>LR750376.1:0-147191 GCA_902729485.2 Mus minutoides | reverse complement strand
TCACTAATTAAGAAAATTTCCTGCATCCAGATCTTATGGAGGTATTTTCTCAACTGAGGTTCTCTCCTTTTAGATAACTCAAGTTTGTGTCAAGTTGGCATAAAACTACCCACACTGGAGACAAGGGATTCAATGCCTACCCTAGTACCTCATGAATATGTTGAAACAATACATCCCATGAAACTTTTGTTTGAAGATATAGCCTTTTTAAGCAAGTCAATATTATTAAACAAGGCCAGGAAAGTGTGGACAGGTCCAATAGAGGCAGTTATAACCCCTTAGAAGGAATTCCAGAGTAGTTTTGTGATGATGCTAAGAAGATAAAGAGCCCTGAACCATAAACCAAATTGACCAGAACCTTTGTCTTTTACTTACAGACTGTAGAACTGTTAAAAAGCAAGTCAACCAGTTTTTGCTAGTTGTTTAGTTTAGTTTGTTTAGTTTGTGTTGGGTTAGGGTACATCTGGGCTATCTAGTTGGCTCAGTAGGTAAAGACAATTATTGCCTAGCCTGGTAACATGAGTTCAATCTTTGCAACTCATGTGCTATACAGAAAGAAGCTACTCTGTCCCACAATCCAACCCTGATGTATCTGCGCATGCCAGGACATATGGCCTGCACAAACACATAAATAGATAAACTCACGTTTCAAACAAACAAAGAATGAAGGAGAGATACATACTTACTTTGAAAATTCAGAAACAGGAAAGAACTCAAGGAAAATATAAACTACTGAATAGTATATTCTATCACTTAGAGTTAGCTTCAGTTAGTGTCTGGGAATTATCACTACTTCATAGAATACCACAACATAAAAACAATTACTACACTTATGGTTATGAGACCTTGATAATTATTAAATACTTCTTTTATATTGTTTTAGAATTTTAAAGACAGAAGGAGTCTACTTTCAGACATGAATGCATGATATGACGCAAAGATCAGAACACTGTTGTTTGAATTCCAAATTCAGGGTCCTTCTGACAGGTGCTGCATCGCTTCTGGCTTAGTCACCCTTTCCTTTGGTGTTGCAAGAAATTGAAAGGAAATTTAATAACCTTCATTAAAAAATAAGAGACACTAAATTTCATTGTTCTTATTTTCCCAAAACAATTGAGTTTTATGAAGATGGTCAATTGACAGCCAGACTCCAAAGGCAGCCTGTAGTATCCTTGATTTGGCTAACCAGAAAGTAAGTAGGAGGCATTGTGCAGTACCACCTTAGGCCAATAGGAGGCACTACATTATTTGCCAGTTTCAGCAAGTGTTGCCATAAATACTAAAATTACTGTGTGCCAATTATCACATGCAGGATGCTTTCTTGTGAGAGTGCATTATGAAGTTAAATGCACTCTGTAACTCTTTGTCAACTAATAATTAATTTAACTGAAATAGAAGGGGTTTTGTTAAATTAAAAATTGCTTTTAGTTGTACCATTGTTTAGGAAAAACAATTTGAAAACATCTGGATTCTGTTTTCCTGGCTCATGGTCCTAGTTTATTATGTTATTTTTTCCCGTTTGTAGATGGAAAGTGATTTAAATAGGATGAAGTATAAATGTGACTATTCATTTTCAGTCTGCACTAAAAGGGACTCTACTGGAGCTTTGGAAAAGGCTGACTTACTCGGCAACTATGCAAACATTCATGTTCATCCTCGGAACACTTTTGATGTTGTATTTTGTGGATCATGTCATATGTATACTTTGCTCATGCGTGTTCAAAATTCACAAACATCATGAATTAACCTGACAGAACTTCAAACATGAAACATATTTCTATTAAGAAGGATAGCAATGTGCCTTTAGTAAATGAAGCATAGCATAGGCTGACCTTCCCTACATTCTATTCGAAAGACTAAGAATTTAAACATCTGGCTCATTCTGTTGTTTTTATTCCTTTTGGGGTAAAAGTCCCCGAGTAGCATAGTCCTGGTGAGATTTCTCCCCTTTAGTCTATTTTCAAAATCTTAATCAGAAACAAACAATAATGCCCTCCATACTAGTCACAACATTTCCTTCCGTCGTGGTTGCTGAACATCAACCAAGTCAGCTTAATTTTGTGACTTAAAAAAGGGAACGTTGCTTCCTTTGATACAGTTTTCCAGAGGATCAAATGAAGTGATGGAAGTGCTTGGCGTAACTTCTGACCAAAGAGCCTCACTTGTCATTGTTGGCTTGTCAGTGAAGCCAGTGAAAGCATATTCTTTTCTTTCTCTCTACAAAGTACTTAGAGCACTCATAGCTTGCTGAAAGATAAACAAGAAGATTTGACCAAACAGCAACAATATCAGCATCACCCAGATGAACCCTTGGTGATAGAAGGCCAACCTCAGACTTGATGATTAAGAACTTGTCTTTTCCACCTAAAGGGTTGTAGACACCTTCAACTCCATGGGTAATTTCTCTTGCTCCTCCATTGGGGCCCCTGTGTTCCATCCTATAGATGAATGTGAGCATCCCCATCTGTATTTACCAGGCACTGGCATAGCCTCACTTGAGATAGTTATATCAGGGTCCTTTCAGCAAAATCTTTCTGGCATAAGCAATAGTGTCTGGATTTGGTGGCTGATTATGAGATGGATCCCTGGGTGGGGATGTCTCTGGATGGTCCATCCTTTCGTCTTAGCTCCAATCTTTGTCTCTGTAACTCCTTTCATGGGTGTTTTGTTCTCTATTCTAAGAAGGAATGAAATATGCATACTTTGGTTTTGTTCTTCTTGATTTTCTTGTGTTTTGCAAGTTGTATCTGAGTATTCTAAGTTTCTGGGCTAATATCTACTTATCAGTGAGTGTATGTCAAGTGACTTCTTTTGTGATTGGGTTACCTCACTAAGGATGATTTCCTCCAGATACATCCATTTGCTCAAGAATTTTATAAATTCATTGTTTTTAATAGCTGAGTAGTACTCCATTGTGTAAATGTCTCTAGATGCATATGTAGCAGAGGATGGCCTAGTCGGCCATCACTGGGAAGAGAGGGCCCTTGGTCTTACAAACTTTATATACCCCAGTACAGGGAAATGCCAGGGCCAGGAAGTGGGAGTGGGTGGGTGGGGGAGCAGGGCAGGGGAGGGTATAGGGAACTTTCGGGATAGCATTTGAAATGAAATAAAGAAAATATCTAATAAAAAACAAACAAAAAAAGAACTTTTCTTTTCGTAGCATTTAGATGATTCGTCAACATGTTCTTGTTTAAGAAGTATTTGGACAAGTACACCTGCTTTAAAAGTATTTACACTTGAGTCCTTTGACACATTTGCTGTTGCAATGACAAAACTCAGTAACTGCCTAGAGAAGGTAAGTGAAATATGTGAAGACATTGTTTCATTCGTGAGGATACCCTTCGCAATAGAGAAGACAGAGCTTCAAACTTTCTGCTGTGTTAAGCAGGCCAGGACTATGAAGACTGGAATGGTGCCAAAAATCTACAAGGATTTTTATGCTCTTGCGATTTTTTTTTCTCATCTATGTGTTACCCTTTAGACTTTTTATTAAAGAAATTTAATGTCATTTATGTACTGGTCAGGGCCACCACAGAAAGTGTATGCTCAGCTTCAATGATGGATGGACCAGAAGGAGGTTGTAGTTGTTGGCTGTGAGCTAACCATACACCAGGAGAGCCAGTTCATTCTTAAAGGGGAGATGAAGCAATGTTTTCACCTGCTACAATCTCAACCTGCTTCTATTTCTATTTAACATGTAAGATTGTGGACTGCGTATGACAACAAATAATCTGTAAAGCTACAGATATGCACACAGCATAAATAAATAAGCCTTTAGAATCAATCTTTCACTTATTTTGTTGACCCAAAATGCCTACAAATGTGAAAATTTTAACATCTTGGGGACAAAGTTAATTTATACATTTTTCTTCTTTCTTTCTTTCTTTCTTTCTTTCTTTCTTTCTTTCTTTCTTTCTTTCTTTCTTTCTTTCTTTTTCAAGACAGGGTTTCTCTGTGTAGCCTTGGCTGTCCTGGAACTCACTCCATAGACCAGAACTCAGAGATCCGCCTGTCTCTGCCTCCCAAGTGCTGGGATTAAAGGCATGTGCCATAATAGTGATCTCTGGAACTTGACAAACATGATGTCTTCAGCACAACCACCTCTATAAATTAAATCATAAATATCTGACCTTAGAGCTTTGAATGGATCTTAGAGTTATTATAAAACTTCAAAAATTTAAACACAGATAATCCTATCTTATTCAGGATGCATGATACTTATCTCAGTCACCAGGAAAGTACCCGAATGCTGAATAATTCATTTTCTACCATACTAAGTTTTAAAAGTTAGGAATGGTCAACAGAGAGCATTCATCTGAATTATTTATTTACATCTTAAGCTTTGTCACGTAAAAGCAAGCTGGTATGTTTAGGAGATTTGAAGTATAAACTCTATATAAGTCTACCTATTGTCATTTAATTCATAACTAATGTTTTTGGAAAACTGGAAAATAGAGTATATGTTTGATAGAAATCGAGGAGAAAAAATGAAATTGATTTGCTGACTTCCCTCAATGAGTCAGTAAGGTTATTATTATGTAACATAATTAATATGCACTTAGACATTGTCTGCATTAGATATATGAGCAGCATGATGCACAGTTGCTCATTGGTGAGGTGCATGTGAGCTGAGCTACATGCAAATCTAGGCTCTGTGTTGTTTTGCCTATACCTGATTTCTGCCTCAATAATAACTCTGTAATTCAAATACATATATGTTATTTAGAATTACAATACTAGAATATCAAAATAGTAGTCGTTTCTCTGATGCCATAATGAATAAGGACAATATTTAGGTTCCTGTCATCCCTACATAAACTGTAAATACACCAAGCAACATCTACACTGGAGGTCCCTAAAACTTCTAAACTAATTTTTCTAATATCATTCTATTTGAGGGGATTAAAAAAATGGATGTAAAGAGGCTCAGGGAGGTTTTTTGTTTGTGTTTTTGACCAGTGCTAAGCATTCTTGTGATTTCCCCTTCTCTTACCTATGGCAGAATGAGGATAAGTACTATCTTCTAATTATAATCCAAAGTGCCAGTGCTTGTTTGGATTATGGAAGTGGAAAGAAAGAGCACCCATAGTAGAGAACTTGAAATGTCCAATGAGGCTGAACAAACGCTGATTCTGCCGTTCACCGGGAAGGCTGTGACTTTGAGACTGACCAGAGTTACCTCTGCCTGGCAGCACTGGAAATGGTTTTCCTTAAGTGTGGCAGAAATGATTGCTCTTCAGGAACCTAACGTGGACCCGATGAAGGTATTTACACTAGAGTGAGGAGGCAAGTTCCTAGAGAGGGCATCCCCAGACAATGGTAGTGGATAAGAGAGCAAGGCCTCTTCTTTGGACAGGATCCTATGACCGGGGTTGCAAATTCCTGAGGATGAATTTCCAAAAGTCTCATGGGAAACAGTACATTTTGCAAAAACAGAGAGAATTGGAGCCAGGAACGCACCCCAGGCAAGGTACCTATGTCTCTCTTATTCTTGCCTTCCCGAAGACCAACCGTGGTCACAAATATCAGCTAGGGTTAGTAGGAGAGAAAAGAATTAAAACCTCACACCCTATAGTTGCAGCTCTCTTTGCTCCATCTCCGCTCTGTCTCTTTCTCTGTTTCTCTCTCTGTCTCTCTATGTGTGTGTCTCTCTGTGTGTGTGTCTGTGTGTGTGTGTGTGTGTGTGTGTGTGTGTGTGTGTGTGTGTGTCTGTCTGTCTGTCTGTCTGTCTGTCTCTCTTTCTACCTAGGGCACTACAGAGAGAAGTTTTGGGTTGAGAGAAATGTAGAGCTTGTGATTCTTATATTATTGTAAACATCTAATTCACAAAGTGACATTGTCCTTGTGAATGAGAAGGAACAGTTTCAAACATTACCCAACGTAGGGAAAAACCCAGTTTGCAAAGTGAATTTAGTGAATGTAGTTCCATAAAACAAAAGTGCTTTCTTTCCTAAAGCACATTCATTTGCACAACAGATTTATTATAATTGTCTGTCCAAGTTTGACCAGCTGCTGGTTCTTAAAGTTGCAGATGGAGTGATAGGTTAGTTTATTCAAAATTCTGGGTTTGGAATTAGAGACTGGGAAGAAATCTTAGGGCTACCCAATATCTACCAACTAACCCAGTGCCTTACATCTGGAAATATCATGTGTTGCCAAAACATGTGTTGAATTCAGGTCCCTTGATTTACAAATATAAAGAGTATATTCAGAGAAGTGGTGTAGCTTAATGAAATAGGAAAAAGCTGAGATTATCAAGTTATGACATTCTTTTTATTTTTTACTTTGATGTAAGATCTCCTTTTAAATGTAGATGCAGCCAAATGTAGAGGTCCGTGCATGTAATCCTGTAGGTGGGAAGCTGAAAAAAAAGAGAACTGCTATGTGAGGTTAGCCTGGGCTAAGTAGCCAGGCTAGCCCGGGCTACAGTGTGATACTCTGTCTCAAACCAAAATATAAAGAGCAAAACCAGCCAACCAAATCCCCAAATCCTATTTATTAGTTCTGTTGTAGCAAGTTAGCTGTCAAGATTTGTATGTAACCAAGCTTTATTCTTTTTTATTTATTTATTATTAGATAATTTCTTCATTTACATTTCAAGTGTTATCCCATAAGTCCCCTATACCCTCCCCCCGCCCTGCTCCTTACCTACCCACTCCCACTATTAGGCCCTGGCATTCCCCTGTACTGGGGCATATAAACATTGTTAGACCAAGGGCCTTTCTTCCTCAATAATGGCCAACTAGGCCATCTTCTAATACATATGCAGCTAGAGACATGAGCTCTGGGGCTTCTGATTAGTTTATATTGTTGTTCCATCTATAGGGTTGCAGACCCCTACAGCTCTTGGGTACTCTCTCTTGCTCCTACATTGGGGACCCTGTGTTCTGCCCTATAGATGATTGTGAACATCCACTTCTGTATTTGTCAGGGACTGTCAAAGCCTCACAGGAGACAGCTGGATATTGCTGAAAGGACCCTGATATAGCTGTCTCCTGTGAGGCTTTGACAGTCCAAGTTTTATTCTTACGTGAATAGTCACTGAAGGTTTGGTGGGGGCTCTGCTATTGGAAAACCAGGTTACTGGAGGCTCTGCCATCTTTTATCACAATGCTCTGACTTTTAGAATTTCTGAAGTAGAAAGTCAGGACAGACAGCCTTTTAGTACTTTGAACTGAATGTGACATATGTCATTTTCCATTCTTAGGTCAATGGCAAGAAATAGCTCATCTATCCACAGGGGCCATGAAAATGTCCAATCTGCCTATGACACAGAGACCTAGATATGATGGAATCTAGCTATTCCTACCACATGTAGAAATTAAAACTTAAGAAAAACTTGTTCCTTCTTTAAAAAAAAATCTCAGAAGTGATCTTTGTCAATTGTAACGTCACCCAGGTGTAGGTGGGTGGTCATATTAAATATAGTTATAGAAACACTTAGTATACCACATGTAAATTCATACCTGGCTAGGGGAGTCTGAGATGGTGTAACCACACACTAGAGCCATCTGGTAGATCAATCTGCAGCAGGGCTGTGGGTGTGAAGGTTCTGAATGTCTGAATGCAGTATCTTGCCTTATTTTAATGAAGGGATGTTTGTAACTACAAACAGGACCTTGTTACTAAATACTAGATTCATTCTCAACAAGTAGGTCACACTTTTTTTTTAATGTTGAGAGAGACAGTTGTTCCATGTAACCTAAAGTGGCCTCAAGCTCTATGACACTGCTAATGAACAGGTGATCCCTTTGCCTGTATGTTCTCAAGTGTTGGGATTCTGGAAGTGTACTACCATGCCCTGTGGGGTTGAACTTCAAACCCAAAGCTTTCTGCATGTTGAGGAGGTAGCCAAACTATGCTGACAGCTCAGATCACCCATCTTTTGTAAATTATAAGCCCTGGGGTGAATGGATTCATCTGAAGAATCTCAAATTGTGGGTTTATTCCTTTTTTTTTCTTTTTTTTTTTAACTAAGAAAGTTTCCCTGTAGAGGAAACTCTTCCTGACATCAATTCCAATGGCTGATTACTATCATTTTTTATCATGAACAGTGTGAATGTTGTTTACCATTATAAAGAGACAAGATAAGAATTTAGGGGTTGATTGCAAATCTGATTTGAATAACATGAAAATGAGTATGAACTCCTTTTCATCCAGTTTCTAGGAACTATAAACACCCCTTCCCCCATCCTCATATTCTTTTGGGCATATAAAGGTTTGTGGTAAAGTAAATAGTGAAAATTTATCAAGGCATATTTGTAATTTTGTGAAAAGGTATTTGTCATTGTCTGGAAAACAATGAATATTTAGCTGCAGGTAATATCCTGCTCCCTGCCTCATACCACTGATGCATACACTTCTGTGCAGGCATATGCATTTATATAACCACTTACTGTACTTGCAGGATCCTGGGGATTTAAAAGGATGGGATTTCTCAGACACCAGCCTACTTACCCCTTTAGCCAAGGTGTTGATCATCCCCGGCCCACTACCATTTGAGAAGCAACCAGATTGAGGTTTATATTTACATCTTTCCCCCTAGCTATTCCAGTTTCAACGACTTAAGTAGAGGCCAGGGATCTGAACATCTAACAAATGTGGTGATTATGTCACCACCAGTGACAATGAGTGACACCAGAGGGTAAAGAACAGAGGCTACTAGTTAGATTTTAGGTTTTCATCTGTCACTGGCACCAGAGGCTACTGTCGGGTTTTTGTTTAATTTCCAGATTTCTAAAGACGTTTTTCTGTTTTTTTGTTTGCTTGTTCATTTTGTTTTGGTATTTTTTTGTTTTGATATTTTTGTTTTGTTTTGTTTTGTTTTGTTTTGTTTTGTTTTTTACCATATTTGTCATCTGTGTTCTCACTGCTTTATGGAGGCGCAGAAGTTTGCAAGATGCTACTTTGCCTCTCCGGGTATGCCTCTATTTCTCCCTTGGTTTTACAACATACTTAGAGCTACTAGATGCAGGTCACACTCAAGATTGATTCTATCATTTTGCCCATTTTGGCTTCTGTTATTAATGTTCAAGTTCTCTTGTTGGCCCAGTTAAGGCATAGGGTGAGATTGGGTTACTCTTTCAGAGTTTGGTTTCTGTATTCTATGCCTGACTGTGGATGAATTTTTTTCACCTATATTCTTGATTTCCTTCTATTTTGTTCTTTCTCTTTTAAAAGTAAAAATTGTTTATTGTGGTTTACACTTCCTCAGGGGCACAAACCATCATGGCAGAGAAGACATGGCAGCAGTCAAGGAAGGCACAGGGCAGGACTAGGAGGCTGCCTGGCTACAGGACATGCATACCCAAGAAACACTCGATGAGCACAAGGCAAAGCCAGGGTAGAAAGCCCTAAGGCCAGCCTGCCTTCTGCAAGCTGCTTCTTTCAGCAGGACCCCATGCCCTAAAAGTTCCTCAGTTTTCTCAAACATTGTGGCTAGCTGGGGACCGAATTTCAGCCTATGCAAATATTTCACATCAAATCACAACAGTGCTTGCAAACTTGCTTTCCACTTAATACTAGTTAAGTTTTGAAGAAAATCATAGAAACACATTCATTTTTTTAAAGGAATGCATGGAATTATACTTCATGGTTACACCATCAATGTTCTTAAATGTAAATATCTTGAGAATTACATACATGAATACTGTATTTTAAAAAGTTTTCTCATTCTCTTTCCCCTACAACTCCTTCACTGTCCTGCCTACTTCCTCTCAAATTTATCACCTCTTCTCTATTAGTTTCTCTCTCACTTTTACACACACACACACACACACACACACACACACACACACACGCTGTTGAGTCCACTTTGTCATATGTTTATGTTTTTAAGGCTGACCCATGGTGGGCACCCTGGAGAAACCTGGTTTCCCCTCTCTCAACAGCCATTAACTGCTTACCCCTCTTCCTTTAGGGCTTGTGGTCTTGTGAAATATTTTCCATCTCCATCAATATATCAACTAGTGTTGCCATTTTGCAGGATTTGTTTAGGTGATAATATTTTTGCATTTTCATGGATACAGCTTTCTATAATCTATAACAGACATTACCCTGCAGCAGACACACTGGTGCTCTGGATCTTAACAATCTTTCTGTCTATTCTTCTACAATACTCCTTATGCCTTAGATGGATGGATTGTGTTTAAAGGCACCAACTGAGGTTGGGCAGCCCACAGGTAGGTAGTTGCTCTCTGCATTTTTGACTAGTTGTGTATTTTATAATTGTTTCTGTCTCATGCCAAAGAAGATTATCTGGTGAGTAGTGAGAGCTACATTTGCCTGTGGGTATAAGTTAAGTGTTTAGAACTCAGGAGTTGTACTGGTTTAGGAAAATGGCAGGTGTAAATTTATTCCTAGACACCATGAACTCACTAGCCAGTGGTTGGCTTGGTTTTCAGTACTAGGCGTGAACTCTCTATTACCTGGGCCTTAATTTTGGTCATTGATTAGGTATTGTACCCTTGGAGATGTCCTGTGTGCTGGTCATTGCCGTGGATTGTAGGCATCACAGCTGGGTGGGACAACTGACGGTATCACTTAGCAGCATGCATACTGCTAAGTTGTACCTTGTGATACTAGAAGAACTAGTTTTTAGGCAAAAGGTTTCTAGGTCAGTTTTAGCTAGATTTCTTTAAAGTATATTGTGTCTTCAGCAACAAGGTCTTACGTACAAGTTCTGGGAGGTAACGAAAGGCAAGGGCTGTACTCTGGGAGTCTCTTCAGCACACGAAACAGTAATCAGTCAAGGTATTTAAAAATGTATTGGTGGAGCAATTTTAACTGCAGGCCTTGGATGCCATCTGATAGCATTTCTTTGCTCTTTGCATGTTGGAGGGTAGGGTTTGGTAAGTTGATGCATCAAAGGGGTAAATATGGTGGTGCAATCCTACAGTCACAGCACTTAGGAGGCAGAATCTGGCAGATCTCTGTGGATTTGAGGCTAGCCCTGGTGTACACAGTGAGCTCCAAATCAGCCAAGGCTACATGGTGAGACTCCATCTTAGAAAACAAACAAGCCAAGCTAACGTAATACATTTCAAAGGTATTAGGTCTAAGATAGAGGTGGAGAAGGGATGATTCTTTATTGGGACAGAGATATCCCAAGGTACTTAGGCTCTCGACCTGCAAATTTCATTATGTGATTTTTTTTTTTAACAGGTGAATAATACTCTATTGTGTAAATGTACCACACTTTCTTTATCCATTCTTTGGCTGAGGGACATCTAGGTTGTTTCTAGTTTCTGGCCTGAAATTCAAAAATCTCCATAGTCCCTGAAATTTTAATAAGTCAATCATCCTTTGTAGAAAGAGTTTCTTTCCAGGAATTCTTCACAGTTCCCCCTGTTGACTAAGCACGATACTTTGTGCATGTGGTTCAGTTACTTTGGGCACTCAGCTGCCAATGAGATTGAAGACAGCATTTCTGAAGTCCACAGGAATGTATTCTAGACAAAATTGGCACAGGTTTGGTGTGGGGCACTTTATCACCTTGAGTTTGTAGTCTATGATTGGGTTAGAAAAAGGACTCATTGATGCAATGCCCTGTTTTGCTTTCAATTGATGAAGTCATATGATTTTATTTACCTTGAAAGGGAATAATAGATAGTTTATTCTACAGCAAAATATGAAAGTATATGGCCCAGGAATACAGATTTAGGTTCTCCTAAATTCTGATATTCCAATGTAGATGCAGTTTCACTGGTGTTTATTTTTTCTCGATATTTTATCTTCCTATTTTTAAAATGTAGGTACTTATATGTAATTTCTCTCATGAGACTGCTTTTAATGTGTTATGGAGGTTTCACTTGTTGTGTTTTAATTTTTGTTTAATTCTGGGATTTTAATTTTTAGTTTTTGATTTCTTCTTTGATTCCCAATAATCATTCCAAATCATTAATTTGGGATTTCAAACTAAACCCCAATAATTTCTGTGAGTTTGGATAATTACTGTTCATTTCTTGTTGATTTTAAAACTTTACTATATTGTTTTCAGATAAAATACCTGGATTTATTTTAGTTTCTCTGAATTCATTAAGTTTGTTTTATGTCCAAGAGTGTTATCTATTTTGTTTCCCCTCCCCTTCTCTCTCTGGCTCTGGCCCCACTTACTTCCTAACACCTTAATAATGTAAGTGAAATATTGGAATATTCAGAAAATATTTTAAGGTTGAAATGAACTCTTTCTCAATATATTTGATAGGATGTACCAGTCAAGTCATTTAAGGCTGTAAAGTTTTGTTTATTTTTCTATATATATTTAGAAAATTGTTTTTTTTAATCTGTCTTAATTTTTTGTTTGTATTGTTGGTTATCAATGAACATGCAAATGTCATAGTGGCCATATTATTTTGAACTCTTTGTTGTATATTAATTATTCATCCTTCTATGAAATAGTCTTAAAATAATAGTTATTTTGTTTATCCTTGAACAGTCTCATTCGAGTTCTTCCTTGATAGCTTTTCCCAAATGTCGAATTGACATTACTTATGAACAACCTGATACTGAAACTAAATATTTATGACTATCTCTTATTTAAAATAAGATTTAGGATTGCAGAATGATTCTTTTCCTATCTTACTATCGTATTTTTTAAGTCTTTTATTATATTTTTACGTGCATAATTATTTTTGTGCATGTGTATATGTGTACCGCATTCATGTCTGATGTTGCAGTGGTCTGAAGAGGGGGTCAGAGCACTTAGAACTGGGTTATGTATGGCTGTGAGCCACCCATCAGTGATGAGACCTGAATACAGGTCCTCTGAAAGAACACAGCACCATCTCTGCAGCCCAGGCTGCACTTTATCTTAAATATCTTATTCCTTTTAGTTTTGCTGCCCCACTCCACCGCTTTCTCCTGAAAATGTCAAAATCAACAACATTTTGCTTCTTTTGTTTTGACTTGGTTGCTCAACTTTTTTTTCTTCTTAAATATGCCCAATATTTGATTTCTTTCTATGTAGTAAGCATGACCCATAAATTTAAAGTTGCCAACAGTGCATTCATTGAAGTAATGATAATGCTGGGAACATAGCATGCGAGACTCAGGTGTTAGGAGTACTTGTTCATTTGTAAGAGTCAGAATTTCAATCCCAGCACAGACTTATCAAACCAGTACATTCCACTAAGCCCTGTCACTCCAGCCCTGATGTACCCACTACATTCTTTTGACCTATGTGCCTGTCTCCACACATGACTCTGCATACACTCACACAAACCCAATACATAAATAAACAAATGAAATTTAGAAATTATATATAATATTTTGTAATACACACACACACACACACACACACACACACACACACACACACACACACATACAGGACCTGAGATATTGCTGACTATCTGAATTCAATTGTCAGAAGACATATAAAAATGAAAAAGAGAACTGACCCAATAAAGTTGACCTTTTACCTCTTATGTGCACTGTATTATGCTTGTACCAGTGTATAAATCTCTCTCTCTCCTCTCTGTGACACACACACAAAGTATAGAATAGAATTTAAAGACAGAATAGAAAACCTATGTGATAGCGATAGTAATACAAATATATGTATATCTCTATATAGATATAGATGTATATATAAACATATATGTGTATATATATATATATATATTCTTGGAGAATTAACATTATATAGAAATATTATTTGAACATTAGATCATTTAAGCTCTAATTCTGTAGCTATATTTACATTCTGTTGTGTCATATTTATAGATCTTTGTTGTTACTGCAATCCTTTACAACTTATATTTTGTTTTTAGATATGGTTGTGTTGTGAACATTCTGTGCATATTTAGGAGGACTGACTGTTTTCTGTATGTCCGGCATATGGCTTGATATATTTGTAATCTCTCGAGATTGGCAGCTTTTTTACCAGGTACATTATAACTCTGCTCATATTTGCTCGACCTAGCAGCTTCTGAAACAGGCATGTGAACACCTCCTGTACTGCACTGATTTCTTCCACTGTTCCCTTAATGCTGCTTGATGTAATTTGAAGCATTAGTTTCAGGCATATATGGGTTTATTGTGGCTATAAGTCTTCCATACAGTTATTACTTTTGCTAGGATATAATTTCCATTTTTATGTGATGTTGTCTGAATGTTTGTGCCTCTCAGAATTCATGTATTGAGACAGAATCTAGCCATGAAAGCACCTACCTCATCAACCAGAATAGTGTCCTTATGAAAAGGGGCCCGGGGAAATTGCATTACTCTTTTTTCTTCATGTCAAGGAATGGGAAGACTGTGGCAAGCAGACTTTCATAAGACATTGACTTTGCTGAATATCTTGTTGGAAATCAAATTTCTAGAACTGTAAGCTATACATTTTTGCTTCTAGACTATGTAGCCCATAGTATATTGATATAACTGCTTGAGTGGACTAACACATTGCCCTTTAACTTTTTTCTTTGTCTACTGTTATATTTACTCATATTATATAAGGACAGACTCTTTTATTTGTTTTCCTGCTATATCTGATCTCATTTCCATAGGGTCTTCACCGTTCCTTCTGAGTTTTCTAATGCCTCTTGTTGTCTATACAGCTTCATTTTATATCCCAGATTCCAACCTCTCTGTTGTTGGTTGGTGAACATGGCCACCAGGTTGTCATTATGATGCTCACACATGTCTCAGGACCCATTCATCTGTTTACTCACTCTCCTTCCTAGTCACTTACGTCTGTTTTCCCTTTTCAAGAGGAAGCTTTGCCTGTCTGCCATGTTGACCTCTCCTTGCTTCAATCTTATTAACATTATGAAGAGTTTTAGTATTTCCATTTATTTGGAAATATTTCAGTAAATATTTTTTGTGTCTTTCATTTTTTGCATTAATTTTTGTTTACAAAACAATAGGTTTCATTATGGTCTTTTATATAATGTCATAATTTGCCCATATCCCCCCCTCTATTAACTGTTTCTTGTTTCCCTTAATGCCTCGTGTTAGTCTTTCTTCCCTGAACTAGACTTTTGCTTTTATATTCTTAAATACAAATTCTGCATATGAGAGAGATCATGGAATATTTTGTTTTTCCTTTTCTACTAACCACCTATGTCCTACCATTTCTTTTAATCAAGTTGTGGGGATTTTTAACCACTTTTTAATAAATGTAGTCAAGTCTCCATTTTCCTTTTCTTTGTTTTTTTTTTTTTTTTTTTTTTTTTTTTTTTTTTTTTTTTTTTTTTTTTTTTTTTTTTTTTTTTTTTTTTTTTTTTTTTTTTTTTTTTTTTTTTTTTTTTTTTTTTTTTTTTTTTTTTTTTTTTTTTTTTTTTTTTTTTTTTTTTTTTTTTCTTCTTTTTTTTTGGTTTTCGAGACAGGGTTTCTCTGTATAGCCCTGGCTGTCCTGGAACTCACTTTGTAGACCAGGCTGGCCTCGAACTCAGAAATCCACCTGTCTCTGCCTCCCGAGTGCTGGGATTAAAGGCATGCGCCACCACGCCCGGCAGCTCTCACTTTTATATTCTACTTTTAAAATATAATGTTATTCTTGGAGAGACAGAAAACCTGATTTTCATTTAATTTGTTTTAAGGTTGGGTCTATGTTATTAATTAAATACTATTTATTTCTGCTCTTGTGTTATTTCAGGTATTTCATTTTCATAGCCTGCAGTCCCACAGGGGTTGTTTATTAATTAATTAATTAATTAATTTATTTATTATTTGATCCCCTGTTTTCTTTATCTGCTGCAAACATCCATTTAAGTCCTCCAACAGACGTTTTGTAGCTTTCTGGATTCACCAGTGTTTCTTGATTACTGGCAAATGGTATACTTCCTTGTCTGCTAGCTCTCTATTGGATCTTCTAATAGACTTGTCCTAAAAGCTACTTTTTGGTAGTCTTTAACATCTATGGGGGGATGACTAAATGGCAGAGTTTGACTTTGCGAGTTCTGGTAACTGAAGACAAATTAAGGAGGAGAGTGAGAAAGTGGAGAAACTGTTGTCACAGAGCTGTCCTTGGTCTTCCTTTCTACTGCCAGTCTATCAGGAAACCTTCAATCTGAATAAGAAGGAGACTTTGTGAATAAAACGTTAGGATGGGAAAAACTACCACAAGCTATAACCCACCAGTTCCTTGGGAGTTGAAAGGAAGAGCCATGGATGTCGTGGGTAGCTGCTCAGTGGTCATTTGTTTATGTGAATTTCTTGGGTCTTTGAGGCTTTTTGTGTCTCTGAGAAGATCTCATGAACACTGGAAGCAACAGTCAGACTTGGTGTGAAGGCAAGATCTCAAGTACTGAAGAGAATCGGAGTACAAACCACACTGTATATCTGCCTTCTACCCTGTTCTTTCATGCATGTGGTCTCTTGGTTTCTTTAGCCCTCCTTCCCCTCCTCAAATTCAGGCTGACTCATGAAGCTTTGTTTTTTTTATTTGTTTGTTTGTTTGTTTGGTTGGTTGGTTGGGTTTGTTGTTGTTGTTGTTGTTATTTCTTTATTGAGTATTTCATTTATTTGTATTTCAAATGTTATCCCCCTTTCCCCGTTTCCCCTCCACAAACACCCTATCCCATCTCGCCTCCCCCACTTCTATGATTGTGCTCCCATTCCCCCCCCCCCGACCCACTTGCACCTCACAGCTCTGTCATTCCCCTACACTGGGACATCAAGCCTTCACAGGACCAAGGGTCTCTCCTCCCATTGATATCCGACAAGGCCATCCATCCTCTGCTACATGTGCTGCTGGAGCCATGGCTCCTTCCATGTGTACTCTTTGGTTTGTGGTTTAGTCCCTGGGAACTCTGGGGGAACTGATTGATTGATATTGTTCTTCTTATGGGGTTGCAAACCCCTTCAGCTCCTTCAGTCCTTTCTCTAGATCCTCCACTGGGTACCCCATGTTCAGTCCAATGGTTGGCTGCGAGTATCTGCCTCTGTATTTGTTAGACTCTGACTGAACCCATTAGCTGATCTCTTTTATTACTAATGAGCTAATTATTGAAATGCCTGTGTCCTCTCAGATTCTATAGTTCCTTCAGGACTGATTCCTAGAAAAGGCATCATTGCTCTCAGCAGGTTTTCATCTTGGCTATCCTTTCCATTTTTTTCCTCAGAATACCTTTCTTTGTCACTGTGATAGTTTTAATAAGAATGTCACCCAACTTTAAGAAGAATAGGCTCATGTATTTGAATATTTGGCTCCCAGTTGGTGGAGTTGTTTAGGAAGCATTAGGACGTGCGGCCTTGTTGGAGGAGGTGTGTCACTGGGGAGGGAGTGGCATTTGATGTTTCAAAAGCCCATGCAGTTCGTAGTTACTTTTCTCTGCCACATACTTGTGGATCAAGATGTGAGCTCTCACCCACTGCTACAGCATCATGCCTGCTTGCCTGCCTGCCGCCATGCTCCTTGCCATGATGGTCTCTAAGCCTGTGAAACTGTAAATTCCAAACCAATGTTTTCTTCTGTAAGTTACCTCAGTCATAGTGTCTTCAGAGCAATTAAAAATTAATCAAGACTCTTTAGAGTGTTACATGGATGAATGACAGTCACAATCTTCACCATCCTTTATATTTAGGCCCCACTAATGCTTCAAACTGCACTCAATGTACCCCCCTCTTCTTATTTCCAAGATTTCAGGCAGTGCCTTATTTTCACTGACAGATGATGGGAAGTTTCCCAAAATGTTTTATTTTCCAAATACATGCATAAAAGCCATGTTCAAAATGGAGAATGATGCAAACAATGTGTGAGAACAGAAAAAAACTTGGAAAAAGTTTTATGCTTGTGCACTCATGTGTATGTTTGTGTGTGTGTGTGTGTGTGTGTGTGTGTGTGTGTGTGTGTGTGTGTACTCACATTTGCCCCTGCATGCACATTTGAAGATCACAGTAAGATGCTGGCTACCTGGCTTTATCATTCTCCAACTTAATCCCTTGAGGAAGGGTCTCTTACCAAACTTAGAACTTCCTGTTTTCTGGCTAGACAGACTGGTCAGCAAGCTCTATCAATCCTGTCTGTTCTCACTGCTCTCCAGCCATGTTGAGACCAATCATCTATGGTCATGAATGGCTTTGACATTGGTGCTGGGGCTCTGAGCTCGTCCCTCATATTTGTATAGAATATGTTTTCCCATTGATGTATTTTCCTAGTCTCAGAAGCAAACTCTTTAGCTGCATATACATTTAATCTAGAGTTCTTGTATTTGAATGAACCTATAGACCAATAAAAAAAAAATTAAGGTAATTTTGGTCCCAAACTACACATGCTGCAGACAATTCCTTACATTCTGTTAACCAGAAGGAGATGATGTTTTGGTGTCCCTTTCAATTAAAAAAATAAAGAAGATGGAGGACAGCCATACTTGACAGGCAGGGTAGTTTAGTAAAGACATCCAAGAACGCCGTGTTAAAAAGCTTTGGTTGAGGAGTTTGTCAGCCACTACTGTGTCTTGAATGAGATGTTTTATGAGTTCATGTGTTTTATCTCTTGATTTTCAGGAGTTGTTTTGAAAGTTGTGGAACCTTTAGGAGGTGGAGCCCTGCTGGGAGAAGGGGGTAATGGGAGAGCAGCCCTTGAGGTTTGATAGTCTGCCGTACAGCCTGTGTGTTTTCTGTTCCAGATTATAGACATAATGTGACCACTCTCCTCGTGCTTCTGCAGTGGTGCCTTCCCTGTCAAAACGGACGATATCCTTGCTTTTCAAAAATGTATACTATGTTGAATTTATTCTTTGAAATTTCATATTTCATCATACCCACACCTTCCCTGTCCAACTCCTCTCCAACTCCTAATCAAGTGACCTTCCAACTTTGTATCCCCCACTTTTTTAAAAATTAAAAATGACTACATTCATTCTTAAACCATTATCCAGATCAATCCTTCCTCCCTAAGGTCACTCTTATCAGGTATTTGGTTGCAGTATCAAGGAAAGTAACCAAAATAGCCACTATGTGTGATGTGTGGATATACTCTTCAACTTGGATTTATACTGAGTTCTCATCGTTAAAATGGGAATAAAGAGCAGATCAGTTCTTATGGAAGCAGAAGAGCTAGTGGCTATTGGTCTGTTTTATACAGAGGTCTGTGTTTCCTTGAATGATGTTTATCTTCTCTGTGTCTTCATTCATCATCTCTGTTAGACCCTCAATATCCACATGCTTATAACAGTACATAGATGTCAGAGTGTATTGGCCCAGGGGATAAGACACATCAAGCAAAGTATTTGCTACACACACACTGACTACTGTGGGATGTAAAACTATGCCAGGAAGTTTGATAAAATGGAGCAGGTCAAGACCCAGAGACTCGGTGGGCACACACCTGAGGCTCAGGTGGCTCCCAACTCCTTGACAGATTCCTGACTTGGAACATGTGCCGTGCTTCTCACATGAAAGGAATGTGTCCCATGGTCACATAGGCCCAAAGCAGAGTTCTCCATGCTAATGAGGTAACTAGGGGCTCAGAGGGCTTAGCCAATAAGCTTCCCTTCTCAGGCAATCCTCCCTGCAAAAGGTATTTAAGCTCATGCCCACCCTGAGAAGTGGGATATGGTTTTACGCATACATTTTCTGCCACGACAATAAAGTGTTTAAAACCATGGACTGTCTCTTTTCATCAAGACTCCACTGTGGGAAGCCATGAAGAAGGCCTTCACCTACAGAGCCACAACACAGCCTAATTTCCTGTAGAAGTCCTCTCTGTGCTCTTACATCTGCCAAGCTAAGGACAATTGTCCCGTGAGACAAGTGGGAGCTTCCCCCCATCCCCAGCCCTGGGTTAGATGCAACCTATGACCCCTGACTCCATTCTCTGCTCTACTGTGACTCCCAGCATCACCTTGATGTCCAAGAGTCTGAGAAGCCCACACTCCAGCCTTGTTGCAGGCCAGGGACCCCCGAGCCAGCTCTGGCTTTCCCACATCTCAGCCTGTACTTTCCCAGCCCTGGAGTGGGGTCTTGGTGCTTCCCTATAGCCCTACACCTATCCTGGAGGTGTCCTGGGGAAAGCGCAGTGAAATGTGTTCCACCTCCCCAAGTGGCTTTCCTCACCTGTGGAGCAAAAGTGGGCCTACAACCTGACAAAGCATCCCCTCGGTTGCGTAGATATTTTTTGGAGTTTGTAGTTGAGAGTGTGCCTAGGAGCACAGTACATGTGCGAGAGATCTATGTATTAGCTTTGGTCTTGCAGGGTTGAACTGAGACATAATTCTTGGTGTATTTGTGACTTTTTGTTTTTTTCTAGTGAAAGACATCTAACTGGTTTTATTGAATTTCTATTGAACACTTCACTAACATAATCTGAGATTTGGAGGGAAATTTTTCTAATTAAAAGATAATAGATTACTTCAGCAACAGAGACTGCAGTGACATTAGGTGGCATTGCTGGTCAATAGGGAGCGAAGGATAGCCCAGCTTGAGCCTCGGTGGAAGAGTGTCTGGGACAGTTAGACAGAATGTATTGAATTTCTGTAAGTAGAAAACAGGCATTGATTAGGACCATAAGGGGCTGGCTAGTCAACACTTAAAACCTGAAATCCTCAAACACATTCCTAAGTGAAGGAAGATACAGCATTAGAAACATTTTCAGATCTAACTTAGCTATAGTTTCAAGGGTGCTTTTCTTCAACACTGCAGGGAATTATTTAGAAATGTTGAAAGTAAATTAATTCCATGTTGCAAAACAAAATGTGTCTAAATTCTTGGTTTGGAAATTCTTCTTCCCTTCTTTGCTATCCCAATACCATATTATAATTTTTCCTTCTTTTTAGGTTTCCAGCCACTTTTCCCATGTTCCATGCCTCTTGATATCAATTTTACCTAAACCCAAGGTAGGAGTAAGATGCCTGGCTTTTTCTTTTAGCATAACAAGTGGTGTTTCTCTGCATGTACCCGATGGCTTTCCAAATGTGATATTCAAACTCTACTTTTTATCAGTAACCTCATTTTAAACTCCAAAGTGTTAAGTCATGTGATAAGCAGTGAGCTGTAATGTAACCTTTGAATGACCAGTGTTTTCCATCTTGTTGTCTAGGAAATGAGTCTGAGGTAAAACATTGTGCAGAGATAAAACATTGTGCAGATGTTTTGAGAGTATTTCCGGCGCTTGGGTCTCTTTTGATTGCTAGCTGGGAGGAGACCTCACATCCAGGTACTGCCTCCAACAACACATGCCATTTTGTTTCTTCACACTTGGAACAGCAGTGCATAAGTTTGGGACTTAGAAAGCTTTGATTTGTACCCAACCCAGAAGTTAAGCTGTTGTCACTACTGATAAATGTTGGACCTATGGTAGAACAGGATGTGTATGAAACATCTGTACCAGTGAGTAATGAATAAAGTGAAGCTTCATGCTGATAAGTATTTTATCATGTCTTTTATCTCAAAGCTTTGTCTTCCTCAGCATTGTAATATTCAGTTGTACACAAAGGCCCATTTAGAGTAATTTTACAGTAGAAATTTTACAGTAGAAGGTCTAAGGAGATGGGCAGCTACCGCTACACAAGTTGCTCTCTTGAAGACTTACACTTATGGAGTGTGAAATTATTTGTTTTTTGTTTTTTGTTTTTTGTTTTTCAAAAGTCTGTCTATAATTTCTGCTCTTTGGACCATTCAGGGAAAGATGCATCTCTGTGTATTCTTTCTAAACAGATCCCCAGTTCTCAGAAGGCAGCAATTTAGGTGCTACATTTTCAAATCACCCTGTTTCCCTTCATGAGCCCAGTGGTTCTCATTTAATCCTCAGCGTTTTCATTTCATGCCTTCTGGACCTGAAAAAAAATCTTTCTACCAGTGGCCTTTGTGCAATTTATTGATATTTAATTAGATACCCTTCATTCAGTCTTAATCTTTCTCTCAAATTATATTAAGAACTTGTAATTATAACAATTCTAACGACCTGAGGAGATGTTGGACAGATCAAGTCTGGCTTCAGAATAATGAAAGCCAATATGGGACAAAATGATTTTATATGTCCCTGTGCTGGATTTCTATGCTGTCACCCCTAAATGTATCTAATAATAGACTGACAGTTATGGATGGTTTCATATTATCAAGGGTATGAGGGCTGTGCCACCAGGTTAGATTCAAAGTGGTTACACTAATAAAGATAAGGATCTTGTGATTCATGTAAGCCATCTCTAACCTGTGCTTTTAGATCCTTCTCCCTCCCACAAGACAAACATGGTGGAAGGCTGGCAGCTCATGGCTGAAATGAAGAATGCATGGAATGAGTGCAGACGAAAATGAATGAATGGAAGATGATAAATGTATTTCTTTATAAAAATATGCCAATATACATCTTTGCTTTTTTAATATGCTCTGTATTTATACATGTACACAGCAGAAGCGTTTCACACATTTTAGGTATGACATGCAATGTTATGGTAAGTCAGCTTGATTTCATCAGCTCCGACTACATAAGCACAGTAACATCTCAAACACTTCAACAATATATTATCACATTTGTACTAGAGCTGCCTGAAATACACTGATTTCGATGTTTGTAAACAAAACATAGGGACTTCACCATGTAACACTGTGATTGGAAAAAAAAAAATCCTTCCTTTCAATCCCTCTTTCCATTTTGGTAAGAGACTCTCAGTATCCAAGGTCCACAGTTGCTATTGAAATACAATTTTCTCTGGGTGCACCATGTATGTAACCAGAAGGAATCAAGTTACTTTTGCCTTTACACAACTAAATCACCTCTGAAAGGCAGTGACAAAAGGTTACAAAGGTAAGAGGAGATTTTGAGGGTCTCCTCGTTTAGCATACAAATTAAGTAATGATGACTGATTGCTGTTGCAGATTCAGAAATCCGTGATGGTATTGGTTTATTCATGGATCTTTGAAGATCTCCTACTGGGGAGTAAAGAGAGGTATGGAGATATAGTACTGGGTTTTGATGAGAAGCTCTGTTTTTAATTTAAGATGAATTAATATGAAGATAAATTTGAAGTCCCTACATTGTGGTTTTTCCTCCCTCTTGTTTTGCTAATAGCAGCAAGCAAGAGGTCAACAAGAAACTGATTTGTAATTAGCCACACAGAGTCTTCTTGAAAAACACAGGGATCTTGTTAAGCTTTGAAGCTGGGTGGAAGGCAGTTAATGGACTTGTAAGGAGTCTTTTAATTACCAGTTGTAAACAAATCTATCTCTTACTGCTAGATAGCACCCAAGGGCAAGAGGTAATCTGCTTTATAAACCTTGGAGTGATTTGTTTTATAAATCCTGTAGTTTAGGAAAGTGGAAAACTCTCTTTAAAGAGTGTTACATTTTGGGGGGCAGTTCTGTGAAAAATTTGGTGATAGGTTCTTGGTGACCTCCCAATTTATAAATGTCAGTGACCAAAGTACATACAACATCCGGATAAATTCATTACAGCATTTGGGTCTGCCTGGTGAACTGGATCATGTTATAAAAGACACAGCATCTTTCAGAGGTCATGTTATTTGTGTAGTTGACATTGTATAGACGGTAACATGTGTAATATAGGAGCTGACTGAAATAAAAACATTAAAAATCAGATCCGTAGCTAAATACAGAAATAGTCTAATTCAAAATCCAGTGTCAAATTTAAAAACATTGAGAGTGATTTTAATTTCTCAAAGGTACAAATGGCTCAAAATCAACAAGGAGCACCCTATATCTGAACTAGATCAATTTAGTGACATCTTTTGAATACCTTGCCCGCTTTCCTATGAATACTGTCATCTCGGTCCAGGATGAATGATGGAGTTCACAAGCTGCAATGGGAGACTCTATTCCTAGACTGACTCCCAAAGCAATAGTACCAAATATCACTTTCTTCAAATTCACTATGGACAAATTCACTCAATACTTCTTCACAAGCTCCTGGGAGGATGGGAATCACTTGAAAGGCATGGTCTGTCTTTCCCCAGGAAATGAAGGCTCAGTGGATCACAATGTTTGGGGTGGCTTCACATTCAAGCGGACGCATCTTGCTCGATGACATTCATGGGGATCATTTCAGCACTCTCCTCGCCTTCGTTGTTGCTGATTGGAGGATTCCTTGGTTCCTGATGGCAGATGTAAATGGGGAGGCCATCTGGCTCAGCGAAGGCTACAGCCCTAGGAGCACTGACCACGCGGTTGGTAGGGCGGCGGCGCCTTCCCCAGCGCTGACTCCACTGGACCTTGAACTGCGTCCACTGGCGCTTCAGGGTGACTTGCACCTGCAAGAGCAAAGAGAGCTTGTTTCCATAGACTGTCAGCGGTGACCCCAGCAAACCTTACATACATGACTCTTGGGGCTCATCAGAGGCGAATGAATGGAGGTTACATTGTAGATCTGATGGAAGAACTGAGTTTATACTGAGGCAAAGAAATACACCTCCTAGGAATATCAACATGCTAATCGAGGGAATGAGTTACTTGTTTGGGTAACAACCGGCAAACAAGCCATTTTTGAGCAAATCTTTCTGTCTTGGCTCTCTCGTAGCTTGCGAGAGAAAGTTGCTTCGTTTCATAATGTAGCAGACATGTCTCAGTAAAGAGAAAGAGTTAAGAAAACTTACCTGCTGCCTTTCATGTTAAGGCATGATTTGATCAAAATCTGAGCTTATGTATCATGAAAATGTATTCATAAACCACAACAGTCATAGGTTTTTACCATAATAGACCTATGTTGTACATTTACCCTTAGCACCAAATGACGTGATCCAGATAAAAACTTTGACGAAGGGAGTGGAAACATTTTAAGAATGAGACTTTAGTCTCGTTTTGTAGAAAAAAAAATCAGAATAATTTGGTAATTGGATCATGTAAAATACTGTACTTTTAAAACAAGCATACACATATGGATGTCTGTGGGGGGGGATGGGGCATTTTAGATACTAGAACATTTGAAGCAGAGAGCTCATCTTACAGTGCTAAGAGGTGAGGTGTACCATGCAGCTGGAGTTTGCCTTGATTAAAGTCATACAGGGACAAAGGGTGGAATAAAGCATTTAGTTACTCCTTACTGACTGATTGCCCCAGGCCATATTATAATCACTTGATTTGAATTAATTTTTTTAATCATCACAACGGCCTTTTTCCACGGGCACCACTTACAGATGGGAGGGCTTAGATTACACCATGTGTGCCCAGCACGGGAGCTGCAACGTGGCAGAATCCAAGTTCCAATTGAACCCTGGCTTTGTTTGGATTGTAGATAAGCCCTTTGATGTCAGGGTTATAATCTAGAGGCCACCAGTGTACTCTGGAGAAACTAGGAAAGATGCCAGTTCAGTGTCTTTGGAGATGCAGTGTCTGTAGCTAAAGGGAACCAATAGTTTCCATGGATTCAGCATCTCTTAGGTACCAAGGTTGTCCTTACAGCTAAAGCTTACCTGGCGTTTTAGAGGCATCCATTGCAGACAGTTAAACATGTAGTGTTAGTTGGCGAGAAGTGCCCCACATGAAAATAAAATCTTGTTTTTGCTTCTCCTGTCTTTTTACAATCCCTAACAGAGAATCCATGTATACTGAATTACCCAGCCCAACATGAGACTGAAGGGCTTAAAGTCAATTTAATTTTTTAAAATTATTATTATAGGAGGTTAGTAACCTTCTCTAATTGCATTTCAAATTTATGAGCCATCCTTTTGTGTGGTGATGATAATCCGCTTCCAATCTGCTTCTCTTTATAAAGCATATGTATAAAAACAGTCCCTGGGCAGCATACAAAAGATATAGTAATGATGACAGCCCAATAAAGCTTATCTCTTAGAGGTAGGTGGATATAGTACTTGGACTATATGCTGATTGGAGGATAGGAATAAGGGCATTAAATCTGTGATCTTGAAACAAAACTGAAACAATCCTGAGACTTCTTTCTATTCTGGAAAGCAGTAGAAATGTCCAGCGAGAATCATAGGGTAAGACCAATGCACAGTGTTTTAGATTATATGTTCATTGTTCATTGGAAAAAGCAACAAAAATGTGATTTTTATCAATTCATTTGTTTTTGAATTTGAAAAAAAAATGAAAGCTCTGTCTGAGGGTTTGAAGACAGGATTGTTCTTGCTGCTTCTATTACATAGGACTAAGCCATGGAAGGCTAGTATATTTGGGCCTTGGTTCCCATATCTGAGGACATAAATATTATGCTGAAATCTTCTTGGATTGATTAGTATGTTTTGGTGTGTACCCCTCTTTTCCTGTTAAAATTTTCGTAAGCACGTAGTTATGTGCTGATGCATGGAAGTTGGGGTTTTCCCCCAATAGTAGAAAGAGTCAAGGCCTGTTCACCATTCTCTACTCCATCACCACAACCTAGCAAACCCTCTGCTCTTAGGCTACCCATGAACCCTGTCTATAAGGCTTTATTTCCACGATGGTGACCACTGACAGCAACATGCTCATAATGAATCAGAATTAAATTTTCATTTGTTATCATTGCATTCTTGACCTATTGGCCCCTTGGATCTTTGCCAAAACTCAATATCCAGCCAAGCAAAGCCTCGAGACAGACTTATCTCAGATGTAGCTGAAAGTGACATCCTACGAGTGTGACAGAAGGGGAAATGTATGCAGAATGTCCAGCTGAGACCCAGATGCCTGATGTCCGTGGGACTGTATGATATTACATTTGGCCCAGCATACCGTTTTTGTAATATTAGAAACATCACATTAACACCTTCCTCTAGCTACACAATCTTAATGAAAACAGAAACATTTCAAACCCAGAAATAACATAGGCAATAAACTCCAGCTATTTCAACTGTCATGGGCCCCCTTGGGTTTACTTTGTGTCTGAGACTCCCAATGACATTGTAGTTAAGACACAATAAATATTGTGGCAATTTTACAAATGCATGGAATCCTATTGTGCCTTTCAAGGCTTGGCCTTTCTGAGTCTGATCTTTGTATTGCCCCTGTTTTGATATTTTTTTCGATGAAAAAAAATTATTTTATATACCAAAACAAACTCAGAATGCAAGAGTCTACACTCACAGAGCATTTTCACTGCTATGACAATATTTTACACTGGATGATTTAAGCCTCATTCAGTTTTTAGTTTTTACTGTCAAAGAATAAAAGGAGGAGGTGAGGTTATTCGACCAGCTAGCAACAGAAGGAAACCTCATTTTTATTCCAGACTCCTACACTATGTCACGTAGCAATCATGAGTCCACAAATACACTTCATTCAGTGGAAGAATAAACTGTTGAATCAAAGGATAAGATATACCAGTGGAAAGGGAGTAAAAATATTTAACTTGTATTTGGAGATGGGTATCAGCTGACGCAGCAGGCAAGTATTTTAGATACTCCGTGAATATTATTTAAAGAAATAATAGCACAGGTATTAGGTACACATTGCTAATGATTAGAAAACGTCCCCAAACACTTACTGGATAGGATGGGGTCAAATCACAACAAACTCGGATTTGTCTTGAATAGAAGTCTTCTTTTTTCATAAGAAATAATTTACAATGAGAAGAACATTTGTGTATTCTAACAATTGAGGAGCTGTTATTCCTTGACATTGTGGAGCTTACTTCGAAGAACCTCTAGAGCTATAGAAACTCTATTTTCATGTTGTATAAATTGATCTCTCAGGCAAGATTTTGTTAGAGGGGAGGTGACTCTGGCTGAAGCTACCTGGGTAGTCTGGTTGTCTAAGTCTCTGTGTACTCTGACCCAGATATTCAGATTCTTATTTAAGGCTCTACTCCGTGACAGCAATCTGTGACAGCAACCTGCTGACAGTGAATCAAAATTAAAATGTCATTTTAATTTTATCATTGCATTGCTGACACTATCAGCTAAGAGAGCAGCTGGCGTGCTCTTTGGGCTTTCTGTGTAATTGCACCGCACATCCATAGGTGAGTGCAATTCAGTTTGAGGTAGTAGGATAACCACCAGTACACCATTACTCATAATCCTTATGAGAGCATATTGAAATGAGATCTGATGAAACTGCACTGTGGTCCTTTGGAAAACGTAAAAGGCTGGCTTTATATAAGTGGATGATAGACTTATGTGAAACACATGCTTACCTCATGGTTGCAGAAGCAGTAGATAGTCGCCACGAAGAATCCCTAAAAAGAGAAGGAAACATATGTTAATTAAATTTAAAAAATTAAAAGCTGTGGCCATCAGAAGATTCTTTTGCAAGTCTGAGTGTGAAGCTGTGGACTGTGAATTAGTGAGGAACTGTTCCAACTATGTCTCTCAGAAACCTGAATTTAGTTGCCTGGGCGATCTTGCTTAAGCCTCATAAGATGCCTTGTGCCAAGTTTTAAGTATGTTCCCAGTAGCTTAGGTTATTAAAGAAGTGCCTTTCTTTGTGATGTAATTAACTTTATCTTGCTCCTCTTTTTAGGCCTTGGCAGTTGGAATAATACAGTGGATTTGAACTTTGTAAATGAGAAAGAAAAATTCTGGCCTAGACTCCTCTCCCTGAGACCCTAGATATCTAGATAGAGTCCCAAAATACCTAGCCTTTATTGGAGCTTTTAATCTGGGCCAAGTCTTTGGAGTGAATGGAAACAAGGAACCTGCTCTCTTCTCTAGTTTGGCTAACTGTGCAGCCCAGGACTGCTATGACATCTCACTCTGTACTCTCCTATGAGAGAAATGTTAGAAGCCCAGGTACAGTGTTCCTTTACAGGCCTAGAACTCTCATGAATAGATTTATACAATGGATGGTAGGTAATAGGGCAGGAGGCATGGGCAGCCCTGTGCAAATTCACTACTCTAATCACTACAAAGTCACACTGGTTTATGAAAGAAATGCTCTGCAGCTACTTGATATGTGTAAAGCAGCCTGTGTGGGGCCAGTTAAGGGTCCTGTGTATCAATAAAGTAGAAAAAAATGCCTACAAAAACCCTATTTCCTTAAAAAATTTTAGTTGTGCCTATTCAGTTGAAGGCTATGCATTTTGACTTCTAAGATCATAATCTTACAAGGAATGTTCTGGGTTTTAGTCAGATGGACCTAGCAGGAGAATAAGTCATCAAGTAAATATGGGGTTAGCTTCCTTACCTGGAAATGAATCAATGAGTGCATGAGATAATCATAGATCTTCCCAAGCACCTTGTTGGAGGGCCTCCAGGGAAACACAACAAACTGGATCCCTAGCAGGGGCACAAGGACCATGGTGGCCTTCACAGCCTTCAGGTACATGTAGGACTCGGCCTCATGGGTTTGCCTCATCTTGGTCACAAGCACGCGGACAATGTTGAGCAGAAAGAAGAAGTTGACCTGCAGAGAGTCGGATTGGTGAAGGAGCCATTACTGTGGTGTGGCCAATACGATATCTACCAGATCGATGACTAGAGAGTTTTTAAAAATAAAAGAAGTTGACATCTGAACCACATCTAATTTTTGGCTCTGAAGGTGAGTTTTGAAAATAAAATTTTAAAGAATTTTATTGTAAGCACATAGAGTGAATTTTTAAAAGCTAGAATGGAAGTGGCAATTTTGTCAAAAAAATGGAAAGGAAGGAAGAAAGAGAGAGAGGGGGGAAGGAGGGAGGAAGGGAGGAAGAAAGGAAGGAAGGAAGGAAGGAAGGAAGGAAGGAAGGAAGGAAGGAAGGAAGGAAGGAAGGAACTTTTGATAGTCATTGAATCCTTCAAACTTGGGTCCCTGGATGAATTACAGGAAGATGAGTACCAGCAGAATTCATTGCTCTGTGCTTCCTGACTGTGGACCCAACCATGTGAACCGCCGCCTCATCTTCTGACATGCAGCCTCTGTCAGGATGGTCTGTATCCCCTCAAACCAGGAGCCAAATACACCCCTCCCTAAGTTGTTTTAGTAGCAGCAAACAAGAAAAGTATATAACCCAACAGGAGTGACCAAAACTCAGCCTGGAGGGTGATCCAATTTCTTTGGTTACCAAGGGATGCTTCCTCAGTGCAATAGCCGACTGTGGTCATACAGATTTGAGACTTTCGAAGAACATAGTGGGTTCCTTTATGATAAAATCACATTAAATTTGCTTGATCTTGTAGTTACAGTGCACGCGCCACATATAAGTGTATTCACAAAGTTGGGCAATGACACTCATAACAATATATTTAAAAATCAGTTCTCACCACCAGAGCCACCATGACGGGTCCATGGATGATGTAAAGTAAGTGGGTCTCCGCACTCAGCCAGCAGCTGAAGAAAAGCAAGGGCCCATGTCAGTACGAGTGAGCTCTTTCTTTGGAGTATCCGATTAAAAACCAGCCTGATACTTACTTGTCATTGTAGTAGAGGGCACGAGTGATGGCGTGGATAATGGTTGGCACTATCGGGAACCCTAAAATTGGGAAAAGCACAAATCAAACTTGGCCCCCACGCCATGAGCTTAGCTAAGATTGCATAGATAACAGGGGTATTTTTGCAAAGATGGTTGCAAATTGAGGGTACCTATCAAGACCTTCCTCTGATGTTTGCAGACAAGTGATCTTTGGCCATGCCAGAAAGAATTGCTCCTGGCTTGAGCATCATCAGCATGTGGAGTTGGATAAGAGCATCCAATTAAAAGCCTTTCACCAATTCCTAGCTGCAGTAGGTACATGGCAACTTGCACTGTGGGCCTTACTAAAGTTGTCTTCTGAATATGCTCTTGCTGATACTCTGAACTGGGACAAGAAAGTCTTTCGTTGTTGTGGATTAGATTCTCACATGGTGAGATTCTGGGCCAGGCTTAAGCGGTGTCGCCTGGGACGCTGATTGCTATGAAAGCCTTCCTTGATGTTCCTACGAATTCTTTTAGGTATTATTTTATTTTCCTGTTTGCTTCATGCATACTGATTCTTTTTCCTTTTCGAAGAATATTTTAGAAAAGCCAGTATATTACTACCCCTCTATAGTTCTGACTGTGGCTTTTAAAGGAAGTGTACTGTCCTCTTCCTTTTCAAATCAAAGTGCTACAAGCAAACATAAACAAAACTCCCTTTGAGTTTATCCTGACAAAAATACAGATGATATCCATTCAGCCTGCCAGATTATATATTTCTAAAATAATTTTTCTCTCCACAAATGTATTCTAAAGTTGTAATTTTCCTTTAAAAAGATTGTCTTTTTATTCAGATGCACCTAGTACATGATAATATAGCTTGATTTGATGGAAGCATCTGTAGGCACTTGTTTGTTACTGGAATACAGGAAAATAAATGATGTTTATATATTAATAAAATAAAATAAAATAAAAATAAAAAAAAAGAAATGTGTCTCAGGAAAGAACTAAACTGGTACTCTTCAAATGTCCATAAATGAGATGAAAGAAAGAAAGAAAGGAAGAAAGAAAGAAAGAAAGAAAGAAAGAGGAGAGAAGAGAGAGAGAGAGAGAGAGAGAAAGAAAGAAAGAAAGAAAGAAAGAAAGAAAGAAAGAAAGAAGGAAATTCTGAAACTATTAGGTTTTCACATAAAATCATGTGGGTTTCTAAATGCATAAATGAAATAATTCAATAATACCATTGATTACATGTTGGGCTACTTTTAACCTGGGCTATTTACACAACATGCGATGGATATGCTGTTCATATCAGGTCTAACAGACTGTTTTCTCATTTGAATTCAAAGACCCAAAGCTGAGATTTATTCTGAAATATTCATTTTAGGATTAGACAGAAAAATATGCATTTGGGAATCGGAGTCTACTACTCCACTGAAAGACAACCATATTTCTTAGCCAATAAGTATGCCCTACATCTAACTGCCAGATCTTGACACATTCCTATAGCTACTGTAGCTTTCTTTTTTCTTCTTTATGTACAGTTTTGGGTTTTCTCTCTGTTCCTGTTCTTCTAATCCCAAGGACTTTTAACAACCTGACCTTTATACTAAAGACATTGAAAATAAGAGCAATACTTATGCATCTTATAAATCATGGAATTCCATTCCGGTTTGGATCCTGGATTTGGAAACATGTTATTTCACCCAGATCGTCTTCATGTCCCCTAAAGACTAGTTAGTGCCCAGTAATTAGCTTTGGGGGCATGCTTTCTGCATCCTAAATATGAGGAATATTTTCAAAATATCAGTTGTGCATTATTTTATTGATATTGTAAAGTCTAGAACCCACATTACCATTTTATATTTTCAACATGAAACCATATATTGCCAACAGAAAGTTGTTCTGCTCTATTACATCTTTTAATATCTCTGTGAAACATTTTTTCTTGAAAAGTTCTTTGAGGCTATCTTTACTTGTGTTCCTCCCACACAAAGACAATGTTATTTCAAGTTCTAAGTGAAGTCTATTACTTTAAAACCTGCCACTCCAATGGGCTCATTTGTTTCAGGAAAGTTGTATTTGGCATTCTGAGTTTGTTTGTTCATTTGTTTGTTTTTTAATGGTAAGGAGTGATGGATTTTAGTTTCCTTCCTTCCTTCCTTCCTTCCTTCCTTCCTTCCTTCCTTCCTTCCTTCCTTCCTTCCTTCCTTCCTTCCTTCCCTCCCTCCCTCCCTCCCTCCCTCCCTCCTTTCCACCTTCCCTCCCTCCCTTTCATCTTTCCTTTCTTCTTTTCTTCTGTGTGTGCGTGCATGATCATGTGTTTGAATATGTGTGTAGGTAGAAGTGAACAGACTTTGGCATGCCCTAATAGTGAACTGCTGAATTCGAGTTACTTTCTGTCTTTCAAAATATCTAATGTAAGGACGAAAGCCAGCCTTTTTTTAAAAAACCTGTGGTTACACCATTGAACCAAAGAGCTATTGCCTAAGCCAGCACCGATTATCAGTGTCCCATCTTGTGGTTGCTGTGAGTGTAATTATTTTTATGTTTCTACTTGGATTTTGCTAATGCAGTTTTAAATATTTGCTGATCAAGGAAAGTTAAGGTATTGTATAATATGTCATTAGCATGCCTTCCTTTTTTATACAGGTAAACAACTTATTTTCCGCTTAGTATTATTTATGTGCTAAATACAGATCCTTATTGAGCTGTAGACAAAGGTGCCAACAAGCTTTATAATTAATTTACAATGAACCAGTTTGGAAAGAAAAGTATAAATGTTCCTTCCAACATATCCTTGTCACAGTTGAATGTGAGAGTAAATTTGTAGCTAGATTTTGTTCTCCTGCAATATTTTTTGAGTTTTACAGATAGACACTTTTGAAACTCTTACAAAGAAAATTCCATCAATTGTATTTCAAATGAAATAAGTAAACTAGACTTGAAAGAAATATGTGAGGGGAGTTCTTCAAGTGACTAGAATTCTGAGTGTGTCTTTCTAAATCAAGACTGGAAGTAGGGTATATGCAAAGATGCAAATATGAAAAGATGCATCCCTAGCTCCTCAGAATCTAGTTGTTTGAGATACATACCCCAGCCAAGAAGATAGTACCAGCACAGGCGTTGCTCGTCGGTAAACACAGCCATGACAATCAGAGTATGAAGATAGATCCCCTCGCAGAGCATCCAGAAGTAGTTGCAAGACATCATGTACTGATGGAAAAAGTGTAGAACCTTGCAACTTATCTGTTAGAAAGAGATAAAGATGCTGAGCGGAAGGCGTTGTTAAAGATGTGGTTGGAGGAGGAGTGCACTGATGAGCCGAAGTGTCTGCATTGAACTCTCAAGAATCACCCTGAGTATTTGTCAATGTGTGCCCTCTACATTTACAAATTAAAGGGACAGTGTGAGAGTCACAAGTATTTTATGTATATAACTGAATAGGCTACTGAAAGTGGAGGCCACAAAATAATATTTTTCTCCATTAAATTCTGGAGACTAACCTAGACTAGAGCAGTTCTTTCTCCTATGAGGTGTCTGAGAATAATGGTTTTTTAAAGAACATCCAAGGTTTTTGCCATTTCTTTCATTTTTCCTCTTCCTGCGATTCATGAGGCAAATCACCCTAGAAATTAAGGGTTGCTTCTGAAGCTAATTGGACTCTTGGTAATGCCTTCTTAGCTATAACGAAGAGACCACCATGAGAGAAAGTTCTCTTGTATGGACCAGGAACCTATGCTGACCCCAGCTTCTCTTTTATATGTAGCCTTGTTTCCACATTAGGAACCAAGAGTATGCCAAACCCTCTGCAAACATGAGGATTGTGTCCTCAGTGACTGCTCAGAGAACAGTTATGAATGAATTAATTACATATCTCGTAGTCACCTAATGGGACAATGACCAACGGCACAACAGAATACCCTGCTAGTTCTTAGTCATTCTAGAACAGTCATTCTTATCCTGGCATCCCTGACAGTTTTGTTTTGTTTTGTTTTGTTTTTTTGGTTTTTTGAGACAGGGTTTCTCTGTATAGCCCTGGCTGTCCTGGAACTCACTTTGTAGACCAGGCTGGCCTCGAACTCAGAAATCCGCCTGCCTCTGCCTCCCGAGTGCTGGGATTAAAGGCGTGCGCCACCACGCCCGACAGTTTTGACTAGATAACTGGTTGCTGTTGCCCTGAGCCAGTTAGCAGTTAATTATTTTTGCCCTCTATTTAGATGCCTATAGCTTTCTTCACCAACTCACAACAACAAAAAAATGTCTCTAGGTGCTTCCAAATATTCTTTGTGGAGCAAAATGTTTCTAGTTTAAAATCCCTAATTGGGGACAGCAAGTTTTAATTAATTTCCAACAACCACACAGGGCAATGGCAATACAACTCAGCATTCTGATTACAGAGACCAGGAAGTGGTTTGCATGGCAGCTATTTCACCAAATGGCATGCATTCTATCACGCTGCTCCTCCTATGGGCTGCCTTGTATCTAGCTGGAGTTGACTTTGTCCTTCCATAAAGCACTGGAACAGAAAAGTGACTTTCAGTCTAAAGCACCTTTCTGGGCTTGTACATTTCTACTGAATTCATGGTAATTGTAATTCGTTTAATGGGACATGATAAACTGAGCCAATGGGACGTGATAAACTGAGCCAGCCAACACATCTTCTGGTGTGCTTCTTTTCCCTTCAGGACTCCTAGGAGAAAGCCGGCTTGGCTCATTAAAAGGAGCTATTACGTTTTCAAAGATAGAATCATCTTCTGGTTCAGACCAGTGGGAACAGAAATGTGGAAAACCCACAACATCAGGAAATCTGAAGTAATTTGGCTTCGGATAGAACTAGCAGACCCCTGGCCCAGCATCCCTAGCATAGGTTATCTTCCTTCCCAGGATTAGTTGATTGACTAGTTCATCAATCTGTGTTTACTGACTAAGTACTTGCAATGATGGTTCCAAGACACCCAAACACTAGTAAAAATTGAAATTCTGGATTCCTTTTCAAGGTTACTCTGAAATCCCAGCTTCCCCAGAATTCCTAGAGAATGTGGTGGTCTGTGTGTGGACATGATGACCTTTGCCTAGGTGATCTAGAGTAGCTGAGGTTTCACGTTAACCAAGCTCCTTCTCATTATCTGTTGTCATTACATTTGGAGAAATCATTATAAAAACTGAATTAGCCAGCATTAACCCATGTCTCTAGGCATAGTATAAGGTGAGAGTTTTTTGAGGCCTCTGAAGAGGAAAATAAAATTTTCATCCCATAATCAATACATAGCCTTTGTTTTCTCTTTTTTTGTTACAGACACCTTATTTGATATATACTATTGTCTATTATATATTATATTTGATATATACTATTGATACTGAATTCATGGCCCATAGCATAATAGCCACTACTTGAAAGAAGTGTATTTGTCTTTTACTTTTTTTTGTAAGCACATCAAGACTTTCTTGTTTTGCCTTAAAGCAAATTTATCAAGGGATAATTAAAAGCAATGGCCATATGTTCCTTAACGGCACTATTCTTGCAGAGTTCAATGCTTATGATCAAGCGAGCAGCCTTCTGGTGGCAAGACAGACATGTAAACAAATGTAATCATGCACAATGAGTTCTAGAAATATATATGTAGATATATTCCAGTTAACCTGACTATTAAACTATTTTAACAATTGTTTCCTCAGATACATAACAAAGTCTGGCATTTAGGAGAATCAGTGAAGTTAACTAGAGGGGCTTGTTTTAAGAACACTAAATTCTCTGATTGATTTGAGGACAACCATCAAGGAGTGGAGTATTAGGCTGAACACATTAGTGGGTAATGTAAAATGCTCTGCTCATACTCTAACTTTTGTTCTTTTGAGGGGATGGAGCGGGGTATTGCAACGGAGATTATTTTATACTAAGGGGAGTTGGCTGACTATAAATTTACTTCTCAAATCCTTAGGAAAATATTGACGCGAAATGGAGCAAATACAAAGAATATCTCTTGTGTTTCTTTGGTTATTGAGGGACAAAAGAAGTTCCTAAGGAAGTGTGGCTAACCTTTAAGAGTACATTGCTTAGTATAATTAAAAAAAATTTCAGAATTAGTTTGAAATGGCTAGTGTGCTAACTCCTAAATGCTTTCCCCTGAACTAAAGCTTCCAATTCTGAGTTCTGCCAAGTTTTGTTTTAAAACAGAAATAAACATTGTTGCTCATTTGAGTGATCTCCAGTGATTCAGTACACTTATTTATATTTCCTTGGGAATTCTGTTTTCTCACCAGTACACTTTAATATAAAACAAAACAAAACAAAAACAAACAAATGAACAAAAAAACCAAACCAAAACAAACCAAACAAAAAACAAAACCCAGGACTGGGAAGCTGTGTTTATTTGATCAGGAGAGGGTGAATCAATAATTCAGTTTCTAAATATTTAACTTGATGTGTGGAAAGACATTTTTGAGGAATTCCACGCAGCAAAGGTATGTGGTCTATGCCGATTCAATGTTTAGGTTAATTTTAAAATTAAATTAAATTTAACATCTAGGTTCCATGTTGAGTGAACCTAGAGTTGCCATTAATATATAACTATTTTATCACATACATTGGACTCCTCCACTACTATCCTAAGGACTTGCACCCAATAATATTCAGAGAGATGTGTGTAACAGATTCTTATACAATTTAAATGAATGTGGCTCTCTATATAACTCATAATGTTGCTCAGTTGAGTGTTTCAACTTTTAATTAATATTATTATTTAGTACATAAACCAGAATTGCTTATTCAAGAGTGGACACAATCCTCATGGCCTTTTATTTTAGTTAAATATTACTGAAATTCTTGAGAATATTTGTAGACATCAGGATATATCTTAGGGGGTCAGGCTGCTGACATCCATAGAAAATGTATAACATTGATCTAAATTCTCCTAAACTGAATTTTTATGTCATTTGCATTGTGGGTCTTTGTCATGTTCCTCTAAGTGTCTAGAAAGGGTACCTTTTAATGATGGCTCTCTAGACAAAATACTCACATAAATCTTATTGCTTTTCTCCTGGGTTCCCACTGGAAGAGTTGCTTTACTTTGCCCAGCATTTAAAATAAAATTGGTATGTGTAGGTTCCATTGGATGCACACAGCAACTCTTAAGTGATCAATACTTAACCCAATTTTCTAGTTCCTGTCACTAAGTAAAAGTGTACTGCTGTTTCACTATTCCTTATTTATCGTTCATAATGCTTGAAACATTGCTGTCCCTTTAAGCTTCATTTTGCTTCAGGTCAGTTCTTTGTTGTCTCTTCATGGTATATATAATATCTGTATTTTGAATTTTTATGTATTGGACTTGCACGTGGTCTTGGGAATATTCATCCCTCCCTGGTATTCTATGTATCTTCTTCAAATTGAACAGTCATTCTTGGTTAACCTTTGATTTTGCTGAATCTTTCCTTGTGGCCTCCAATCTGCAAATCTAATTTAACTTATGTACATTTCAGGACTTTTGCTTTTTGGTTCTAGAGCTTCCATGTAGTTCATTTTTAGTAATTTCAACTTTTTGGTTAAGATATTTTGTCTTTCTATCCACTCACAACTTTTAGCGTAGTTATAATGATTACTCCATAGTTTGACCATTTTAACATCTGGGTAACTAATAGTTGATCTTAATTCTATTTTCTTTATTGTATAGCCCAGGCAGACCTAACACTCATGGCAATTTTTCAGCCCTAGTCTCCTGAATGTTAGGATTATAGAAATGAGCCACCAAACATGTCTGTATTTTCTCTTGACCATGAGCCATACTTTCTAATTTTTTGAAAAAATATCTGATATTTTTGAATAATTTCTAGATACCATAATTATTGGGAAGTTGTGGACTTTCTGGTATAGAGTCTAGATTCTGTTGTATTCCTTTGAATATTTTTTATTTTGTTTGTTTGAATAGGTAATTTACATGGCTAAATCTGAGTTCCCAGTTGAACTGTTGATACCTTAAACCTCAGCACCTTAAATTAAATTTTATTTAGATTTAATTATACTTAGTTTCCTTTGAACATATATGATCAGATGGCATCAAACATATATATGTATATATATATGTAAATATATACATACATATACATATGTATGTACATATACATATACATATACATATGTATGTACATATACATATACATATACATATACATATACATATACATATACATATACATATACATATACATATACACAGAGCTTCAGCTCATCACATTTCTGAGAAGAATACCCTTTCATTTTAGGGCACCGTTATTGCCCTTTTCTAATATTATGCAATAGAGGAGCAACTTAGCCATCACCGTTGTCTCTTAAATCAGTCATATAATCTGTAATATTTTGTGAGGATTATAATGGCTGGGTGAGCATGAACCAAATTTTAAAGGAACGTTTTTTCCCCCACAAAACTGGTTTTGCCATTTAAGTAAAATGAAGAATAGTAGGCCAGGGTTGACTACCCATTACAGGACAATTTCATGGCAGCATTCCTCTTTATTGCCCCAGCAAATAGGTTTATTTTCAGTCCATATTTCCATAGGAAACTGAAATAGGTATCTCTTGTCTGGTTTAATCCACTGTGGACTTTTCATTCCAGCCTTTTCCTCAGTCACTATTTCCATGGTCTCTCTTGTACCAGCTGCCCTTCTCTGGGCAGGGGCAGCCATTTCCACCCTGTACTTTACAATCCACAGTGTCTTTCAAGTTGATCTTTCTGTAGTCTCCTAGAATAGCACCGTGGTATAGTCGGTGGCTCAAGTGTCATGGACATGTGCGGGTCATGCTAGTTTTGAGTTTGCGACTCTTTTGTCTTACTAAGCTAAGAGGCTATAAAAATGTAATCTGATTGTCTCAGCCTTTGAGGTGCAAAGTGCTCAGGTCCCAGTAAAAAACAATCTCCCTGTATTGTCCCTTTTAGAGCCAGATAGAGCGTTCAGACAGACATTACTTTCTAGAAAATGACAAGTATCCTGGCAGCTTTGTTTAGATGCAACAAGAACAGTGCTTTTAAGGCTGCCTTATGGAGATCACTGAGTGAACAGATAGAACAAGAAAAGTGAAAATTTGGATATTATGAAAATGAAATGCTAAATGACAATGGGCAATTTTCACATCACTCAGCAAATTGAGGATCTATTCAGCCCTTATTTATGGCATGAGTTATTTTGAACTTAACTTGGAAAATAGAAGAAGGTGAAGGAATAAGATTCTTATCTTTGGTAATAGAGCTAAGATTAAACCTACCAAAAAAAAACCCCAAAACCTTTGGAGGAGCAGAGAGCCACAGAGATTCACCACTGTTGAGAGGGATGTTCATGCCCTTTTTTACCCTCACAACTAAATGAAAGCTTTTACAAGAGTAGCAGAACCACATTGGTACATATGAAATGAGGTGGCCTCTCTTATCAAGAACTGATTTCTTCTTTTTAGTATATTCCTCTAATTGTTTGGCAGAAAAGTTTTATGACTCTTGGATATTTAGTGAATTGAAGTAGAAAAACATATCACTTCACACATTTAGTATACTTAGGACAGAAAAATATCACTGAAAATTAAGTATTGTGTTTTTGTTTAAAGGAGACATAGTCCATATGACATTTAGAAATAGAAAGTGTACTGGTGAATTAGCTTTTATTCAATTTTATGACTATGGCTATAGTGTTCACATTATATTTCAATAAATACCTGTAAACTAAACTAAACTAAACATTCCATTAAATTTTCCATTAAAAACATTCTATTTCCAAAAAGATTTTTTTCTGTTGTGTTTTCTTTTCTACTCTTATTTATTTGTTTGCTTGTTTATTTGTTTGTTTTTCTTCCTTGTCTCTGATTTTTTTATGGTGAGGCAGAACCTTGGTTTCATATAGTTTGGGTTCTTCAAATCACTGCATTGCAGTAACTTTAAATGCATGATTCTGCATATGACTCAGTAGTGTTGAGAACATGTTTCTCAGCCTTTGGTGGCTGGTTAGGCTATCTCATTAGACAAGGAGAACTTTTCTCCCAGGAAAGATAGAACTTGGGGGAAAAAGTTGAATTTTCCCTGTTCTCATCTCTTCCCTCTATACTCAATTCTGTGGCAATAGGGGAAATGTCTTTTTTCCTCACACCTAAATGATAGTGTCTACTATAATCCTCAGAGATAATATTCTGGATGGGAAAAGATCCTCATGAAACTGGGCTTTCGTGAATGCACTTGCTGTAGATTGTACCCTCTCAAGGTGAGAGAACACAAATTTCACATTGTATCTTCCAGGGATGGCAATAGCTTCAAGGACTAGAAACATTTCACATGTGCCTGATTATGAGAATTCCTGAAGCAGTTCTGCTTCCCCAGAGTGAGTAGTCCTATGACACTTATTTATGGAAGATCAGAATTAATGAATTCTTGCTGAGAAGCCATAACTATTCAAATAGAGAATGTACATGAAGCAAATCCCTTAATTTCTTTCTTCTGGGAAAAGGGTAGGCTGAGGAGTTAAAGCATGAGTTAACTTTTGGAATTGTAATCATTTACTGTTAGCCTGTACTATTTATGATGTGGTGAGAGGTTTGGGTTGCCATACTTTCTCTCAGGGAGGAAACAGACATTGGAATTGTGGAAGAGAACACGTTATGACATCACTTATTTCCTATGTAACTGAGTTGATATGGCAGCCCAGTTTCCTTTTGTATAGCTTAGACAAGAGAACTTTCATTTTTAGATATATAGAAACATATGTGTGTGTTCCTTTATTTTTTTGTGATTAAAAACAGCCAAATTTCAAAATAGGTCGAAATATTACTAACTCTCATATGTGTGATTGCAAAACAGGGGATGCTGTGTGAGCATCCCTGGGGACTGGGCAGATGATGTCATAAAGACATATTGACACCTAATAGTATCACTTCTCTTCAAACTGAGGACTGAAGTTGAATTTTGAGTGCCAAGTAAATATTTAATTGATAGGATAGACTTGTTTTTGTTGTTGTTTCAGGGTTCCATAGTTTTTCTTTGAGAGGTTTGCTCTTATATATCTAAAAGAACGAGTTTGTTGGATTAACAATGTACTGATTAGGAGAACCAGCTTTTCATTTTTCATGCCATAAGGATAATCTGATTTTTGCACACTATAGAAAAGTTTTCTGTTTGTTTTTCGGGCTCTCCTATGATTTCATTGACATTTTCCCAGGAAGTCAGCAGCACAATGACCAAGCTGGCCCTCCAGAGATTGGCTCACCAGTTTCATTAAAGGTTCTAGGCAATGGAGGAGCCACAGGATAGATATAGGATGGCTCAGTGATGGGTAGAATAGCTTGACTGGAAGAGCAACTTGGTATGGGAATGTCATCCTCTAAGACATATTATGAAAGTGAAAGCATTTAGCAAAGATAGCTAATGAATAAGAAGTTGCATAATAAATTCATTTGAAATGCTAAGCACAAAGATGTATGGACTTAGCCACAAGGTAACAGTTAGCAGAAACCTTGTGAACATTTAGTATTATGCTCTTAGGGATCCTAAAAGTATTATGCTTTTTTTGAATTCTAGGAGAACTTCTTAAAACCAGGCAAAATCTTTTTTGTGATTCTCATTTGATGGATACATTTCCATCAGTTCCTGCAATTTAGTAGTAAACTTTGTAATGGTGTAGTGAATTTGACTTTTTAGTCTCTTTCAAGATGATAACAAGGTCAGCAATATCTCACAAACTGTGAGGATTCTTTTTTGCTAGTAACAGCAGGGAAGCAAGCTGGGCAGATGGGAGAAAATCTATTTGTGAACATAAGTACTCTGCAATGTGACTGAGCACCAATCCCAGGTCAGTGTGGTTGATTATTCAGTGACTGAAGTGCAACCCTTTAATGGGAAATGAAAAAGCTCTGACAGTCCTGAGAGAAACTTAGTGCATTGCTTGTACTTCGATGGCTAGTTACAGAGAATCCTTGCAATGGATGAGACTGATGTTTTCTTTTTCCTTTTTCTTTTTCTTTTCAAGAACGTAAGAAAATCGTAGATCATCAAGAATATAGAAAAGAGAGATAGGATCGAGTGAGATTGGGCCATCTTGAGTCCTATCTCCAAGTACTCATAATAGAAAAGAAATTTGCCTTCACAGAACTTTGGTTTCCTAACTTTAAAAATAAGGTAATATCCACTTCTCTCTGGGGATGCTGTTAGAGTTAAATTAAATGAGATTAATTTTCTTTCAATCAGTTGTCATTTAAAAAGAAAACAAGTCATCAAGGAAAACCCACTTGGTTACATAATTCTTCAGGTAAGACAAGACTTTGTGTCCATTAGCAGATGGCATGGATTTCAAAGAAGAATCATAATGATTTTATGAATATACTCAAATGGCAAAAGTGTGGATTTCATAAGAAACCAAATTAAGCAGAAGCTTAATTTGCTATTCCACTGTTATGCCACTGTTATGCCGGATGATGCTCTGGGCAGATTTCATGCATTTTTTTTGTCATTGAGTTGGCAGAACTGCCAAATGCCAGATTTGAAAGATGAGGCTATCTACAGATGCTTGTATAATACAGTTAAGCAGAGAAACAAAAGTTAAAATATGCCCTGGCCAGTCCTGTATGCTAGAGAGCTGCAGCCTCTGCTTTCGGGTTCCCTCTCCTCCCCATCCCGTTGTCCCAGATACATATAAACATCTCTCTATGGTTGCTGAGGCGTCCTTGAACTCTAGTTTCTAGATTCCGCTCAGTTAATGGGACCCTCTACACAAACTAGCCGATGAGAATGAATTACAAGAAAACAAACCCCCCACCCACACCCCGCCCTTTGTGGGTTTGTCCCAGGCTGGTTGTGTCTGGAGACAGAAGTCACGAGTCTCTGACGTTCAGTCCTCATCATACCACTTCACTGGCATGAGGGTCCATCTTTCCCTCGTGTGCACTCAGGGGTAAGGGTGGTGACAGTTCCCACTGCATTGTCCACATATGTGTGTTATGATGAAAAATATGCATCTGTCAATGTTTCAGAACAAACATGATCAAATATTGGCAATGTCATATGCAAGGTTTCACAGGCAAAATTACAACATTAGACTGTTTCCTGAACTGACTCTATAGCAACTGAACTTCAGCATCATGGAAATAGCAACTGACTATCATTTCTATTTACCCAGTTGGCTAACGTGTAGCCACATCTAGAAACTATTTTGAGGAGAGAAATCTTAGAAAAAAAGAAAGAAAGTTGAAGACAAGCATGAATTATTGTAAGCAACCCTCAGGACAATTCTGACAAAAGGAATCCACTGTAGTTCCTGGAAAATGACTTTAGTTCTTCTCAACAGAACATAGAAGGATGGTGCAGAATGTATGAATTTCATGAATGTTTGTTTTGTTGACCTTAGGTTCTTTGTATTTCCTATGTTAATATGGATCTTTTCCAAGGCATACCAACATAGAATCCAGCCATATGTGTATGATTCATTTGGGTAAATGCACAAGTGCACACATAAGGTGATTGCAAACATCCATGCTGGAAGCATTAGAATGAAAATCAGTAGCCAAATGGACTTTACTGGGGAACACTGATACAGTGTGACTAATATTATCTGTATTCCCAAGGGGTACTCAATATTTTCCCCATAGATATTAATATATCATTAAGATTGAGAAATTATTGGGTAGCCATAAGCATATACATTATTATACAATTTTCACCTGTTTAACATGTAGCAATTATTTTAAGAACCACTAATATGCTTTCTTAGTGCAAAAATCAACTACAGAAGTCAATGTGATTATGCTTTAAACCACTAATTAAGTCAACAATTAGAACCATGCTATCTTTAGGTACTGTGATCTTTAGAATAAAATTAAAATCAAAGCCAGATACTACTTACAGGATCCCTTCGCACCAGATCTCCATTGGGCACAACCTCAACCAGGTGGATGATAATGATGATAGAGTTCAGAATATAAGTAAGGAACATGTGCTTGTGCAAAGTCACCCTCTGGCAGCTAAGGTTCCTGGGAAAAAATAACAGGAAAGCATTAAGGATTGTTACACAATAAAACTTCTTGGAGAGATGGCTTTAGTACTTCTGATTTTTAGAGGAAAGCTTTAAAATTCATTTTACAGTGGCATTTCATGGTTTTTGTTTCTCATGGTGGCTTCCAATAACAAATGTAAGAGATTGAAGGTTATTTCTAATGGTAATAAATTCTTCTGCTTGGCTAATTCCTTTCCTATCTTGTTTCTTTCCTATATTCTTTCTACTGGGTTTCTTCTCTACTTCATTAACTTGTACATTTGTGCTAATGTTAATATTCACATGAATATAGAAGTTTGAATATCTCAAAAATTCAATGGAAATTCATCAGCTATATAAAGGTCTTAAATGACAAGGAAAGTGATCCATTTGGGTTCAGTACAGGTTTTCATACTTAAGGAATTCCTCTTGCTATTTGTAAACCATGCTTTATGTTTCTCTCCCTCTTCATAGCTCTGCCTTGCAGTATAAATGCTGTGTAATAAAATGTCCAATGGTTATCTTTGCAATTGGTCATACCAGGATGGAAAAAAGATATCAATATCTTTTTAAAATTATTATTGATATTATCAATAATTTATATTATCAATTGAATGGTCTTTCTGTATAATCAGGAAAACATCCAGAGAAGCATAATGAATATGGCACAAGGCAAAGTCACTTCTTCATACAATATGCAAATATGACAGGGAATAACAATTAGTTTTTATAGAGGATTAACATTTCTCCCAGATGTCCCAATGGAACCCTGCTCCATGACTATCTATGTTGCTTGTCTGTTTTGTTTTTCCCCTGCTACTTATCACTGAGCCAAAGCTACATTTATTATTTTATGTGGTTACAATTGTGGGGAATATTTATTCTTTTACTTTTCTGGTTTTATTTTTTTATTGGAAAAGAACTCAAAGGTAAACTTTTAGCATCATGCTTTTTAATCAAAGCTGTTGTGAGTCATGATGATTTATTTATTTACCATGGTGAAGAGCAATTGAGAAATGAACAGACATTCCAAAATTAATCATGTGATGTGATTACTCTGCTGTGTTCTGATCATTATAATTGAAAACACTCTCCTAATTCTAGTAATTAATTCTCCACGTCTTGTTGCTTTATCATCCCTTCTTCTGCTAAACCTTTTGTGGAAGGTGCTTCTTGATGATTTGTTTATGTCATTTACTGTTCACAAAAAATTGCTTAGGTGTAATGCTTAATAAATATAAGAATTGTGAGCATGATACAGAAGAAAATGTAAAAGGATCATGGAAAAGTAGTCATTGTGCTCAGGATGTGTTTATAGGTCTCCCTTGGGGTTAATTGTATTTAGTATCATCAAGAAAATATTTCAATAAAAATTAACTTAGGATTCTCTTATACTACGAGTCACTATATATTTAATGACATGTAACATACTTTAAGCATGGAGTATTAGTTGTATTTAAAACTCAAGAAAAACTCTTAATTTGTATCATTCCCTGTCATTAGTAGTACTGACAGTAATGACTATAATAACAATGATTATTATGTCAAAGACTTATATTGCATTTGTTTTATGGCAGTTAATAATCTAAGTATTATTTGATTATAAATACTCAAATTATTTTTACTTAATTCTTTTTAGTTTCTAATGTATTACTTAACCATGGTGTCTCTATAAAGAACATACATGTGGTGTATGTTAAATTTATACTTGTAAATATAGGTAAAACAGCTAGTGAGGCACGAATTATGAGTGCTTTATTTTGATAAAGACTCACTGTATACATAATGTTTCCAATTTACTTTTATTTGAACCATTTGTGAACATATTCCTGTGTGTGGACGGCTTGAGGGTACAACTATGCATGAGTGTGGAGACTGAATACATATTGGGGTCTTCTTGGGTTGTTCTTTCTGAGACATGGCCTCACACTGAACCTTGAGCTTGCCATTTCAATGTGATTCGCTAGGCAATGAGCTCCTAGTACCCATCTTTCTCTTACCGAGTTCCCCACTGCTAGGGTTATAGACAAGCTATGTCTAGCTTTAAAACAGGTGCTGGGAGTCTGTACTCGTGTTTCCAGGCTTTCGTGGTAAGCACGTCACTCATGAGCATCTCTCCAGCCCCAAGAGTTTTTAACTCATGATTTTAACTAAAATAGTTGCATTTGAACTTGAGGACTTGTGAGTGAAAGAAAATGGCAGATACTTTCTCATCAGCCCAAGATGGGGTAAAAGAAACTTTTACTGTAAGACCACATGATTCTTATGGGTTCACAGAATTAGTACAGAAAGGAGGCACATAGTCATTGAAGATGATAAGAACTCCATCTTCTCCTCAGGTAGAGTTAAAAGTATATTTAACTAATCTAGGTTTTCTTACTAATTTATCATGCTCAGTGGCCCATGTTCCTACAATCCCTGTAACTGTACTCTTTTAAGATTCACTGCTATTTGTGTAAATTGAAGATGGTGATAAAATTAATAATAATTAATAATAAGTGAAGGCTAGCTCTTCTCTTCAAGAATTTTCCTTATGATATTGTCTTGCTGAGAACATGACACAAAATGAAGCTGCTACTAGATTTTAAAAGAAGTGGTATTTTTAATGTACTTACTTGAAAATCCAGAAGATCAGCATGGAAACAACCAAAGCAGCAATCGACAAGGAGTGACCCACAAGAGCCAGGTAATAAAGAACGTACGCATTCTAGAAGAAAGAGTTGGAAAAACTTGAAGTAGATGAACAAAAGCTTCAATTTCTTTTTCTTTCTCTCTCTCTCTCTCTCTTTCTTTCTTTCTTTCTTTCTTTCTTTCTTTCTTTCTTTCTTTCTTTCTTTCTTTCTTTCTTTCTTTCCCCCCCCTCTCTCTCTTTCTTTCTTTCTTTCTTTCTTTCTTTCTTTCTTTCTTTCTTTCTTTCTTTCTTTCTTCCTTCCTTCCTTCCTTCCTTCCTTCCTTCCTTCCTTCCTTTCTTTTTATTGGCTATTTTATTTATTTGCACTTCAAATGTCCTCATTCCTGGTTTCTCCTCCACAAACTCCCCATACCATGCCCCCTCCCCTTTGCCTCTATGAGGGTGCTTCCCAACCCTAAGAATAAATTAATAAATATTTACCACTTGAAAATACATCTTAAAATTATAACAACTATTTCAGTGGATGAAATTATTTTTGTATATAGAGGTGTATATAGAAATAAAGTAAGCCATTTTCAAAACACAAAACTCCTTGAGATGAATATCATTCAAAATATCAAAGGAGTAATTTTAAAAGCATTAAAATGTATTGTCCCTAATTATAGCAGGCAATCCACACAGGTTTTAAGTCCTGGGGTCCTGTTATCTGCAATAGTTTTATTTAATCCACTGAAGTGAAGATGAATAGTCTTTGGAGATTCTTCTGACCCCTGACACTTTGAGTAACAAGGAGAGACAAGAGAAGTAAATAGCTCAAAATTCAAGAAGATATACATTTATATACCAATTTAAATAAAATTGGAAAATATCATTAGTATATTCTTGGCTGAAGAATACAACATGTGACTTAATTCATATTCTTTAAAGTACTCTGTTTTAAATGGATATTTATTCTTCTGAAATAAAATTGTCTAAATGTATACAATTAAATTAGCAGCTCATGGTTTAGCCACCATCTTTTGTCATTCTCAAGACTCAGAAGTTTGGGGTACTTTAAAATTAAAGTCTACACTGATTTATTCAAATTGGTTTGGACTACATTTACATGAAGAACTCATGAAAATAATTTTAACTATCATATCAGGGGAACACTTTTTTTTTCCTCACAAGTGGCCAGAGTATCTGAGGAGGTCAAACACAACAGCACTGAGAATTATCTATTTAGATTTGCATTGCTCTTTACACTTTAATGAGAATACTTGTCCTTTTCTATATGAGCCTAATTAACATGCACTCATGAAGTTCCTTACAAGGTCTTGCCACTTCTCCGAGACTTCATTAGATGAACAGACATACATAGACATATATCTATGATACAGAATAGCTAAGAAATTTGCTATGAGCCCACTAGCTTTGATTACCTCATCTGTTCTTGTGACAAGGTGGTCCCCCAGTCAACTAGTCTTTACTTAGCTCGGTTATGTTGTTGTGGTTTATTTCAGTTTTAATAAAGGAAAACATTCATCTACTTTTAAACTTTTCAACAGCGAAACAAAGCAAAAAATGCTTTTAGTTTCTGACTCGGTAATTACTTAATGCACAGGCCTCTCTTGGGAGGAAATGATTGCACATGTTAGAACTAAAAGGATAGCTCAGAGATGCTCTTTAGAGACAAATATTGATGTTATTTCTTCCAGCTATGAGGGTAAAGGAGTTGGTGGTAGATTTAATAATCTTTCAGATTTTCAATATAGTTAAAGACAAAATAGCATTTGTTTCCTTACTCAATAGGCTTAAACGGTTTTTAACCCAAGATATTACAAACATCTCATAGCCTGTAAAGGCACAGGTATTAACAAATTGGAGTAGACACTTCTGACAATTATCTAAACTGCCCTCACTGTATCAGTGGGATGATGGGAGGCTCCCTACCACCCAGTAGTAAAACTGGGGCATATCCAACTGGGGCACTAAGAGAGGGTAGCTCTAGCTGGTTGCTCTCTGATAATTAGAGGTTCTGGAACTCTTCCTGGGGGGAGAAAGATATTAAAGAGTTCTTTAAAATGCTGCCTAATTTCTGGCACTGAGGAAATCCCATCATCTGCTCTGTGGAGAGTAGTCATATCTGGCTTGATTCCACATTCAAACACAAGTATTGATGCTGAGCACCAACAAGGAAGGAAATGTGATTTTCTCTAATGCCCTTCAGAAACCCTATTTCCTTACATAAAAAATAAGTCATTTTTTAGTTATGTCAGTAGTTTAATTTTGTTGTTTTTTTTGTGATTTGGGGCAGTGGATATTTTATAGTTTTACATCTATTTTCGTGCATAGATAGTGGCATTCTCATCTAATATAGAGATTTAAAATAGAACTTACTTGCAGTTTCTCAGAAGTGAAAGCGTTGCAGAGAGTATAGTTGGACCAGGTTCGGTTGCTGTCAGGGTGTCTAAACCACTCTCCATTTTCATCACAGTATTTTGAAACCTTTTCTGTTAATGGAACAAAATGGTAACATATTATTACATCAAATTCCAACAAGAAAAGTAATGGCTTAAAGCTTACAGGTTGTGCCTGAGAGTGAATCACACCATAGAATTTAAATGTAGAGATAACATGAACCATTTTGCCAGTTAGACATTTAAGGCTGAAAGAGTGATTCCAAGTGTCGGGCTTCTCAGACCTCTATGGTAACCATTCCTGTTCACACTGTAGATGACAGTACATCCTGGGCAGTACATTCTCTTCAGAATTCCAATACTGACACAAACTTTTTCACTATTTGCTTCTGTGTAGTATACATGTGTTTACATGTTCCTGTATATGTGCAGTTGTGTGTAGAGGCCAGGGTAGATGTGTTTTGGGATTTCTCCAATTGTTTTCCACCTTATGTTTGGAGAAAGCATCTCTCAAAGAACCTGGAGATCACCAATTTGGCTAATTAACTTGGATGGAACCTTTTGCCTCCACCTTCCCAGAATTGGGATTTAGATTTGTGCCCCTGTGCCCAGATTTTTATATGGCTGCTGGGAAACAAACTCTTGCTTCCACAGATTTTTTTTTTTTAATTTACTAAGACTTCCCAGTCAGCCCACACCATCTGTCTTTCATCAAGCATTTCTTCAAAAAATGAACTTCTGGCATTTCACTGGAGTATTTTTTGTGTTATTTCGATGTAACCTATGTCAACAAAATCGTAAAGAATTGAAATGTGTTGAAAAAAGACACGTTGAAGATGTTCTTTTTGTTAGAAGTGAATTTGTCTCAAGCAAAGATAGCTCCATCCAAAAACTAGACTGAAAAGATGGATCTATGACTGGAAATCTCTCCTTTGCTTACCAAGACCATGCCTTTTAGTCAATATTTGTACCTACTTTGGCAAGAGCCCATTTGAACTGGCATAGTAGAGGTCAATTGTTGGACAAGATTTTGTGCCAGTCAAGTCACCTTTAAGGCAATGGCAGATTAAGATAAACAAGGCACCATTTGTTGGGAAGAGGTAATAAAGGCCTGAAGGATTCTCATAGAGCATTTGGTTCCAGTTTACAGGAATGTAGCTCAGAGTTAGGGCACCATACAAAACCTATTCTTTCTATGCCATCCTTTACAATAGAATGAGATTCCTAGACGTGTTTGGCCAATGCTGACATTTATTTTATTTTGCATTGGTTTAAAAAGCATCCCTTGTAATTATACTTTGATTATTTCTATTGTTTTGGGTTGGGATTTTGGCTTCAATAATAAGTGAGAAATTCCCTGGAGGAAACCCCCAAAGTATCTCCCAAGCCTTGTCTCAGTGAAGGGCTCATATCTTGCTCTTATGGGAATTCCAGAGTCACTTAAAACACCTATGACCAGGTCACATCGTTTGACCCTTGGAAAACATTATTATCTTTTTCTAGAGGCTTACATATTGTATAGCTGATGCTATTTAATTTCATCATTTGGACATCTTCTCTAATTAAGGCTTATTTAGCCTTTTAATAACCTTCTAGATTTAACTTAATGGGACAGATACTTTTTTCTTCTAGGGTGTTTGAGTATGATTTTTCTGGCTCTGATCAGGCAGACCCTGTAGTGAGTAGCTGACCCCCTCTGCTGTCTACCTTACCAGGTACATCTGGTGCTCTGCTGCCTAAGGCCCAAATTGTTTATTCAGATCATGTTTGTTTATACCAGGATTTTCCCCACCTTTTATTAATTCAAGTTGCTCGATCCCATTTCCTGCTCCCATCTCTCTGTCTAGTAGATAGAGGTTGTGACAATCTCCCTGCATGGCCTTGCACCACTCCTGAGTATTCATTGAGGAACTTCCTCAATCCTAGACCTTCACACTTGTATACACGAAGAGCCTAAACTAAGTGACATCAGCCTTTATAATCACCCAGAACCTGACCCTCCTAGACTGTCCTCATGCTTGAGCATTCCAGGTTGGATTGAACAGTACCTGTGAGAGAGGATCAAGCCCTCAAAAAGCAATGTGCCTGCACTTAAAGATTAGTGAATGTATTCCAACTTGTACAACTTATGAAGGTTAAGAAATATTATTTAGTTCTAAATCGAGAGATCTTGACACCATGTATTGAGTTATATTCACTTGCAGCCTTGTGCTGAATGTTGTGAGTATAAAACGAGATAATAAGTATGTACATGCTTTGCAATGTGAAGGTTGATATTCAGTGTGACACGTCTCTATGCAACTTCAATAGCTGCAGTGGATTTGAGTCCGCTTGTCCACTTTAACACACTTTTATTTATAACATAAAATCATAAAATGAAACCAAAGTGCTTACCGGCTGTGTCAAAGTCCGGGAAGTAGTCAGGGCAGTGCTGATAGGCTGTGGCTCCAGCGGGAGTGTCGTCCCAGCACATCCAGCCGTCCCAGGTGCGGTTGCAGTACAGACCTGGGAATTCAGGAAGAAACCAGCATTGAAAACATGTGGCTCTCTGAGGTGGTTAGAGAGGCTGGTTCCTATCGCTACGGTCATGACCAATCACATTTCAAATGAGCCGTTTTCATTCTTTTTTTTTTTTAAATAAACTTTTAAATATTTTTGGTATAGGGGTGGGGAAAATCTCATTAGATGGCAGGCAGGGTTCTCATTTTACTTTGTAAGAGGCTCCAAAGTTGGGCTTCTCATAAAGCAAGCAGCCTCAAATGATGCATTTCTGTCCATTTAGTTAACTGTAGAGGAAATCTAAGATGTAGCCCAGAAAAAAAAAAATCAAGGGCTCTTAGGTATGTTGGTAAGTTTTTACTTATTGAAAAATTTGCCCTTTTCAAAGTATTCAACAAAGAGGTTGAATTTAAGTTGTAATACTTATAGTTCATGTAAGGTGAGCCACATTTTTCTACCTTTATCTTCATAACAGTAAAGAAAAATTCAGCTATGGAATTATTTATCGAAACTGATAACACAAATTAATTTCTCAAAAATCTGAAATACATTTACAGAGGGATGAGGATATGTTCTAATTTAATAAAGCATATCGTTATGTTGCATCCAATAAACCTTTTTAAAAATTATTACTTAAACAGTATATATGAGCATATTTCATCACTTTCCACCTTTCTAAGTAGCTTTATCTTAGAATGTTCAAGGCTATCCAAAAGCCTTATTGAATCTGTGAAGTTGGTTCAGAGACATGGAAGAGAATTTAAAAGGCTGTGCCAGTGCTTGCCTGTCACACATTTTTCATTGCCTTCTTTTGGACTTCCACAGCAAGTAAACTATACTTAGACCTGAAAATATTTGGGGCAGTTACAAAGATTACTCTAGAGAAGTGCACAGATTAACCATGCTTACCGAAGCAATTCCCCACGGACTGGGGATGGGGTAATGACAGAAGAATTAGCAGAGGTTGTCAATGAGCTGTCGATGAAGGAAAGATATACCTAATTTATCCAAACAACTCAGGGTTTGCACAGGTTCCACCTCGGGCAGATTCTCTGCCCATCGCTTTGCATTTCACTGCTGTTGCTCAGTGCATACTGTTCCTGCTTATTAGGTATGAATGCTGAGTTACTGGGGTAATTTTGTTGTAAGGGCAAATGTCAGCTACAATGATGTTTGATATAGTGGGGAAATCATCATATGTGCTGCACAAAATACACAGGCACACCATAACGTGAGACTGTGGATCTATTCCATTTCAGCTACCCAGCACTATGTATAACTTGGGAAGAAGCAATCTTAAATGATGCTTCACACATAGGTTCACACGGCTTCTCTTACCTTCTCCCTCAAAAGGGGGCAACTGATGAATCCGGTCATAGCATTTATACTGAGCATCCAGCAGCTTCTTGCGGCCAACCAAGTACAGGAATGGCTCCTGATCAAGGCCAGAGTCAGTGAGATTGGTAGGAGCCTGAAGAACTGGAGTTGGGCTCTGTATAAAAGGTAAAAAGGTAGTTACTTACAGAGTAGGTAATGAATTAACACATAAATAAATGTGATAATTGTAAAAATATGAAAACATTTCTTTTTTTCTGTAAGCAACATTTATGTAAAACTCCACATGAAATATTCTATGCTAAAAATGCATTACATTTAACAGTCATATTCTATCTATTTATATTTGTATCAATGTACAGTTGCTACTGAGAATGTAGAACAATCATACACACTCACACACATCTTGATAATCTCCTATTCTTTGTATTTATTTTCTTTGGAAAGCTTACACATGAACAAAGCTTGAATTTTTAAAAATCTCCACTATTAAACCAACTTTTCCATATTTGTAAATCTTAAGAATCATGGATCGCATATTTAAAAAAAAGAAATTATAGGACAATATGCTTCTGTAGTGGACAATTTCAGCTATGTTTTGCTCAGGTTTGGATTGTGTACTCTGCCAAAATTAGCCTTGTTCATCTCTCAGACCAAAGAAAATAATTGACTTTCAAGTTCTTCAAAGTGGTTTCATTGACACTTCGCTTATACATAGTAATTCATTTTCAGTGAATAAAGTAAATGTAAGTCTTGAACATTTATATTGGTACATCAGGTTTCAGAACACATAGACACCGTCTTTCCACTCAGTCACCATCTACAGGTCTTTGCTTCCTATACGTTGTGTGTGTGTGCGTGTGTGTGTGTGTGTGTGTGTGTGTGTGTGTGTGTGTACATGTGCATACAGGTGTGGTGATCACTATACTGTCTCTTCTAGCTTGTAACCAAGAGTTCAGTTTTCTCAATCTCTGAGCCTGATATGCTCTTTAGGAGTGCTAGCCACATTAGGAATAAAGCTTTTGATTTATTTATTTGTTGAGCTTCATGTTCAAATGTCACTGATCCCGTGTCTGTCACTGTATGGCCCCTGCAATAGCATGCCATCAATGTGAAGGTGTATAGTACAAAATTCAGAGTAAGGAGAGGATATGGGGCAAAAATATTTGGTGACAGTTATAGATATATAGAAGAACTTGAGTGGGCTCTTGGGTTTCTAGAGATACATAGAGAAGAAGAGCCGTGGGAAGTAGATGGGAAACACTAATGTTTAGGGACTGCTATGACACTCTGGTGACACCATCATGACAAGGAATAGTTTAGGATAGATGAGTGATTGAAAAGAAAATCAGGTATTGCAGAGTTTTGAAAGACCAAAACAAAACGAAACCCAATTTTACATATTTTGATTGATCAAGGTTTTGAAGGCAGAATTACAGTAAATTTCATGCAGCAGCATAGATTTCCAGAGTTCAAAGTCATGAGGGTGGGAAGAGGTTGAAAAGTGAATGTCTGGGCCATATCACTCCATGGTAGAATAAGAGAACACAGCTCTCAACACTTTCTCATTCACTGGAGAGATGAAGGCATATCCGAATATAAGCACTGGGAATAGTGATGACCAAAGGGCCTAGGTATTTGGTCCATACTACTGAAAAGGATGATTCCTGGAGGAAGGGGATATGGAGTCAAATTAAAATCTTTGTAGGGGAAGGTGAGTCTTGTTTTAGACATGCCCACAAGTTAGCTGAGTAGAAACTGTTTACATGGTGAAGAGGGTAGATATTTCTAAGTATTATAACACTTCTACTATTTGAATATTATTTAATATTTAATGCGTTTTAGATGTATGACATCAGAGAAATTGATGATCCTCGTAAAATAATTAACTGTGTGTGGCCCCTTTAACCACGTCATAAGACACAAGTCCCTGTCATGACTAATCTCTCGGTGACAGGTATTTACTGACATTGGCAAGCTGAACATTCCTGAGGATGAAGTCCTGAAGCAAACAGGTGTGAACCCTATTCCTGTGGAGCTTAGAAAGACACACTATGCGTGCTCCTAACAGGAGAGACAACAAACAATCGCCCCTCCTCAGGACATTCTCAGATATACCATTAGAAGTTAGAATGTGTTTTTGTTCAGCTTATGTTTTTCTGTAAAAGAGATTCCTTATTTGTGTTTGTGTTTTAATACTTAATTTACTCACACTTGTATGGATGTATGTGACTGTATTTAAAATGTCTAAACTAATATGACCGAACCACTAAAGTAAAGGGACAGCTATTCAAAGTTTATCTATTTGGAAACCATTTGCAGGCTCACTTCATATGTTTAATTGTGTGCATTGTCTTTTTTTTTTTTTTTTTTTTTTTTTTTTTTTTTTTTTTTTTTTTTTTTTTTTTTTTTTTTTTTTTTTTTTTTTTTTTTGGTTTTCGAGACAGGGTTTCTCTGTATAGCCTTGGCTATCTGGGAACTCACTTTGTAGATCAGGTTGGCCTCGAACTCAGAAATCCACCTGCCTCTGCCTCCCAAGTGCTGGGATTAAAGGTGTGCCCCACCACTGCCCGGAGCTCATTGTCTTCTAATCAAATTAGAAGCTGGGATGATGATGATGATGATGTGTGTGTGTGTGTGTGTGTGTGTATTCTTTTACTCTTTTTTTTTTTTACTACAAGTTTTAGACATTATGAATTATTTTCCTTAGGTATGGATCTTTCCAGAACCACATTCTAAATTCTATCCCTGTATGTTTGGCAACTCATTAGGAAATGTTCTTGTAACAACTGGAAATTCATGGGAGCCTGAGGGAAACATTATGTGTAAGGGTGCCAAATAGAAAAACTCTACACTTGTGTTTTCAGCAACATCTTTATTAGCTTTGACACATTGTAACATCAGTAGGAGTGGGGATAACATGAGGCAGAGTAGGTATGGGTCCGCAGATGGAAGCAGCTTCACACTTACCATTCCTGCAATACTGAAACAAACTCCAGTGAACTTGCTTGGGAGCTTGGTTCAGTAGAGATTGTTTCAACACTGAAAGAATGAAAACTCAGAACCTCTGTTGTCAGAGAAGCCACAGAATTCTGGGCTGCTCCCAGCCTGGTCCTTGCTTGAGCATTGAACTTTCCAATGACTTTCTTCCTAAATAACATGCACCTTGGAGTACTTCATTTACTGATTGATGGATGGATAGATGATAGATAGATAGATAGATAGATAGATAGATAGATAGATAGATAATAGATAGGCAGATAGAAATATACAATATTTGTCTAATAATCAAATTAGTACTGCTTAAAATTGCATTTATATATAAACATTTTACATTCTTAATTGAACTTTTCTGATAATTTCATGAAAATAAAATTGCTAATGAGATAGCATTATTTTCAACAGTAATAAGGAAAACTAAAGCCAGCAGTGATATCATGAGACAATCAAGCAATATGCATCACATGAAGCAATTTAACTAATTTATTATTATTGGGCTTATGATGCAACACATATATAATGCCATGCTTATATAAAGGTGACGATGAGACACAAACATGTCACATATCTTTAAAAACTAACCAACCCACCCACCTATATCTTATTTGTTGTTCCATGTAACAGTTTAGCTGCCATATATGTGATGTCATTCTGTAAGACTTGAGAAAGTGTCATCACACATATGACCACCAAGCTGCCACTGCAGGAGTCAGCAGATGAGGCATCACCAGGTCCTGTTGTAGGTTCGGAACATTTGCTAGCATGGATTCTGCCCTCATGGGGCTTACATTCTAGAAAGTTTAATTTATAATGACCATGAAGCACAGAAGAAAATGGGCTCAGATGACATGACTTTGTGCTAGGGTCAATCCTACTTTGATATGAGTTAATCAGTTTGCTTTTGGGTTACCAGAGGTTTCTAAAAGTACCATAACAATTACAGCCTGTTATAGAATGTTGTAAGCAGTCCTCTCATGCTTGGTTCAGGCTCACTAGATCCATGGGTAATAGGGACATGGATTCAGACCATACTGTTGAAGGTGATGTGATGGTGTGCCCATAATTTTGATACAAATTGACATCAATAGAGTGTTCTAAGGCAATTACACCTCTAACTAGCCAAATCTTTATGAGTAAAGCAATATGAAGTTATACAATATGAATCTGAAACTTAAAAAGGCACAAAAGAGTGATAGACTACCAGTGGTTCTTAAAGTACTGAAAAGTCTTAGTTTCAATCAGAAATACATCGGAGAGAAATCAAGGTCTAGACTGACAGAGTTCAGATGTTTTAAAAGTATAGAAGAGCCCAGAAGCCACAATCCAAATCCACATTTCAAAAACATGTAAAAAATGTATACCGACTGTTTGTACTATGAATGTGACACAAATTTTTACGAACTTCCCCAAACAAATGGAATTCAATTGTCCAGATAAATTATGACAATTATCAAAATGAGCAAAGTCCAAAGGACATTTCTCACATCCTTCAGAGAATGTGAAGAAGAATGACCGTTTGGAGAAGGCCAGTTTTGGTTCCCTTACAGTTGCCAGTTCAACCACACTCAGACACTCCTTCCTACTCTGCATGACCGTCAACAGGAAACAGAACAATCCCACTCACCACCAGGAGCAGAAGCAGCAGGGTGAACCTGTTCACGAGGAGGAACTTCATCTTCGGCTTGCGAAGACTCCGCCTTTTCCTGGAAAGAGAGTAATGAAGATGTACCATGGTATAGCTCTCAGATCTTTACACTGTTCCCTCTCCTGATACACTACATACGATGATATGGAAACAAGATTATTATGCCTGTGACATACTTGCACGTGTTCCACTGTTCCTTCTGTCAAGTGGGCTCTCATCCATAAAGCTCTACTAAAATTTCTGACCATATCTATTGACATTTTTGTCAGCTAAAATGAGATTTCCTGCCTTTAAAAGGTTTTAAGTTGAATGAAACAGTTTAATACAGGTTATAAGAAAGACGGCAAGATCTATATTTGAACGTGGAGGATGGATGGAAAAGAAAATCAGCTCATGATATACATTTTTAGGGTACCAATTGGTATATAGGTACAATTTTAACACTAGCTTTAAAGTTGGTATAATTTATTATTATTCATCAAGTTTAGCAAGCCATGTGTTCTGTGCTATAAAACAAACTATAGGACACAATATAAAACACTAACCAGAGCATTTACTAGTTAAAAACTGATTGTCAAGACAATCTTGGTATTTTTTAAATTACTGATCTGAGAAGCTAAGTATTGCAGTTGATATATACATACTACATATAATGCATATACAACATATGCATTATATCTGAGCTACTTACAGAGGCTTACGTGTAACAATAAATATGAAACTTAAAATTATATAGCTACTTTTCATTTCAGAACTGAAATAAAGAAAGTCTAATAGAGAACCATCATATTGACTTCAACAGTATGTGTCATCAATAGAAATTGGCGAAATGCAGTGGTGACATAAGAAGTCAGTCAAATCATTGGGCAGGAGCAAATGAAGTCTATGGTTTGTGAAAGATATGTAGCATGAAGTCAACACCTGAAGTTGTCCGAGAGCCCCAAGTACTTTTCCATAAATATGTTCCTTTAAATTTAAATTTTCTATTGATAATAAATTTCTTTCACAGCAAAGAATGAGTGCTTCAGTCAGCAGCTCACTGGTCCTGCTCAAGAACTCAATAGTCAGAGTAAACCACTCTGTCACATATATCCAATAGTCTCATGAACTCACAGGTATCATTATACATGGAAAGAGGGCAAAGAGGTGAAAATGTAACTATTCTCCACATTTTCATCATTAGGTCTTGGGGGGGGGGCAGTGTTTAGATTAGGGACGAGAGATTGTAATTGCTTCTTAAGTGGCATAATCACCTTTTACACTATCTCCATTGTCTCAGTTACAGATTGAAATTGGAATCTATAAAGTGTGAATTATGCACTTGCCTCTGTGTTAGTGAGCCATGCTCACTTCACATACTGGTACAATAGTACACACAGAGACTGCATAGTATCATTTTGAAATTCCATCTTATATTCTGGCTATCAATAATTAGTACTGATTGATTTCATATCCACTCTGTAAATTAGAGACAAACACACATTGCTCCTATGCTAAGTAAGGCACTGTGAGGAATGTGGGTGATCTGGGTGAGGGACAGTTCATGTTTGGAAACTTAGCCCTTGGGAGAGTTAGGGAGTCAGTATGTGTTATAGACTAGGATGTATACAATAACTAGGATGCAGACTGGGTTAAGCATTCATCAACACTGTGAAATACAGATCCACTATAATTTCTGATTAAGAGGACCAGAGTAGGGCTCGTATTTTGAGTTAAAATAGGACTGTGAAAAGCAAAGACCTGCTAGAAAGAGAGAATAAAAACAAAGTGTGGAGACAACAAGGAGGGTAATTGAAGGATATTAAGTTGAAGAGTCTAATTTAGCTGCCACACACAGCCTCATAAATGCTGAAAACAAGCCAGGAAAGCAGGCTTTTAAGTATGTATGAAACTTACTAATTAAAGCACCCTTTGTCATTTTGCATGAGTGCCATATATCCTGGCAGTCTTACTCAATGCTAGTCTCATGTAGACAATTGCTTTTTAATATATCTATATATGTCTGGAACCTCTTGTAATCATTTGAGTGTGACTGTTGATATTATTGGTAATGATGCTTTTCTTGTGTGCTAAGAAAATAAACATCGAAATTTGAGTTTTTATAGCCTGTCTTCTTCACACTCTGGTGATAATAAGTCAGGGTTCCTATTTTCTCTATCATTCTTTGGTATTTCCCACACCACAGACTATCACAATTATCCATACATTGTCTGAGTGTGAAACTAGGGGCCAAGCTAGGTCTCAGGCACTTCTCTATCTCTGCCATCTAGTTTTCAGGACTATCTGGTTCTCTGTGTATCACAGAGTCATCTAAAGTACCTCTGCTCTTTGCAACCTCCAGCAACCGTGTGCAGAACTGTGTCATTATTTAAGGTGTTGATACCTTCAAGTCATCTCAATGCTCAGATGAGAGTGATCTTGTTTTTGTTCCTATGTCATACTGCAATTTTGCTACTGTTATAAATTGTAATGTAAATATCTGTGTTTTTCCAGTGATCCACAAAAAAGGGTCATTTCACCCCCACCTCCAGACTGAGACCACTGCTTTAAAGGATTTTCCTAGTTTGCTTTAATACAGAAACAAGCCTGATGCACTGCCTATTGAGATAATAATACTAGCTATGTGCACAGTATTGCTTTAATTTCTCTTAGTCTCCTTCAGGAACTCTGTTTGCTAATTGTTTTAAGGATATTTTTAACTCCGAAGGAGCTTAGACCTGAATAAACAATGTTAAGTAAATGCATGTTGTTCAAATATATAACCACCATTTCTACTGAAACATCTTCCAGGCAGAACAATTACTGGCTGTTGGCCACAGACAATGTATTAATGCTCACTAGTGCTAAGCTAACTCGGGTGCTTGTATGCTTTTGTTCTTGTTTTATAACCTTGATAAACATTGCCCTTCCATATCTCATGTTAATGTTTGCAGAAATAAAAGTGGGATATAATGAGGCTGGGAAGAATCTATTGTATGAATTATGAATTATAGAGGATGGTCAAGTGAGTGTGACCCTTACAGGCACTATTAGATATTTCATCTGGTACAAGGGGACCAACTTCCTCCTGATTTCCAATTCTAGCAGCACATATTTATTTGTAGAAAAAGTGCCACCTAGAGCAATGTAATCGTCACACAGGTTTTAATTTGTGATCCTGTAATGCCTCACTCACTCTGTCCTCCATCCGAGTTTTAAAAGCAAAGGCTCAGTGTTCTAAGTGTTCCTCACTGCCAGTCTCTCTCTCTGTGTATCCTGAGGGAAAACTGCATTACTTCCCTGTTCATTACAACAAAGTAATTTAAGTTTCTGAAAACAAAATAACTTCACACCAACAGAAAAGATTGAAAGCTGCCAATTGTTCCTCCTGATATTCCCTAAGGAAACTGACTTAGCTTATCTAACCCATGTAGTCTGAGCATGATGTAAAGGCAGAGGAACATACCACATGTATGCCAGTCTTAGTGACCAGTGGTACTTGCTCTTGGCTCTGCACATCCTTGTTGAATGCACACATGGTTTGCCTACCCACATATATACACAGAGACAATAAATTCAAGGGATAGGAAATTAAGGAAGGACATATAGCCCCTTTAAGAGCATTAATGTGGGGTGAGAAAACATTCCTTTAAGAGCTGCTATCTAGCAATGACCAGGAGGAAGAAAGTCTTCAAGCAAAGCATACCCTTGGGAAATTGAACAATGACCTTGGGAGAAAGAGCCTACATGTTGAATTAGGTCCCAAGAAAGAATTGGTGGAAAGAAATGCAGAAAAGCCACGCTTTTCCCTGAACCATTGTTTGTAGTATTAGAATCAGGCTAAAGGTCTGTGTTTACATATAATTAGTTATTTAGATTGCAGAGGTAACATTTTTCTCACTTTTCATCCGTGAGAGCCAATATTCCTTATTTCATGAAATCTGGACTCTCTGATTATCCTAAAAGTCCTAATATCAGACTGTGTGCCTCAGTCTACAGTCAACATCTTATGAAAATGTATACCTGCTATATTGAAACTTACATATCCTTTTGGTATGTATTGAGGGAAGTATACACTTATACCACAGATATTGGCATGATATCTATGCTTATGTAAGATATTTAATACAAAACAATTGCAATATGTTTATTCAACAAAAGGAAGGTGTAATGATCAAGTACCATTCTCAGGTGGGTATGCTATTACTATGAAAAGTGAATGTGTTTAAAAAAAAACACATTCCAATTAAAGCATTATATGAGATTAATTTCTGATTCAATTTACTGAATTTAATTCTTAATTATGCTACTACAGAGAGTGAATTTTGTTTGGTAATAAACAAAGGGTAAGTGGTGATGGTAAATAGGAGTTGAATAGTCTAGCAGGCAGAGTCAATGAATGATTCTTAATTAACCCAGTTGGAAATGAATACTTCCTCAAATGTTTTTAGATTTCTGGTCTGGATTCCAAGTAAAGACAGATTTACTATGATATTAGGAGCATGGCTAGGCATCTGTCTACATTAACTCTCTCAGTAGATGAAAGAAAGTTGCAGTTGAGAAGGTGGCAGAGCTGGGGTCACTATCAGGTCTCTCTTTACAGTCCCTGTACTTAGCAACTGCATAGACCATTCCAGATTTCAGAAAAGTGACTTCTGCTGAGATGTGGTCATTCTCTTGCTAGTGGTTAGATCAGCAAAACACTCAGTACAGAATAACCGGATAAGAGCGTCTGCTTATCTATGCACTGACCAGTCATGAAAACCTGGGAGTTAATTTCAATCAGATTACACAGCTGTCAAAATAGGCACCAGAAGAGGTCAAGTCAAATAACAAAGTGACCATTTCAGGGAAATTCAGATGAGGTTTCTAGTAGTATTGTTCTCCCATTTCCCTACTATTGCTAAATGGGTTTGCATAGAAATTCAGGGATCCTTTGTTTCACCCACTTTGGTCTCTTGATGTATGTAATACACACAGATTTACATTCAGTGCACACATCTTATTTTCACAATCAACAAAAATGTGTGTTAGTAATTTGGACTGAAATTAACAGCATGGGGCCCGGGAGATGGCTAAGCAGGTAAATGTGCTTGCTAAGGTGATTCCAAGAACCCACAATGGCGGGAGAAGAGAACTGACCCCTAAAAATTGTCTTGTGACTTTCACACATAGTAGCATGTACACAGACCCCATAAAATAAAGTGTAATAAGAAAAATGTAAAAATATAAACAATGATCATATGCAGATAACAAACATTGGCACCAACAGAGAAAAGTCATGAACCAACTTTTTAAAAAGATTTTTGATCTTCATTTATAGATGAAAACACATATTTTCTATAAATCTTTAAGCAACAGGTAGACTCTTACTAATAAAGGTTATTAATATTACTTAATATTATAATAAACAATTATAATATTGTTATTTAGTATTAATGATAAATTGTTACAACAGCTAAGCAATAATAAATATATATAAAATTTCAAACTTGAATAATTTAATGTCATGAATTATTAAACGTTGTGTTTAGTATGATTTTCTAAACACACAATTTTTTTTTTATAAATGCACTACAATAAGAAATAGATTTTAGAATTCAGGTTAATTTTTAAGGACTCTGAGTTTGACTTGTGTTGTTATTTAATTCATAATATGTGAGTCAAAGATCATGGACTCTGCTTTTAATTATAAAAGTATCCTCCACCTTCAGATATATGGCAAGTGAATAGGCCATGTCAAGAACTCCCTGAGTGTCTGATGGATTGTTCTAAATGAGGCAATCTAACTAAAAAATCATTTCTAAATCATTGGAAGCCTTAATTACAAGATGATCAATAAGATTTTTAAAAAGTGGATCATCCTAACCACTTTGCACACTAAGGACATCCTCAAACAGAATTAATGGTGACATAGAAGGCAAAAAGTTTCAGTTGTGATTTTCATGGAGAAAACAAGAATAAGGCAACTGTCCCAACATATCATTCCAACTTCATAGACACAAAACTTAAAAACTGTTAGGTAGAAACTGTTACATACAAAAAGTTGCCTAGGTTAAATGAAGAAGTGAATGTATGTTGGTCACATTGAATAAGGATTTAGAAAAATCACATTGATAACTAGAGATTTTAGAATAACAATAGTTATTTATAAAGCTAGGGAGAGATGAACCTGCGTGGCTAAAGATAACACTGTAGGTAATGAGATCCTGACTGTTTGTTTTAGAATCACTGTTATGTCTTATATATACCAAACAAATAGTCAGTATCTACTCAAAGTGTAATAAAATTCCTTAAAATGCACAATGTGGAGCAGGCTTAATTAATCCTTAGAAAGGATTTCACTTAATTCTTTCATCCTTGGAAATGGGTAGCTTCTGATTTCAGGCTTACATGTGTTTTTATAAAAATTAATTCATCAAGAATTTATTGAGCATAATGACCTAGACTCCTAAGTAAGAATCCCTCACAATAAAGAAATTACTAGACATTAGAAAGCAATAAAATATAACTCATGCTTCAAAGTTTGCGAGAACACCTAGAAGTAGACCCATTGACAGACCAATTGCTGCAGTTCTCTGGCCAGTACTTTAAAGTCATTATTAAACATAGATAAACTAGTAACATAGCAACGAATGACAGCTATTGTGAATGAAGTGGTGGGGGATTTCAGGAGACACTGAAAAATTAATGACATACCAAATATAAATTCCGTGAATGAAAATCACATATCTGGAGTAAAATAAAATATTGGCTAGGGAGAGTAAGAGATTGAACTAAGCAAAAGAAAGATCAGTTTGAGAGATAGGCATCCATTGGTCATATAAAAGCAAATGCAGGCAGGAATACCATTTTAAATGTCTTCAATTGAGGTGGGTTTTTATTTTAGAATTAGCCATGCTTACTGTTTTGTATGAGCAGAATAAGCCCCTGCTGAAATACAGACCTATGAACTACAGCATTTTCGGTGATTGATAGGATGTAAGCTGAATGACGTTCAATTCTCTCTATGGGCTCAGCTGTGTATGTCTGTGTACAATGGAGAGGAACTGAAAACCTGAATGGAGAGTTGGTGTGACCACGCCTCGTACTGTTTACTTTTTAGCCACTCAGCTGTTTGGTACGTAATGTCTTCAGCTTATAGAGGGAGACACTGCATTCAAGAGAGATGAAGATACTCATCGGAGAACTTTCCAGCCCAAGTCTTTCTGACTCTCCAGTCCATGTTTCTATTTTTCCCAGTACCTCACTTTAGTTTCTTCTTGTTAGAAAAAAAAAAAACAAGCTTGTGTGTGATTGCTACGGTATAAAATGCAAATGATCTGGAGCCTTAGCACCTTTCACAAGACTTTTGTAAAATGTACATGCAATCAGCAACCATGTGAATAAGTACACACGTGGGAGATACTTTCTTGCTGAATTAAATGCAGCCAGAGATCTCACACCATTTAAGATAATTATGGTGTTTTTTGATTGCATAAATTATTTTGACTTGTGTTGGCAATCTAAAATGTCTAATTAAAAGGTAATTGTGCCTGTTGAGTGGATACTCTTGGACTGTTCTTGAAGAGCTTCATGCAGTTTGCCTGCGCCCGCCCCTTACACCGTTCAGAGTATCATAGGATTCTAAGAAAAATTACATGATTCTAAATTGTCCTCATGGACCTTTTTTTCTTACGAGTGGCAACACAAATAATTTATGATAAGCTCCTCCTCCTCCTCCAGCACATGATTACTGTTCCTAAGGCATGCTATCTCACTGATACAGTAATTAAATCTTTGTCTTGGCATCCATTCATAACAATAACAGTATAGAATAATTGGTTCTTTCTTTTATATTGGCATTTACTGAAATTATGTAGTTTTGTTCTTAATAATTCTACAATCATTACAATATATTATATTGGATAATGTGGGTTTTTCAATAAAACCACCACCTAATGCTTGTAACATGTCAGGATAGAAGAGTAAGTCTGTACCCCTGCTACCGTGCTGACCGTCTGTGTAGCTGAGGGAGTAGCAGTTAGTTAGAGATTTAGGCTCTCTTGTTTTCATCGGAAAAAATGGGCATCATAACGACTGTCATGTAGTATAAATGTGAATTTCAAAGAGGATATCTCTATAAAGCACATAGCTTGATACACATATTTAATATCAGACACTGATATTTAGTATGGTGTGGGCCTATTCCATTTGTTTTTATGAATAAGAATAGCCCTTCAGAAGGCTAATAATTTAGGGAGAGGCTCTCTGAATAACTTTCTGTACAGAATTAATATAAACTCTGTTATTCCTTAAGTTCACTGTCAAAGAAATAGAATGTAGCTTTAATATCTCTATGCTAGGGCTGAGGTCTTAGAAGGAAATGAAAACTTCAAAAGAATAAGATATCATTGATGTAGCAATATAACTTCAATTACAAAAACAAATTGAACTTGCCACCTGTCGGGTGCTGCCACCAAATATACGTATTCCTTATTTTAGCTCAATACTGTATCTTTGAATGTATATAGTTTAAGGTTAGGGTAGATTCTAATATCATGGACTTGTGCCCCAAAACATATCCATGTGTTTCTCTAAGATTTAAATGCAACTTTGAGTGTTCCTGACAACCCACAGTTATGTATCTTTCATAAGTTCTATATAAATTCATATTTTTTTGCCAAATCAAATTATGCCAATTCATTTCCTGATTCTATAGCTATAAGTTGCTTTCTTTCAAGCCATTCCTGAAGCTGGCATTAAAGAAAAACAAAACTCCACTTACTTAAAATTTATAGCATACAAACTTGTCCTCCACAGAAAAATATATACAGAAAAACATCAACAGTCTCCTAGGCATTAACAGTGCTTTTTGCTTTACCAGGTGTTTGCAGAAAAGCACGCTTCACCAGGTGTTTGCAGAAAAGCACGGATTTTGGATTTTGAACATCATGCATACTTGGGGGTTTGTGAGAAAGTTGCAAAACATTGCTTGAATGGCAATGATAGTTAAAACTTATATAGGACACCATAGGGGGAATTTTGTATAGCTATTATTACACTGGTATACATCCTATATCCGCTTAAGTGTGTATGTATGTATTATTTCTATACATTGATTATAGCTCTTGATTCTGATAAAATAGCATATATACACACACTATTGACATGTTTTTCATAATTGAAAAATCGCTAAAAAAAAATAGAGATGGAGCCTATCTGAGTTCAGTGGCAAGTGAAAAACTTTCCATGGGCAGTTTTGAGTTGAAAAGTGACTCATGGAATGTTAGTCTGAATATAACATTTTAGGGTGCATTAAGCAAGTTTTCATTTCTTTATTATTTATTTCAGTTTAGCCACAGATTAACATGTTATAAAAAATCTATTTAAATGAGACTGAAAAAATCTTTCAGTATGCATAAAATTTCTAAAATAGACTGTTGATTTGTAGTATAATAGAAATTTCTTATTTACATAAAGACCAACATAATGGTGTGTGAATGTGGGTTGCTTATAATTTCTACCATTAGTGAACATTAGAGCAACAGTCTACCTAACATTTTTACCTATTAGTCTTATTTAAAATTTTTGTTAAAATCAATTTTAGACTTGGAACATTGCCCCTTGTTAAAAATGTAAAAATGGCTTTAATTTAATCCTTTAAAGTGTTATGAATTCGAAGCTTGCAAGAAAAATAGAGAGCATATCTGCATGGTTTTTATTTGACCCTCCAAACTACACTGTGAATTCATTAGAATGTTCTATGTGCTTTGTTGCTAACATCTACTTACAGAGCTTTAAAATTTTGTATACATACTAATTCAAAGGTTCACTGCTCAGAAATGACTGCAAGAAAATCTTACGTGGGCACATATTGGCTAAAAGGACTAACCTTAGACTGTTCATTACAGAAAACCTACCATGTGGGGCCTGGGGATGGTACTCTGCGCTCTGATTTAACTGCAAGAGCCTTTACCTGCTGAGCCATCTCACTGGCCCGTTTGTAGAAACTCTTCAATGTAATGAGTTTATCTTACCATAGTGAAGTATTTTCTGTTTTATAACTAAAGGCAATTCTACAATTTCCTTCAAATCACCATATTTTTGAGCCAATAATCCAGATCACAAAAGACTTGAGTAGGTTGTTTGGTGCACAAGGTTCATTTAAGGCATAGCCAGGAGCAAATCAGTATGCCATCTGTGACCCTGGCCTCTGTTAATCTATTCATCTTTTCTCATTTTCCATGCATGGACCCTCTCATGCTGCTATGAAAATATATGTAATGAAGTAAAGGGACAAGTATCTATATAAATACAATTTTTTAAAATGTCATATTCTCTATGCCAATGGCAAGACTTGTTGAAAGAAAAAAAAGCAAATATGGATAAAAACCAGTTTCTTTTCCATTAGTTTTCTGCCTTAGATGGCTGAGATGTCGATGACTTGGCCAATTACTGTATGGTACTGGGATGGATGCTCTACATGAACATGCTAACTACGCTATTTCACAGTACTGATCACTGACGTGCAATAGAATATGGTAAGCTAAACCTTATTAATCAAGATGCTTATGTATTTCCTTGGCAAACACTTAGGAAAATTTGCTTTGAATTTTCTTTTCAATAATTAAATGCAAACGACCATCTCATTTGAGATGTTTCTCTCCACAAGGACTGCGGCACACACGTTTTTACCCCCTTTTTAGCAGGCAGACGAAGGTTCTTAGAAAAACATTATAGTGTCTACATAGTAAGTCTCAGCCCAGAAGGGCAACATCCTACCCTGTCTCAACAAAACAAAACAACAGGTAATGGAAATAAGATTTTCCTTTTTTTTTTTTCTATTATTGAGCAACATTCCTAGACCTCATAAGATTACTTTAAAAACCTAAAGTCTTGTCGTAATTTTGCAAGACTGAGTCAGAATATTGAAGTAGAATATTGAAAAAGTCTCCAGATATTAACAGATAGAAACCCAGTGTCGGGGGCTGGTGAGATGGCTCAGTGGGTTAGAGCACCCGACTGCTCTTCCAAAGGTGATGAGTTCAAATCCCAGCAACCACATGGTGGCTTACAACCACCCAAGATCTGATGCCCTCCTCTGGTGCGTCTGAAGTCAGCTACAGCGTACTTATGAAGAATAATAAGAAATGAATCCTTGGACTGGAGAGACCAACCGGAGCAAGTGAGGCTGTCCGAAGCGAGCGGAGCCGAACGGGGATGGCCAGAATGAGCGGGGCCAACTGGAGCAAGCGGAGCCAATCGGCGAGTGGGGGCCGGCTGGAACAAGCAGGGGCCTTACGGGGGCGGCCAGGAGCGAGTAGGGCTGGCTGGAGTGAGCGGAGCCGGAGGGAGCGAGCGGGGTCGAGTGGAGCGAACGGGGTTGTGAACAAGGGGAAAAAAAAAAGAAACCCAGTGTCTAATCCTAAATCTGATAGTTTGATAATGTGGACACTCTCTTTCTATAATGCACACTCATATTCTTAAATAATGTATTATATGATGAATTTATAATTATCAGACTCTAGTTATAACATGATTTAATTACATTTCAAGTTAGCGTAGCTAGTTTATTTTACTATATTGATCAGAATCCCTTATTAAATAAAAGGAAAAAACATGTATTCGAAGAAAGAAACTTGGCTCAAGTCCCACCATTCCAAATAACTATGTCCAATACCTGATCTCTTTCCAGCTTTAAAAAAGATGTATCTGTGACTTTTCACTACAAACTTATAATCAAATTTTAATTGTATTTTTTATATCTTATATGTTTTATTTTTTGTGTGTCCTTAAAGGAAAATGCTTCCTAGTTCAAAGGAAACAAAAATAATTCCAGTTTTTCTATATTTCGTCATATTCTCCTCTCAAAATAAGCTCATCTGTGCAACTAAGCTCAGGATAAAGATGGAAACAGTGAACGTGTATGTCTTTGTATGTATGTTATTTTTACCAATTATCTGTACTTTAATCCTTTGTCTGTGTGTAGATAAAATATAACCATTTTGGGAATTAATTAAAAAAGACACTTAGAATAAATAATAAAGTATACTTTGCATATCATCTCTCATTGTGTCTTCTGTCTTTAAAAAAGGCTCATATAGTTGTATTGTATATGTTTATGCATGTATTAGCATATGCTCACTTGTGTGCAGGTGCACAGGTGTATGTGGATGGTTGTGCAGAGGCCAGAAGAGTCCCTTGCACCAGGTCCCTTGGAGCATGACTGACAGGTGTTTGCAGGATCTGGGTTTGCTACATGAGCAAACGCTGGATTCAAATTCCAGTCCTCATGGTTCTCAGCAAGTGATATCGACTACTAAGCTGTCTCTTCAGCCCTTCATTTAAATATTTGGTGTATGTTGTATATGTACACATGCCCATTCATGTGGAGGCCAGAGGCTGACACTGAATGTTCATTGCTCTCTATGTTAATTTTTGACACAGCACCTTCTCACTGAACTGAGATCACTGACTTGCTTGCAAGTTACGAAAAGACCTGGGTATATATTTTTTATATAATTATTCTTATGCTAACAATATGGCCATCATTCCATGGAAGGAGAGGGCCTTCTAAATTAAAAGAGAGAACAGAAGACAAGGTAGAAGCAGGCCATAGTATGTGAGCTGGTGCAAAGCAAGAAGAGACAATAACTGTTTTAAAGAGAACATCTTATTTCTTATGGCCACAAGTATTCTTCTTCTTTTACTCCATAAATTCAGGAGTATATTTATTCTAGACATGAAAGTTTGCCCATTTAAATTTCTTTCAGATAGTAGAAAATAGATTGGCAGTAGCCTTCCGTATTCATCCTGTAGTTGTTATTTTTTAAAATAAATTATGTCAGTATGTCTCCAAATATTTTTGTTCAGTATTATTTATGGGGGTTAGAGAGTAATTAATATTAAGCTAATTTAAAAGTGATTGAATACTCTTTGGAGAAAAATTGGTGTGTGTGTGTGTGTGTGTGTGTGTGTGTGTGTGTGTGTGTGTGATTGTCATATTTGCTCTAAAAAATGCATTTGTAGTTCACCTCTTTTCTTTCACTCTCACTTGTACACATTGAAGTTTTATGAAGTCTTCTTTTATGAAGATTCAAATTAGAAAACAAACAGTGATAGTGTTTTTCCTGTTGGTTGGGAGTCAACAATGGGATTAGAAAAAAAAAAAACTATTCCAAAATGACTCATTGTATCAGGAAGATATGGAAAAGGGCTTTGCTGTTCATCTTTGAGAGCTGGGCCTTTTTTGTTTATTTTAGTGAGGAAATTTGGGTTCTGGATGATGATATAATTTTCTCCAAGGTGATGTTGGCAGGGCTTGGATAACATGCCATCTCCTCTGGCATCGATCTTAACAATCTATCATCTGCTTGTCCTTAGAAGATGAATACCCATTACCTGTTCCAAAACACAGGAATGGAGGTTGATGAGAAAGAATCAGTAATACTGAATTACAGGCAGGATAAAGGGAAAAGGTTAGGGTGTGATTTATAATGTACATTTAGTCGTCAACATCACAGACAACAACACTTGGGTGGCTTGTGTGTGTTTCAAGGGATGTTCCCAAGAAGATTTCAAGGTACTTTACAGAATAAGAAATAATATAAAATGAGACTTTTTTGAAATGTTATTCTATAAAGCAGGTCACGCAATTTAAACAGGTGTTATTTTAGGAAGAGACAAAATGATATTATTGGTGTTAATTAAATGGAAAGATAATTGTGTCGTGTGTTACCTGTGGCTCCAGTTTTGAAAGTGTGTTTACCATAGTTCTGTGAGCTTCCTATGTGCTTTAAAGGAGGAGAGTATTCTTCATTGGACTGAAACTAGACAAGCACTTAAACAATCGCATGTGAATGGTGTAAGATAAAACACTGCCCTTACTTTCACAGGAAACCCTAGCTTGCACTTTCTATTCTAGCTATGCAGTAAGCACGTAATTATGATCCAATTAGGGTTTTTAATATCTAGGGGTATACACAATACATGGATGGGTAAATATTCAGACATGTGATAAGCATAAATCTGGCCTTTAGTTGCAAAATAAAGGCACAATCTGAAGATCTTCAAAATCTGTGTGCTTATTACAATTTCATCCCATTTAATTTAAAAATACATATCTTGTATATATCAGGGATGTTTTGATTTGTCTTCTAATTTCGTCTTTAAACATCCATGTCTGGGAGTTATAGAGTGCTTATTAAGACACAGGTCCAAGGCACAGTTTTAAGTAAACAGAACACTAGGTGTTCGTATTTGTGCAAATGGGTGAATAGAAAGAAGATGAGGTCTGGGGCACATCAGTGACCACCATTTCATTTTGAAGAGTCCCTGGAAGGCTGGCACAATAAAGTGCAAGCCCCCCTTTGTGTTTCAAATAACAGTTCAATTTATGTTCTACTTTGACTCAAATAAGTGTTTTTGTATCTTTCCATGGCAAACAGCATCCTTGTTTCTAGGGCTCTTTATCGGGTGTTCCTGTTTACAGCAGGATCTCTCAGGAAGTTGGCTGGCCAAATTGAACGCATGTATACTAACAGGCAATCAGACTATTATTTGTATTTTACAAAGTTAAGTTCTGACAGCAACTCCTTCCATTCATATTCTTCTCAATTAGGAGGTAGGTCAACACAATGATGCTGTGTTAGGGAAACAAAGAAGCATGCTGGGAGGCTAAGAGATCCCCCTAGGAAGTCCTGACAGACAGAGGCTTTGAATTTATAAATCAAAACATTTCCACTTTATTGGATTTATAAATAAAAATAAACAAGACCACATCTTCTTTCTGGACTGCCAGACTATCTGAAAACTCGGCAGGTTGACGGGTGTTTTGTCTTCATTGTTCAAAATGACATTCGTTACATAACCCTTTCCACTTTTAATTTAACTTTAGTGCCCCAGCATATGTAAGTGTTGGCTCGAATTTGTTTTGGTGGATTAATATCACTTATTGGACAGGAGGTCTACAATTTCCTTAACATATGAAGTGCTTATGATCACCCACAAGTGGCACGTTTTAAAATTCATTAGAGATCTCTGACATGCTCTCCTCTCAAAAAGGTTCCAGCGAGCACAGATGTCCATTAGTCATGCAGGCCCTGCTGGTTCACTTTTCTGATGGAGGAAATCAGCACTGTCCATGGGAAAAACAGCCTCCCAATCTGCAGAGATGTATGAGATCATTAGATGCTACCGAAAACATCTTTCACAAACTCCTATACTCTACATACACAAAAACATATGGTTTTGATCATAAATGTCTGATTGGTGGAGAGTTCAGTCCTACAAGAATAATAGGTTCTTTAGTGGAACTATTGCTCGTCCAATGGTCCCTGGGATAGACAGCCACACGGGCGACACCCATGAGCTTCTAGAAGGAAACGTTTCTTTGCTTAAGATCTGCTGAATCATTAACTCTGGTGGTGAGGCCATCGGTCTCCAAATGATTCTCATCAAAGGAAATTCACGATTGATTTGAAAGGTATTTGGATGCATTTGAAGAAGAGTTTCTCCTGAAAATAAAGTGTAAATATGTAAACTAAGTTATTATTTTACATTTATATTTAAGTAAGTATTGTTTGGTAATAGATGGGATATTTAACTTTTGCCTTTCATGTAAAATTATCTACCGAAGAAATGCATAGTAATTGTAAGGAACATTTAGCTGTCCAAAATCCATACAGCCTTCAGTGCTGTGACCTATACAAGTGTTTCCATATAGCACTATTTGGGAGTCATATGAAGAAACAACTTATACTGGACATTTCATTGAATGCCTAGAGCTATTTAAAAACTAACAAAGAGAATAATTGTTGTCTTCATCTTTGAGATAGGAAGACTGAGGTTCTGAAAACAAAATCCTTGGCCATGCTTATTAAATTCCTGAGTGATCATGTGGTGATCTCTTCTAACTTTCTAAACTCAGTATTACTTATAGACTATTTTATGCCATTAATAATCTTTCCATAAGATCTATGAAACTAGAGAATATAGAAAAATGAATGAAAAATTTACTGATAGTAACATTTTATGAATTAAGTTTCTTTATTCTGTACTTGCCCTCTGTTTCAAGTATATTCAATATTTCCTGTAATACTAACACATAATTTATTCTAGACACAAGTCATGATAACTTTAAATAACACTAGTTTCCAACTAGCAGGACACTTTCCTTTGCAAGCTTAAATTCCTTAGTTCTTTTGATCTTTTGTCTTAACCCTTAATTCTCCTTAGTGCTAAGCAGAGTCTTTTTCCACCATTTTTTTTTTTTTCTGATCTGAGAAACTGGTGGGGGATTTAAAATGTGGACTATGAATTAAATGATAGTATTGCAACATTAAATGCTGAGGTTTGGGAAATGGGAGTTGGGTAGAGTTGTTGCCTTCAGTCTCCCTAAGTGGGGTTTTCAAGGATCATTTGAGCAAAACCCTAATTTCTGTGGCAATTGCAATTGAGGTTTTTTTTTTATGTAAACCAAGTATGCTAATTAGTTTTAGAGGATTTGAGGAGCATGTAGTTCAACTTTGAAGTAGGTGAATTTTCAGTTCAATGCAAAGAACCTCAACATGAGTAGATGGGATAGGAAAACAGATGAGCCATGCAGGGTCCGCCCTCCTGGGTGCTTGGCAGGGAATGCCCCCAGCCCACAAAACTAAAAATGCTTTTTGCCTTTGGTATAATTGGAATTATACCAAGTGTCAAGGCTGTGAAATAAAAGATCCTGTGTGGTATGTGCTGAGACCCAGTACAAAGTTTATCTTGACTCATATACCTTATTCCTTTTTTGATTTTACTGTAACAATGAATGTCTTTACGTTGACTTAAAGCAAAATTGAAGGCAAATCTATTGTCTGCTAGCAGTTAACTTAAACATGTATTGAAATCTCTTTTCTTGTTTACTTAAAACAACTTAATGTATTCAAAATTTAAAAAATAAACTCAAATGTGAAGAGATTGCTAAAGAAAATATATGCTTCTATATCATACTGAAGTTATATACTGAGAATCTAGATAATAAAAATTAGGATTTTCTCATAAATCAATGTAATTCAACATCACTTTTCTTATTCACCATTGATCAGGAAAGATTCAATAGAGAATTTTTCAATGTTGGTATTGAAAGTTAATGAAAATGAACAGTGTTGTGACATTAACACTCATTGTCATCGTATAAACACTGAAATACATCAGCTGTGTTTTCAGTGTATAACTTGTAACACATGACTGCCATGCAAATTCACTCCACTGGGCTGAACAATAGATACAAATTGGATTTATAAGCTCCAGAATCACAAAATCAAATTATAGCTTTGTGAATGAAATACCAAACTAAGCACCGAATAATTTTTTTTTTAGATCAAAGAGCATGAGAATTGAAATTAAGGGCTTAAAGCTGGAGGGTGGCAAGGGCAAGTCGTCCCTACATTTGTTATTTTATTTGTATTTTTTTTCTGGTTAAAGATGTATTTATACTTATAACAGTTAATAATATCATTTAGAGGATTTCTTCCTTTAATATTTGGGGAAAATTAAAATTAAAGAACACATGGAATATGTTACAAATACAAACAATTAGGAAAGCAAATAGAAAACAGAGAATTTACAAAACTTAAGACCAAAATGTTAACTATAATAGTAGACACATTTGGAATATATTCTCCTCTTAACACAGTGTAACCTTTTCATTTTATTAAAACTTAATATCCTGCTTATATTGATATGAAAATGAACAAAAGTGATACAGAAGTGAGTGAAGTAACATCAAACAAAAACAAAGAAAAGTTTAAAACTTGGAAATTAAATGATATCTCCACTTTGAGGTAAGGTTAGTTGTTACAATTAAAAAGCAATAAAGTTAAATATAGTAAGTAATCTTGACAAATAAGCCATTAAGGTATATTTATTACATTAATTTATGTGTCCCATTCACTGTGAGGGGAGTTGGAAAATTGTATGCAGAGTTTTCCTCCATTGGTTCTGTGTGTGTGTGTGTGTGTGTGTGTGTGTGTGTGTGTGTGTGTATGTGTTTGTGTGTGTGTGTGTGTGCGCACGCGCGCGCGCGCATATATTCTTATTAATCTTGGTCATTTTTGGAAAACATTTATGGATATCTTACGTAGTGGTGGGGGCAAAAGTTTGTCCTATTCATATAATTTAGATTTCGTTTATGCATTTGTTGATGGATATGTCTGTGATTTAACAGGAGAGTTTATATGTTTGTAGTCAACCATGCCAGTCTGGCGTATGAATTTTCCCCTTCTTTTCCATCTCTCAGGATGGTCTAAATCCTCAGGAGCACCTTCCTCCAGCTCTGCTAGATGAGTCCTTTATTTGGAAGTTGGAGCGGGATTCGAACCTGCGAGGCGGTGGAGCCTAATGACCATTTCCTTAGAGTCATACTTGGCTGGGGGAGCTTGTGACAAATCTTCCCACAGCCATCCTCCAACTGCTAAGCAGCAAAGATATTTATGTCACAGCGCGTCTCCACACCTGCGGTCAAGGATTTCACGCTGCTCAGGGCTCATTTCATGCAGAGCAGGAGGAAGGGCGCCGAAGCAGCTTTCCCAGGCTGAATATGAGCTCATCTTTCCTGCGAGCTGTCCCACACTTCCCTCAGACAACAAGAGGGGCGAAAAACAGGCAGCAGAGTACAACCAACCGCCTGCACTTTTCCCCTGTGATGCTGCATCGGGCACAGAAGGATATACTACTATATGTATAACTGGTAGAAGGGGGGAAAAAAACCACTCAGGAGATTATTGGTGTAGTTTGTAACCCGGAGACCCCGTGCACAGGGCATTTCTGTTGATAGCTTTATCAGGACCGAAAGAACCTATTTGGTTCTTTAATAAAACATGTGTGTGTTTAACAAAACGCTTATGTGTCCCCCTCTCTTTTGGGAGCATTTCCAGCCTCCTGCTCTCTGGAGAGGAATGGTTTTTGCTAAATTAAGATTTAGGAGGGAAAGATGACTTAAATGGTGTCCATTGAAAGAATTTAAACAATGTAAAAACAGATGCAAAAGATCCAACAAAGTAAATTAAATCCGGTATGTCCTACTGCTCGGGTGTATTTATTGAGAAATCCAGGTCAAAGAGCATCAGCTTGCTGAACTTGTGTGGTGCTTGCCAGTGAAATGACGGGCGCCCCATTGTTGGGGCAGCTGATGCTTAGGCTGGCAAGGATCCTGAGAACATGTTTTAAAAAAGACCCTGTGCTGGCAAAAAGAGTAGAGATGACTTCATGGGACTTCTGACTCTAGAATTTCTTTGCTTTTATTACCGATTATTTTTTGCTGGAATTTTTTTGACGCAGTGTTTTTAACTTTAAAACTTTAAATAAAAAAAAATCTAAAGAAAAATAACTGTCTACTTCTTGAAGTCACACTGGAGTTTGCTGCTGTTGTAACAGTGACCTCATCTCACCCCTCATTTGATGTCTGACAAGGTTGTGGGCTGGAGTGAAAACAGCAAGCACCCTCCTCTCCTCTCCGCACTCTGTGTTTGGGCTTCTTTTAGAGACCCAAAGTGAGTGTCTCCTCATCAACTAAAGCATGTAAAATGGCAACACCACTACCAAACATTTAACGATTTAATTGGTTTAATTCTGATGCTGTAAATGCATATATAGAGAGTGAGTGTAAGCACTGAAACAAATATCATGTTAACAGAAACGTTTGGCCATAATACATTTGGAAATGTCATTATATTCTCAGGGGAGCATTACCTCATGAACTTTAACAAAGACTCTCTTTACAGTAGGATGTTCATGATAGATAGACACCCTTTGGTCTAATTTTATGGCTTGGCCTGCCTATTCAGAAATAGTGGTAGAGCAAAATATTGTATGTGAATATTTTATGTTATTTTTTTCCCTCATGAAACATGATACCAACTATCTTTCAGTAAAAAACTTGAGGAGAGGTAAGATTACAGGCAGAGGGGTAGAGGAGTTGAGAGAGCTCCTAGTATCACCCAGGTTGTCTAGGTAGTGTTTGAATGAGAACAGAGGCGCCCCATCAGAACCTAGTGCCAGGAAGGGTGTATTATTACAGTTAGGAAATCATTCTTCACACTCACAACAAACATCTGGTCCTAGTAAAATAATGAGACAGAGTCATCTATTTATGTACATTCTGACTTGTTTCTATGAGATGTTTTCAGACATGCCATCTTATTAAAGGACTCAGGACATGAACGAGGGGCTGTTGTTTCAACACAAGAATTTGTGGAGCTGTCCTGATGGCTGCCTGTAAACAAATGTTTAGTCTATTTAAGTACCTACTTCTCAGGGTTGAGGATATTCCTGTCTCTGGATGCCCCCAACCCTGTTCTCTTCAAATGAGTCCAACTCTGCGAATGTTAGCTAGTGTGGAGTGCACGTAAATAATTTTGGCTGAGAGTTAACTGATAGTAGATCACCATTTCTGTTTTTGTTGTTGTTGTTGTTGTTTTGTTTTGTTTTTAAAGATTTGTCACTTCAGAACTTTTCAGGGGCAAAAAGCCAACTGTCATTGTGCGTATCTTCCTTCAGTGTTTTTGACTTTTATCTTTTGAGACTGTCTCCCTCTCCCACTGAACCTGATGCTTGCCATTCTGGCTAGGCTAGATAGCCAGAGAACCCCAGAGCTCTCCTGTCTCCTCTCCCAGTATTCAGGGGTTGCCAATGAATCTTACTAAGCCAGACTTCTAGGTAGGTGCTGGGGATCTGAGTGCAGGTCCTCACCCTGTGCTGCTCTACTGAGCCATTTATCAGCCCCTCCTTTTTTGATAGCTATGGGCAGTATCTCACTTTTCAGGTGATTCTCATGATTATCAATTCTGTAGCCCCTTCTACTAGGGAAATAGAGAGAAGAATATGGGACTTTTTGAGTCTTCTTAATTTGTAAACTGATTCAAATAGCCAGTTTCAGAGGATGACCCTAGTAAACATAATGGTACTCTTGTGCTAAAAAGGAGGCCCTTGTTTTTCATAGAAAGTTCCCTAAGAGAATTTTAGGGTAAGATTTATGGTCAGGGTTAGAACCCAAATGAGAGCTAAGAGTCTGCTCTCAGAATCCACCCAGTCCATCTGGATATAGAAGCCAAGTGTGGCTCAAGGAATTGATGAAGTTCTTACAGAGCAGAGATCATGGAAAGCAAAGGCACTTCAGTGCTGTGTTTGTAACTAACTGTGATGTGTAGGCAGTAACCAGTGTTTGGCCAAGAATATTCAAAGGGCTTTAAACTAAGTGAGGAGGCTTTTCAGTCCCAGTCCCTCAATGTCTGATCTTCTGAAGAGATCAGCTTTACAATAAATGCAGAAATTTACTCCTGAACAGTGGCAAAGCTTGTCCCTCACTCTGTTTTCAGTAAATATCACAAAGGCCAAAATGTAAGGTGGGAGAGATCCTTTTCTTTTTCTCAGTATGGGACATTTAATTGTTGTTTACAGTTTACTACTAAAAGATGCTATTTTCCTTCCACAGATCGATTAGCAGACAAAGCTATCAATGTAATCAATTGGGATATTTTTTAACTATATTGCAAACAAGCATTTCCATTTGGATTAATCTCTGTCTCTGTCTCCCTCTGCCCCTGTCTCTGTCTGTCTCTCTCTCTCCACACACACACACACACACACACACACACAGAGGGGTAGGGGAGATGACAAAGTACCAACAAGACATATTGAAATAGATTCAACTTGAATCTGATTTGTCCAAATGACTGGTGGATCTGAGCTCCCCCCAATGTCTGCTTTGCTATGACTGTGATTCATATGCAGGGGAGACACCAGTGGCCCTGGTGACATCCAATTCTACAGCCCAATCTGGGTCTTGCAAATTTCCAAGAAGTTTACCAAAAAAGTGTGTAATATTTAAAGACCCATTTTCTAGTTTTATATGCTTTTTCTTATATCTGAGCAAGAAAATAAATAGACACACATGGTATAAATCTTTGAAGCAAAAAGGCATAAGTGGATCTCAAATTAACATATAGACCTCAAAGAGAGGATGCATGAATTCAAAATTACTTGATCTTCAAAATTATTTTCAAGAATAAAGTTAATACCCTGAGTATATATTTAAACAGTCTAGATGTGCAGCAGCTCCCTCCTGAGTGTCTGAGCCAAGTTTAAGGGTATATTTCTTTGAACACAAAGGCCACTCACTGAGTGTTAATATTGTGCCACCTACTGGACAGCCTGTTGGCTCCAGAAAAACATACTCACAGCATGGAAATGTGTATTTGACGCACAAGGCTTCAGCAGAGGTGAACCGTATGATTAAAACTCTCTGGACATTTTGATAACAAGCTCTGCTCCTTTGACTATTGAAGGCCAAAATTGTTACTAATGAGATTCATGTCTTCTGAGCCAATACTAAAATGTTCAAACAATAAGAACACTAACAATTCAGTTTCCTTTGTTGGGTTTTTCTGTGTCCGGCGCTTTCGATTGATTCCCCAGTCACTATAGCAGATTGATTTATAGGCACTGGGGCTAACGTGAGGAGCAGTGAACAAAATGTTGTGGGAATATCTCAGCTACTGTCACCTGACACTTTGGGAAAACATGTCTTAGAGCCATCATGGGTTGTTTCTTTTGGGGGGGGGGTCATGGGTTGTTATTTGGGGGGGGGGTTATGTCTCTTGTACAGTGGGAATAGAAAATTACACATCCTCTGTGCACACAGAGAACACAAATGAGAAAACATTCAAACGTCGGTAAACAAGTAAAATATTTATTACTACTAATAAAAAAGGCCACTGAATTTAAATATTTATACTAATAAAAGAAAGTCAGTATTAAAAAAAAGATACAGAGCACACACAGACCTGACTTCTGCAGACCCAGTTAAGGCTAAGTGATGCTGGCCAATGTTGATTTGCCTCCCAGTGCTTTAGTCCCCTCTATAGGTGACTCTTGTCTAACTTACAAAACAAAGGCTGTGGAATCACACAAGGCAAGACACTCTTCTCATGTCCTCAGATTTAGCAGGTCCTTAGTAGAGGTCATGAGTGGTACCCATTAAACTCCACAGGAATGCACACACGCATGCTTTAAAATTAACCAAGGTTAAGAGGACATCTTTGTGAACTGTTCTGTTACATTTCAATCTACCTCCCTGGCTCAGAGTATAGTTAATCATGCTTGCTTTACATGTTCTATCTGTATATTATATATGATGACTCAAGGAGACACATTTGTGATCCAAGATCAAGTGGGAATGATACCTATGCAGGATAGTCTACCACTCCACACGACTGTGGCCACAACCGGTCTTCTTGTGTGCACCTATTCTCACTGAGCCTAGAGGTGATTTCTGTGCCCTACTCAAAACAGAGCGGAAGCTTAGAAAATTACTGAAAATGAACCAAAAGAAAATGAAGAAAGAGGAGGAGGAGGAAGAGGGAGGGAGGGAGGGAGGGAAAAGGAGGGGGGAGGATCAGGAGGGAGAGAGGAGGAAGGAGAGGGAGGAGGAGGAGGGAGGAAAGAAAGAAAGAAAGAAAGAAAGAAAGAAAGAAAGAAAGAAAGAAAGAAAGAAAGAGAGAGAGAGAGAGAGAGAGGGAGGGAGGGAGGGAGGAAGGAAGAAAGAAAGAAAGAAAGAAAGAAAGAAAGAAAGAAAGAAAGAAAGAAAGAAAAGAAAAGAAAGAGCTGACTATTTTGCTTTTGTTATGTTATCTATGTTAGATTGTTCAAGAAATTTGCACCTTAATGCCAACTTTGAAACTTGCCAAGGTCAAAAGGTAAACCTTTATATGGTAATTTTTTTTCTTTCATAGTGTGAGTTTTTCATGTGGGTTTGACAAATTCCCATGAGAGTTTGCTTCAATGCTTTGTGTTGTTTGGGGCATATAAAAAGATGTACCATTTAATAAACCATTGTGAAAGTTGGTGTGCAAATTGTGCTTTATTTGAAATATTCTTTCTATTTGATGTTCTATTTACTCAACAATCTATTAATCTGGAACTCACACATCTTAAAAACAACTTGGAGATGTTCTCAACACTTTCTCGGAGGCCTGAGTATTTTTTTTATTATTATTTTGTAGATTTAGATGCACTCTGGATATACAAGTCTTTCTAAAAGAGAGTGAGTCTACATGGGAGGGAAGTCAGTGAGAAAGTAGTTAGAAGGGACACATGATTAAAGGTGACTCTCCTAATGTCAAATTCCATTTTCGGATGACAAAAAAGAATCTTAAACCTAAAGAGGTGCTGGTGGAGGAACTAGAGCCGGATCACTGGGCACGGCGTAGGAACTAGAGCCGGATCACAGGGCACGGCGTAGGTACTAGAGCACGATCACTGGGCACGTAGGAACTAGAGCGGGATCACAGGGCAGGGCGTAGGAACTAGAGCCAGATCACAGGGCACCGCGTGCATCAGTAACTGGTTGGCAAGAAACTTAAGACTAATCAGCAATATTGTCCATAGTGGAAGCAGGGCAATTTTTCAGAAGGAAGTCTCCTCTTTAGGGATAGAATAATTGCGAAATCATAAAGTTATAAAGACAGAGTCAGTAACTGTCCCGTTTGCCAAGCCCTGTGTGTGACCCATGTGATTGTGCATTATTTTCACGTGGTACCTTCTATCAGGAATGTTTAGTCATTTGCCCTGCATTGATCCTCCAGAGCCTTTTGCAGACAGAGGCATGGTAATCGGGAGAGTCAGCACCACAGAAGGAGAGGAAACTGAGGCACAAAAACATTAAAGTGCTTGCATTAGGCCATCCTCAGTAAGTAGTGTGGAATGTTTGACCTTAGCATATCTGACACCAGAGTCCCTGTGAGTAACTGCTGCACCAAGCAGCCTGGTGATGCTGGGGACAGAAAAACTTGAGGTGCCATCTCCCTAGGACTTAACAGGTGATAGGGATTTCTATATAAGCAGGGTCTGACTGGATAAAGCAGAGCTCCTGCTCCCTTGTCAGAACTCTACATTGGGTGAGGAATCCCACAGAGACATAGAAGGTGGTCAGAAGGGAATTTTGGCTGCATCAGGTTGCAGCCATATTCATGCTGCAAAACAGAGCAGGCCCAGTTAGCTCAGGCCTCTGAGGGAGTATGAGGAAGCTACTGGAAGGTTAACTCATTATCCTCGAACTGCCTTTGAGGAGGGAACGGCAGAGCCTCACACTCATGGGCTCACTGGAAAAAGCCTGGATCGAATAGAGCTGGTACCTCAGAACAAATTTGACAAGCTTTATGTGAAAAAGTCACTTATGGAATGCAAACTCAAAGCAACACTTGGAATGCCTGCCTGCCTTCAAGTTGTGTGCAAATCCTTTCAAACAATTGTCAAAGGGAAGATATTGAATGCTAAACTTTGTAAGTCATTTATTGATGTAGGCAAGTAACAATGTAAAAACAGCACTGATTAAGCACATCACGGTGCTTACCAAGTTGATTAAAACAGGTAGAAACAACAATAAAATATGTTCTAAAATCATGTCTTTAAAAATGGGTCTTGACAAGCAAGAATTTGATGGTGAGACACCTCGCCTTGGGCTGCCTGGTAAATAGATGAAGTTTATCATAGTTTTACTCTCTTTTAATATCAGTTAAAACATCCTGTATCTACTGTGGTCTTTTTTGAACAGTGTGAAAGGGATAAAATTTACCTTTAATGGTGAGGAAGCATACAGAGAGGAGGGGAGGGGTGCAGCAAGGAAGGCTTCCTGGATCCACTTGTTAGTTGTAAGTTAACAATATACTTAAGGATATTTGAATTTGTTTGCCTAGAGCAAGACTGCTTTAAAATAGCAAAGGAGGCATGGGTGGAAAAAATGGGAATGGGATTTTACTCTCAGTGCTTTGCTGTCAGTATGGAAGTACACCTAGATCTTCAGGGCATGGATGTCCCAGCTGAGAGACAGAAAGGACGTTCTTAGCCACCAGGGACCCAGTTATGTGCATTTACCTGTAGTGGACCTGTAGTTCCAAAGATAGATACCATGAAGTCTCTTCTATTTCACTTTTAATGATGGCAGGGAGGCATGGGCAAAATACCCAAGCACTTGAAAAAGCATTTTGAATACTTCCACTCACTACTTTTAATGGAAAAAAAGTTAATCTCTGAAGAAATATATTGATCTATAGGCATAAATACTTTAACACCGTTTTCATAAATTTGTCTAACAACTGGAAATGTCAGAATTATCTCCCACTGGCTTGCTCACACTTCTCTCCGGCAGCCTTCTCTTGGGTAATACTGACTTTTCCTTGCAGACTCAGTCTTGTACTATCCCTATCTGGTGGTTGACATCCCGTGTGACAATTTCTCTCGCAACCTTGCATCCCAAATCAGAAGAAGATATAAAGTAATTACTAATTCTTAAAATTCTATGTTCAGGATACTCATTCTTGCAACACAGGGTATATCCATATGACCTTGCTCTAAATACATTAGAAGAAACTATTTAAGTTCCACATGTCTGATGAACTCTGAGCAAGAAATGGAATGCTACATTAAGAGAAAAACAAGCCCTGTAGAAGAAAGGAAAAGGAAAAGGTAAAGGAATTGGTTTCCTTCCTCATTTGCTTCTTCTGGGGACTAAATTGCAGCCTACTTCTGCTATCTCTTTAAAAAGGCAGAAACCTTCTGTTCTTTAGCATTAGGATGAAAACAAGGTATCTAAGGAATCAGTGCATGCAATTATTTCTAATATTCTACCAGCAAAGTTATGCTGTAATCTAGACATGCCGGGTGACTGCACAGGATAATTAAAAGTCTTGGAATAGAGGAAGAGTAGTAAGACTCAGTCCTTAACACCATCACTTAAGTAGATGAGCTGTTTCAGCTCATGTTGGAATCTGAGCTGTGCTCCCCCCATTCTATATGAGGATCAAAAGAATAATAAAGAATATATAAGTTGTCAGAGGTGTAATTCAGTGGCAGAGTACGATTCTGATATATATTTGGCTATAGGCTTGCTACCCACCACAACAGAAAATTAAGAGATAGAGAGAGAGAGAGAGAGAGAGAGAGAGAGAGAGAAAGAGAGAGAGAGAAATTAAATTCACTCCTGCATTATTTCTGCATGTTTGATAATTTTCCCCTGTATTATAAAAAAATCTATGAAATACTTCATTTCAAAAAAAAATTTTATTCCTACAGAAGTCTGTGCATAAGGAAAGCCAAGCACTACTGACAAGTAGTGTAAGCTTTTGCACATTCTAAAGATGGTGCCCCAGCTGCTTTACACCATAGTAAATGCCTATTAAACGAGAGTGCAGAGTCACCGCTTGGTGTGTGCGTATGGTGTTCAGCTGGAGTTCATGTGTTTCATATATGGAGAGGGTTGCTCTATGAGATTAGATTAGACAAGGATGGCAACAGCCTTCTTTGAGTATATTCTGCTTCCCTTAAATGTTTTTTAAAACTAGAAAGTGGCCCTCACTTTAAGCATAAAGCTTAAGTCTTGGAAAAACCTGTGAAATATATTTTGATAACACACACACATGTATGTATGTAATATATATATATATATATATATATATATATATATATATATATATATATACATACACAAAGTCCAGAAGCTTACAGTTTATGAATTAATGCTATTTCCTCCCATTGTCCCAAGTATGAGGCAGAGGGCACAGGACTGACAAATTTTTAATGAATGTTTTAAAAAATAATTATCAGCCATTTTAAGTGTCATTAGATTTAAATGGGATATTGTTGTTCTACAAAAAGAAGACCATGTTCCCAGAACAAAGCTCAGACCTTTATAGAAAAAGGCCTTAGTAGTTAGGGAAACTCTTGACATTGTCTTTGAGCTTCTCATTTTGCTACTAGACAGTGAAACTCTGCCATGGGTTTGTAAACAACTCTTTTCGATTAAAAGCCACACGGGATCCTGAAAAACTCCGCACTCAGCACCAAGCAGATGTGAGCAAGCATAGAGGCTCTGGGTTCAGTAGGGGTATAGGACAGTGATTAAGACTATAGTGTGCTGTTCAAATCTGCCCCTGCCTCTAGTTATAGGACCTTTATTTCTAAGTTTCCCCACCTCCTGAAGTTCACTGGGAATAATAAAAACATCCGTGACAAGTGTGTGAAGAAAATGGGAGTAATTCTTCCAAGAACTGTCAAGAGTAAGCCTTTGTGTCACTGAAAAATGATTGTACTGGCATATTAGAATTAGCATCTTAATTCTAATTTCTTCTTATCGACTTCTTCCCCTTCTCTGGCTTTCAGTCCTTATCACTATGAACTGGATGCAAAAATATCTCATTCTTGGGCTATTGTGCAATCTAAATGAGATAATGTGTATGCATATTCTGTCTGGCAAATATACATCTGAAATTGAGTAATAGTATGCTTTGTCTGATTTGGAACTCTGCTTAGACACAAGAGAAATAAAACTAATGAATACATTAATATAAAATATAAATCCCAGCTTCTACCCCCCCCCAGGTTTGCATTTCCAGGTGCTTGTCTAGCCTCCCCAATGTTCCTTTGTCTTCCACACCTCTTCCCTATCTGTCACCACTGTGGATAAGTCTGAAACCACACCTTTTTCTTTCTTACTAAGATTATATGTTGCAAGCTAGAAGTTTCTGGACAGTGATGGAATAAGACAGAGAAGGAAATTCTCCTCTGTTATTGTGAGCTTGACTTCTTAATAATGACCTAATAATCTTCAAATTCCCGAGGAAGCTGGATAATTTGAGTTAAAGTAAGTTCTACCTCAATGGTTTTTCTCTTACTGTTCTAAAATTCATCTGTACTACTAGAGAAAAAAAGTTGTAGATTAAACATGATTTACACTAGAATGTAAGACATGTGTAAGACAAATGGAAGAGGTGAAATTAATGTAAATGCAGATATAGCAAATAAACAAACACAGACATAATTAATAAAAACCACTTACAGAAGACTGAACAGCCCGAATGTGCTCGAAGGACTTACACACAGTTTCCTTTGGGCTTCAGGATGGACAGTCCCACTTCTGTTGGCCCCTCACCCCTGTTTGCCCAAGTACACAGAGTACCAAGGTAGTCATCAGATAGGGAAATGAGACTGTCCGGGGAACATGGAAATGAGCTGTCATGTTCCAAAATAGAGCTTGGAAAGTTTATCATCTCTGAGTGAATAGGAAAATTGACATTTTTAGACTAATTAAAATTCAATGTGTTTTCATTTGCCATTTTGGGCTCCTACATTTATTTTTCCCCTCCACACTATTAAAACCACAGATACCATGGGTTTCTGACTAGCTCTCATGGAAAGAGGCAACATATAGTTTTGAGATTCTTTTTAAGGTCCAGTTCAGAGCTGTGTTGAATATTTTTGATGGAAATTTTGAAATAATAAGTCAACTTGTTTGCAGTGTGATCTTGATTTTTTTTTTTAATGAATGAAATTGTCAACTTGGAAAAGCACAGTTTTCCCTGGCAAAGCAGTTTACAGTGGAATACTATAAGCCTGTGTATAAGCACGATAGCTTCAGAGAAAAATATTTACAATAAGGAAACCATTTATTATTTCTATATATTTTCTAAAACAGAAATCCATGGATCTGCTGCTTCAAGACATGCAAAATGCAAAAAGCGAGAGATATTTTTTCATTAAGAGAATGAACTTTGGCTGTCAGAAATTTAATAGTAAGTACATGTCTCTTTTCGGATTTACTTACACTCTGGACATCCTTGGAGTCATTTTCAAATCCTCCGTGTAGCAGCTCTGCTCTCTTGCTTTCTTCTCGTCTGGAAGGCGCTCTAATGGCACTTACCTTAGGTGGATGCTGCAAATATCAAATGCATTAAAATCAGTGAAAAACACACAGCAGTAGTGGCTCATAGTAAGTTCCATGTAAGTGGTAGATACATTTTTAATAAACATATCTATTTTGTATATGTGTTTGCTTACAAGTTCTTAATTAGTTCTCAAGTCACTCTTAAGTTTTGAGAACCTACTGTTTACAGGTTAGCTATAATGATATGACTTGTTCTTCTTTCAGTTAGTTTTACACTGAATATTAAGTCTTTAATATCTTTAGCTGCAGTATAAAGATTAACATTTTGGAATTAACATTCAAAATTATTACACAAAGAGAACATCATTATTGCTGATAATATTTTTTTTTTTCCTGAAGAGAGTTACACGCAGTTTATCCTACATGTAGAAAGCAAGATTTGTGGGTATGGAGCAAAAAAGTAGTAGATTTGAGCTTGCAGGAGTATCAAAAGAGACAGAAAAAGAGACTCTGGGGTGGCTCAAGTAAAGGGGCTTTTTCTTAAGAAGGTAGATATCTGGACCACATGGCATTACTGTGTACATTTTAAGTACTGGGCGTAAAAGGATAATAGATGGAATAACCAAGATAGACTACTCCTGTCATGTGTTCCATTCTTCTCCTATCCATGAGTACAGTGGTACATGAGGTTTTCTACAAATGCTCATGGCTCCCAGTAACCCTGTCTGCTCTTTGGAGAGAGCACCGGGCATGGAATCAGAAGAATGGGGTTGCCCTGGCAGAAGGTAGAAGAAACCTTCTGCTGGGCTGAACTGTGACACTTCTGCTGTGGTTTCTTTCTTAATGAAAGCATTGGGTTCCTGATCTTAATAAAGGTAAAATATGAATTGCCAGGAAAACATATGGCATCACCTTAAAGGCAGAAGTGCTGTTTTAACAAATTAAAATGCAGCTCAATGAGATCATAACATTCAAATTGGACATCAAGCTGCTGCTCCTCAAATGTGCCTAGATATTAATATTTCAGTAGCTTAAAAAGAAAAGCCAAGTTTCTCCCTGACCTTCTATTCACTAAGATAACATTTCCAATTTGTAAGAATATATATTTTCCTCATGGGATACAATAAAATTATTTTAATTTTCAATGGGAAAAGAAGCAACCTAGTAAATTCTTATTTTTTTTCCTGAGTTGGCCCCCAAGCTATGATCATTTGCTTCGTTGGGGTTTTGCCTTAATGCCATCTTTGCAGTCTATGTGATGTTAGGAATGAAAAAGTGCTCTAATATTGTCCTGACCTTTTAGCCTTGTAGTAGGCCCAGGCAAGAAGGTGCTGAAGCAATTTGCATTACTGTGTGTTCTGTGCCCAGAACTTCTCTGAATCTTGGACTAAAGAGGTTCCATCCAAATGCCCATAAACATCAATTATTTAATGCAAGACACTCTTATGCTTGCCTAGAATTCTACCTGTCCCCCATAAGGATAGAAAATCATTACATTGAAAGTTGGGTTAATTAATATATGGGTTGAGTCAGTTTAAAATTAAATTTGGCAGCAATAAAATTTGTCTTTCCTTTACCTTTGTTTCCTGAGATGACTTCATAAAAAAGCACTCTAGAGAGAAAATCTCCTTAAATAGCCAAGCTTGTGGGTAAGAATCACTATTATTATTAAATGGGTATTTTCTCCAATCTATAGGATAACCACTAATTATCTTTGAGCTCCAGGGGACGATAAATGGAGCTTTCATGTTTTGTGGACATCAAATTGCTGTGTTAATAATTATTAAATTAATTTAATGACTCTTTAAAAGAGGAATTGGTCAAATAACAAAAACTTAAAATTATAAATCAATATTACATTTTACATTTGGTTGTTGTGAAAAAATGTCTGCTTATATATTTAGGCATCTAGAACATTCCCTTAGGTGGGGCTTGTGCTATTCTAAGCTGTGCCAAAAGGTTGGAATTTGGAGATAAGTGCAGTCACAGCTCCTGTAGGCCCCGTGGGTGGAATGCCAGGCTAAAAGTCTCCAGGGAGACCAGTTGTCTGTCATACCTGTGGAGAGGGGCTCCTTACTTCATCCATTACAGAGACTTGACCATCCATGATGATTAATATTCTAATTATAGGATTTTTAAAAGGTCTTCAAGTCACCCATCAAATGCCATTAATTGGAGTAGCAGAGAGAAGGAGATTCATCAATCTTGGGTTTGAATTGTCGCTCTGCCACATTCGAAAGCCATGAATTTTCTCACGTTTCTAACCCTCCTTTCTCATTGATGGATTGGATTTGATAGTACCTTATAAGGACACAAGACACTATAATAGCCACCTGAGGAGTGACTGAATAGTGCTATGTGCAGCACACAGTAAGACCCTATGAATTGTTGCTGCCTTTGTGGTTATTTTGTTGTGTATCCTAAATCAGGAGTTCCTAGGTTATTTTAGAAGATAGATTTTCTGTTTAGTGTGACTCGTTTCTGGTTCTGGTCTATGCTGGGAAAATAAGATATCCGAATAGCTTTGTCCACATGCAAGAAGCAGAAGTTAGGAATGTCCTTAAGGATCCACAATTAAAAACTGGATATATGTAATCTGTGTACAATTTCCTTATGTCAAACAGTGCAGTGCTTGATTGTAATCCAAAGCACACACTCCTGTCATCCTTTTAATCATACCCGGACTGCACGGAATAACTGCTATAATGTAAATGCTGTTTAAGGAATTGCTTTCATTTTTAATTATGTGTAGGTGCAAATGTCGGTGGTATGCACATGTGACTTCAGGTGCCTGTGGAGGCCACTAGTTTTCAATCCCCCTGGCTTGAGCTGGAGTTACAGGCAGCTGTGGGCTGGGAATTGAACTCCAACCTCTGCAAGGGCATTATGTGCTCTAACCATTGGACCATCTCTCCAGCTACTATAGATGCTATTTAAATATCTGCTCAGCCTCCCGTGTTCAGGGAATTGCTACAGGGAAAAATACAGTGTGCCCACATTAAGCACAGATTTAAATTTTCAAAAGACGTTTTCATCATGGGTGCAGAAATCCATGGCTGCGACACCATAGACAATGGACACACACTTTACTCTGTGCTTTAAAGGGGTTGGAGGGGCCACTGGAAACAGTTCTGCATGATGTGATGGGTTTCAAGCTGTGAGTGAGGCTTTCAATGTTTACAGAAGAAAACATCATTTGCTCCATAGGTTGGCATGGACTCCAGCTTGAAGCAGGAGAATGGGTGTAATATGCTTAAAAATTAAAATGGATTATTGATTTGGAGGAAATATTACAGAGAAATATATCAAAGTTTGAAACACTTGCAAGCTGATACTTTAAAAGAAAACTTCAGGCTTCACTGTGACTAAAATCACTTCAGGAAAAAAATTGTCAGCATTTTTATGGTTAAATTTAAGTAAGTTTTAACTCTTCCCTATCTGAGCATAGAAGGCTGTCTGGATTTGCTGAGATGATTGGAAAACAAATGACTGTCATTTGTAACCCTGAACAGAAAAAAAAAATGAAGTTAACACATTCATAGCAAAAGGGACACAAACTTGACACATTTGTCCTGAAAACTTATATGCAACTTCTAAGGGCATAATCATTCTGGGAACAGTTTGTATATGCTGAAATGCTAGAATCCCTTGGGGGCTAGTAAAGCTTTCGTTGGCCTTTCCCCCTGTGATGGTTTATATATTCTTGGACCAGGGAGTGGCACCATTTGCAGGTGTGGCCTTGTTGGAATAGGTGTGACCTGGTTGGAGTAGGTGTGTCACTGTGGGTGTGGGCTTAAGACTCTCACCCCAGTTGCCTGGAAGTCAGTCTTCCACTAGCAGCCTTTGGATGAAGATGTAGAGCTCTCAGCTCTGCCTGCACCATGCCTGCCTAGATGCTGCCATGCTCCCACCTAACTAAGACCCCCCCCATATGCTAAAGATGTTACATAAAAGTAAATATACACATATAATATGTGTAGCGTGTGCACACGCGCACACACACAGAGACACTCATTCACAGTTTCCTGTGCACAGAGCCTGTGGCGAGTCTTTAAAGAAACGGACAGAAGGCTCTTTGGGAAGTAATCAGTGGCCTGCAAACTTGATGGAGCATCTCCCCTCTTTATTCAGCTTGTTATGAACTGTCATTTTAATGACAACTCATGTCCTCTTTAAAAGGATCACCTCCCTAGAAACCATTCCTACATCCCACTTCAGAGCACCAAGGAACTGTAATTATCACAATATTCTTTACCAAAATAATAAGCATTTAGTAAATATTTACTGAGTATTAAAATCTAAGTGATGGTATCAGGATAAAAACATGTGTGTTATGGGGGAATAATTAACATTCTCTGAGGGATGGACATAGGTTAGATAGAAATGCTAGATTCTGAAGCCCCAGACAAATAAAGGACAGCTCCTGGGAAAAGAATTGTTGGGAGAAACATAAACCAAAGCAAAACATCTTAGCAACTTTATATAAGTCAATGCACAGACAGGCAGACAGGCAGACACACACACACACACAAACACACACACACACACACCAATTTTGAGGCAACAGAATGTAACCTGAGGTTGACAAGCAAGGGCATAAGGTTGAAAGTGAAGAATGGACTGTAAATCTGGAGTCAATTTTTCGAGTATGATTGTAGCCCCTGAGCTGGAATTAAGGAGCTGCTGAGATTTTTCTCCATACCATTGATGGGGGGAAATTAAATGAGGTTTTATCATGAAGGGTCTTAAAAGAGGGCTACATCCTTGGACAGTAACTGAACAATTTTGCGCAGAGTATGACATAGCTTGAAAACAATTCTGGCTGTGTTGCAAATTCAAAACACGGACTGAAATGTGGCTGAATATTGGGAGAAAATTTAAATGTTTTGATAATGGTAATAAAGGGGGTAGCTGAAGAGTTTTTGAAAAAGCTTAGCATCTATCAGAAATCGGAAGTACCTCAATATTTGATAATTTGAGAGAAAAGACTACACTGCCAAAAAATGTTAGTGCAACAATACAGTTAAATATTGGTTACAGAAATATTGATTGCACAGCACTGAACTAGGTACTTTATTTCTTTGAGAACTAACTTGTTATGGTTAAAGAATCCAAACTATTCTCTACACAAGACACTAATGTGCATGCTTTCTTTAAATAGAAACTTCCATCAGAACAGAGCAAAGTCAAGTGTTCACAGGTGCCCACAGGTGTTGGCAGCTGAGTGGAGCTACAAGCACCATCTAGGGAGAACAGTGGTCTCCCAGATATTATCTTGCAAGCCAGCTCAGTGTCAGGGACTTTTACTATGTTCTTTGATGAGCATTTTCTCCTCTAAATTCATTTTTTTCAGGAATAAAAGTAAAACCACATTCAAAACATACGCACACACACACACACACACACACACACAGCACTGCTCTTGAGAAACTGAGTTGAGAAAATTGTACTTAACTGTATTAATGAACATACAGCAATGGGACTTACTACAAATTTATCCTCAATGTTTCAACCTCATGATTTACTTGAGTAAAAAACAAAGTTTCAAGCTCTGTAACCTCACAATAGGTCTGTTTTCTAATCTTACACATTAAAGCCAGAGTATATAATTTTCTCTGTTTTGATCAAATCTAAAACAATGTAGGACCACCTTAACAACACAAAATATTACCATTTTTTTTATCAGTTGGAGCTCGGGAAGATCACATTGACACTGAAAGATACATCACTGTCATATGCCAAACCATGCTTTTAATTATACTCAAGATGGGAAAAATGCCAATGTCTGCCTGAAATAATCATCTTTTTATTTATGCTTACTTTTTACTAGATGCAACATCTTATAGACAAGGATATGACTTTTTATGTCCTGGCAGACTTAAATCACAGGTTGGCATTTAATAAATAATAAAAATGTTTATGAATAAGTGGCATTTAATAAATAGACATTTAAACACTTACATAGAACCTACTATGCATAAACACCCAAATGCTTTACAAATAGTAATTCACTTAATGCACATTAAATATACGTAGCCTTTATAACCCAGAAAAGTTGAAATACTTGCCTGATTTATGCAGCCAAACAGTGGTGGAGCCGGGAGTCGTTCCCAGGCACAGCTATGTCAGAACCTTTGCTCTTACCCTACCATTTTCAAATAGATGCTGTCTTTAAAAAGTTGAGAATATAAATATTCACTTAATATGTGTTTTATGATACAGTTAAACTCAGAGTAAGAAGCTATGGGTTTGAGTACATCTTTATATTACTTGATTTGCTATATTAAGCAAGTATATTAACAGAATGGAACCTCAATTTTCTCATGTATAAAATCAGGGCAGGAGATTTTACCTCAAAAGCTTATGATGAGTTTTACAAAACCAATTTGTATGAAAATATTAGAACACAGTTGGCACCCAGAATATGTTATTGGTATGCCAAGGAGAAGGGCTATAAGTTTTCCCTCCTCCCTTTCAAAATGCACATTTGCACATTGTATAGCATATTGGTCTTAGTAAAAGGAAATGAAAATCGCAAAGCATTTTTTAAACATTTCCTGAAGCTAGAGTTCATGTAGTAAGGCATTTTCTGGATGGTAGGATAGCTTCTTTTCAGGGGAAAATGTTGGATGATTTAACAATCTAACATAAAGAGAATTCTAGTTAGAGATTCTAGTTAGAGAATCAACCTATATGCATCACATATATGGAAACAAAGACTTGACTGGCAGTACAACAAATGACATTTATCTTCACCAAGATCCTTCAACATTAATGGGCTCAAAGAAATCCAAAGATCAGAATAAGTAGCATTTGTGTTCACCAAGACCTTCCTACATGAATAGGGTCTATCAACTCACAGAAAACTATATCAGCTGATTCATATCAGTCATGGTTACATGTAATCACCTAAAGATATTCATCAATACACAGGCCTTTCCCCCAGATACTGTGATTTAATTAGGTTTGGTAGGGTCTGGCATGCTTGCTTTTTTCTTTTTGCTTTTTTCATTAAATAAAAATTCTCTCAGAGATTCTAATTTGTGGCTCAAGTTGAGAATATCAGTTCAATTTATTAGTAAATCATCACTGACCCACAAAATATATTATTTTCGTTCAAATCACCAGTGAAAGAATGTGTGTGTGAGGTTTCATGGAGATTCATGAAAAACAGACATACCACGGCATGAGTGTTTGATATTTTAGCATCGTTTCTTTTAATTGCTTGAAACAAAGGCTATATTTATTTACCCCAAATCTTCCAAAATTATGATTAACTGGACAGTAAGAAATATAAATTAAATTTAAATATAAATATCATCAAACAATACAATAGATTTATACTATGTCCTTTGGATCAATTATAGTGAATAAATTTTTTATTATATATAGATTACAGTATTCAGTGTGTTGGTGTGGTCAATAAGCAATTAGCATTTTTACATTGTGAAAAATATTACTCTTAAGACTTTAGTTATTAAAATTAACTGTAGGTGAGAGTCATTGTTGAACCAAAACAAATTCCAGTCAAGGGGTGTTTGGGGCTGCTACAAACACAATAGAAATGAGTGTGAACACTGACAAAATGGAGGGCTTTGCAAATAGCCCTATGAATTCCTCTTGTAACAAAAGCATACAAAATCAGGAATCCTAAATTTTTAAAGCTTAATTATTTAACTGCTGAAAGTATGGGAGGCCAACAACAAACAACTACAAATTATACTAAATAAATATCATAACATTAAAAGCATTCCCACTTTGTCTTTAACAGCAAGTCAGCTGGCTATATAAAATACTTGTCTTTTGTCTTCTAGAGCAATCAAAAGTGGGGAGGGAGGGACATAGGAGGGAAAGTGGGTGGGTGGAGGAGTGGTGGGGATAGGAGAACCTGATCTGGTATTGGGTGAGGAAAAAGGAGTGAAGCCATGAGGGCCAGCAGAAAGATAGGAAAACAAACAACCTTGGAAGGTAGCAGGTTGGGTGGACCCTCCAGAATGCACCACAGATCTGGGGGGGGGTGAGAGACTCTCAGGACTCAAAGGGAGAGACCTTAGATGAAATGCCCAACAGTAGGGACAGGGAACTTAAAGAGCCCACCTCCAGCAGGAAGACAGGGCATCAAGTGAGGGATGGGGTCGCTATCCCACAGTCACAACACTGACCCATAACTGTTCCTGTTGAAAGAACTGCAGGGATGGAAATGTAAAGGAGCCTGAAGAAAAGAAGGTCCAGTGACACACCCCAAATGGGATCCAGCTCAGGGGAGGCCCCAAGGCCTGACATTATTACTGAAGCTATGGAGTGCTCACAAAAAGGGACCTAGCATGACTGCCATATGAAAGATCCAACAAGCCACTGAAAGAATCACATAGTTGCACTCAACCAATGGACAGAAGTAGCTGACCCTTGTTGTTGAATTACGGAAGGTGAAAAGAAGCTGAGGAGAAGGGCAATTCTGTAGGAGGACCAGCAGTCTTAATTAATCTGGACCCCCAAGATCTTTCAAACACTGGACCACCTAACAAACAGTATACTCCAGCTGATATGAGGCCCCCAACACACATACAGGAGAGAATTTCTCCGTCTGTATCCATTCAGAATTGATGTACCTAACCTCCAGTCAAGAGACTGGAGGACCCAGAGAGTTTAGAGGTCAGGTGGGGTGGGGGATGGGGACATCCAAGTGGAGACAGGGGAGTGGGGAGGAGGTATGGGATATGGAGCAGTTGGAGGGTGGTGGTGGTGGTGGTGGGAATAAAATAAAATATGGAGTGTAAATAAATAAATTTTAAAAATACTTGTATTCTAACATCATTTCAGACTGAAACTTGGAGACTGGGCTATTTAATATTGGACCTGCATGCTCAACCTATAGTTTATTTTAAACATGTTTTTCTCTCAGTTGCCCAACAATTTCAACAAATATCCATGAATAGGCAGGCTCACACAGAGTCATTTCAACCACAAAGGTGGTCATGGTAACCTAAGAATCATGCTTCCTTTATCTGTTTCAAAATATACTATAGATTAAATAGTATAATTAGATTAAAGGTATCATAAAGAACATCTTTTTCTCTCCCAGTTGCCCAACATTTTCAACAAGTAACCTTGAATAGACAGGTTTTCTCAGAGTCACTTCATCCACAAAGGGGGCATGGTCACCTAAGGATAAACTACTGTAAGTACGTAAGGCCAACAAAAAACAATTACAATTTATACTTAATAAAGATCATAACATTCTGACTTTGTCCTTAACAGTAAGTCAACCAGCTTGACTATATAAAATACTTGTCTCTTATCATCATTTCAGACAGTGAAACTTAGAGACTCGGGTATTTAATATTGGTTTTTAGGACCTACATGGTCAACCTATAGTTTATTTTAAACATCATTTTTCTCTCAGCTGCCCAACAATTTAAACAAATATCCATGAATAGGCAGGCTCATTCAGAGTCATTTCAACCACAAAGTCACCTAAGAATCAACTACTGAAAGTAAATAAGGCCAACAACAAAGCAATCAAAAATTATATTTAATAAATATCATAACATTAAAAGCATTCCTATACAGCTATCTTTTGAGATATAGCTGTCTCTGGAGAGACTCTGCCAGCGCATAACAAATACAGAGATGAATGCTTTCAGCCAACCAGTGAACTGAGTATGGGGTCCCCAATGGAGGAGCTAAAGAAAGGACAGAAAGAGCTGAAGGGGTCTGCAGTTCCATAGGAGGAACAATATGAACTAACCAGTACTCCCAGAGCTCCCAGGGACTAAGTCACCAACCAAAGAGTACACATGGAGGGACCCATGGCTCTAGTTGCATATGTAGCAGATGTCTTGTCAGACATCAATGAGAGGGGAGGCCCTTGGTCCTGTGAAGGCTTGATGCCCTAGTGTAGGGGAATGCCAGGACAGGGCAGCAGGAGTGGGTGGGTTGTTGAACATGGGGAGGGAGGATGGGATAGGGGATTTTCGGAGGGGATACCAGGAAAGAGGATAACATTTGAAATGTAAATAAAGATAATATCTAATAAAAATAAATAAATAGAAGCATTCCCACTCTGTCCTTAACAGCAAGTCAGCAAGCTTGACTATATGAAATATTTGTCTTTTATCATCATTTCAGACAGTGACACTTGGAGACTGGGCTATTTAATATTGTTTTCAGTACCTACATGGTTAACCTATAGTTCATTTTAAACATTTTCTTTTTCTCTCAGATGCCCAGCAATTTCAACAAATATCCATGAATAGGCAGGCTCATTCAGCGTCATTTCAACCACAAAGGTGGTTATGGTCACCTAAGGAGCATGCTTCCCTTTTCTGATTTACAATATATTATAGATTAAGTATATAGATTTACAATATGTTATAGATTAATATACTATTAAATTAAAGGTATCATCAAGAACTCTTAGGCAGGTTCCAGAAGCAAAGCTTGCAGAATAGGCGGCGATTCTAAGTGCACTTTTTTGATTTTTGACTTCGCACCTCTTTAGACCTCAGGAAAAGTGACCTCTTGAAGGGGTCAATTAATTAATTGACCCTCATTTACATCATCCACCCTGTCTTAGAAAGTGCGATAAAACAAAAGAGGCTCATTAGGAAACTATGCACACAACAGATTTTTCCTAATAGGTGTGAAGAATGGCTGCTATGCATAAATGATTGTTGGAAATTCTGTGTAGAACATGACCAAACAAGCAACACCATTCACCACTGTATTCCAAGACCCGGCACAACACTCCTTAGATGCCCACATTCTTTAATTGATACCTACTAAACATCTATTAGGAAAAGCCGCAAACTTAAGCCTAGAAATTGCTATACTCAATAGTACAGGAGGCTAAAACTTTTGAGAGAAAACTCATATGAGTAATATCATAAAACTCCCACAGAACCAGAGAGCTCCTCAACACAAAGTTATAAATTATCACATAATCCAATGACACCTATTTTTTTTTTTCTTAAGCCATGGTAAGACTAAACCGACCCTACAAGAAAACCTCTAAACATCACAGTCAAACTACAATTTTGCAATTTAAAAAATCCACAAAGTATCAACCAGTCAAACTACAATTTTGCAATAAAAATATCCACAAAGTATCACCAAGTCAAACTACAATTTTGCAACAAAAAATAATTCACAAAGTATCAACCAGTCAAATTACAATTTTGCAATTAAAAAAATCCATAAAGTATCTTTCTCACTACCACCTTTCTTCTGACACTCCTCATCTTTAATTCCAATCATCCCCTCCAAAAAAAAAAAAAAAAGAGAAAAAAAGAAAGGAAAAAATCCCTTCTTCTTACCAGGAATTCTTTTGCTGGATGTCTGGGCACAGCTCAGGTGTTCTCAGGAACGCAGACTTCACTGGGCATCTCCAGGCAATGGATGCCAACGGCAGGGTGAGGCGCAGAAGTAAGCGCCTCTCCAAGGAGGAGTTCTGCAAGCCGCCAGGTGCAGTCCGCGCAGAGTCTAGGGCGGCTGGCACTCCTAGTTTAAAGTGAGAGCAAACTGAATTAGTCTTAAGCACTCCTTCTTGTCCACCTTCCAATTTCCAGACCCTTTAAGCCTCCTTTATGGGGTAGGTTTTAAGCCCAAGACCGCAAAGGAAAAAGGGCTCCAGGCAGGGTCCTTTTCCCGGTTGCTCTGCTCCCCAAAGCGCGGGAGCCTCACCTTAGCAGAGCCTGCGGCTGCTCGCCCAGAGATGAAGCTGTGCGCAAACTTCTCCGACTTAAGTCCTTTTCGGTGCGCGCGTCACCCGCTCCCTCCTCCCTACGCGCGGCGGCCGAGGGGGGGCGGACGATCTCAGAGCCGGCCCCGCCCGGACCCTCCCTACACGTCAGCCCCTCCAGCCCTCGGAGGGAGGGGCTAGCAGCCGCTCCGTGCTCCTCCGGACCCCAAGCCCCGGCGGGAGAGGGTCTGCACTCGCTGCCGCTGCTCCACACCCCAGGAGTCCTCACACCCCAGAGCTCGGAGCCCCGGGAAGCAGGAGAGGGTCCCCAGTTAGACCTTGAGTAGGGAGGGAGTTAGGTGGTCGACAGATTGGGCTCAGTGATCGTAACCCGTCCCTGGAGGCAGCTTTCTGAGAGTCCAACCCCTTCCCTGGAGGATGAAAATTCCGTAGGGAGGTGAGTTTCCCAAAGAACCCTACCCCAGAGAGAGTGGTACCCTGGCTCCAAAAGTGGTCACTCAGGGGACCGCACCAGGGACCCGATGGAGAATGGGATCTGTAGTGGGGCGCGGCAGTAAAATTAGGGTGGGAGCGTGAGAAAACAGCTGACCAAGACCTGGAGTGCTGAGTAAGGACCCCGGAGGCAGAGGGTAAGAAAAACCAGAGGGTCCAGCAAGCCTCGGACCCCTCTGGATTTGGGCAGGTACCACCTAAGGTGCAGGTTGGATTTGGGGGGACATTGCCCTCCACAAAAGAGGTTGTTGCTGGCTTATTATCTTAGGGTGAGTGACCGAAGTGAGGACAGATAGAAAAGAGTAGTCTGAGGTACCTACCTGACTTGGTGTTGAGGACAATTCCCCTTCTCCACTGAAAGCCAGCAGGAGCCCCGGGACAATCCGATTCCAGGCGGGCGCAGTCTGGGCTGGTAGGCGCACCCTGGGAGGAAAGCAAGTTGCTTCCAAGGACGGGCTACCCTCCACCTCCTATCCGGAGCTGGGTGCAGCCAGGCATCAGCGGGCACAGTCAAGTTCAAGCAAAAGCCAGGAAAAGCAGTTACCTGTGTATCCCGGGAATGCAAAGTGGCTGTAGCCCCCGAGGTGAAGATCACACTAGCCAAAGAAATAGTAATAATAGAATGGGGAAGCGTCAGACAGCAAGACAAAATACTTTCCTAGGCACTCAAAGGTTAAGAGTTTGGGTAGTTCTGGGTGACAGATTCAGGTGTCTTAGGAAAGCGGCTGCAGCTCTCTTTGCTAATCCATCCTTGGACCCCTTGCCCCTAAAGTCAGTGACTTCAGGCAAAAGTGTGTGTGCTTCTGTCCTAATTTGAACCCCCAACTCGACTCTTCCACTCCGAGAGACTATAGGGGCCCCTAATCTGTTTAGTTTGGGAATTTCATTGTCCCACTGGAAGACAAATCAGCTCTACAATTTCCATGGGGAGTAGTCTTCATAGGACCCCTACTCCATTGGCTCTCTGCCTTTTCCTCTCACCTTCAATCGGTGACCAAGAGGGCCTTGAGGCTCATCATGCATTCAAACCTAAAGCACTACTCCACTGCAGGGGAAGAGTCTTTAGCCCCTTCATTTCCTGGATCTAAGTTGCAGTAATATTGTTAGCCCTGTGAAATGTGACAAGGGGCCAGACATCCAGGTGAGAGGGATGTTAGCAAAGAAAAATGCAAAGCAACATGCACAAAACCTGTATGCGAAACTTCCTATTTGTGCAATTAATTTGGGCTAATAAAAAATCAAAAGAGACCCTCTAAATTTATGATTTAGATGTAAATCCTGGCTGTGTGCTTTAACATCTGTCCTGGGTTCAATAGCTCTCTGATTTTCCAGTTGCTGCTAGGCAGTGGACATCTGATCAAACCTTCTTTTAAAAAATTATTTTGGTAACCTTAATTGCCTTCATGGGTACAAACAGCACAGAATTATTAAAATTGTTAAAGTATCTACTATATACTATAGCAACTGCTGGGGGGGGGCAAATATCCAGAATTATTCTTTTGTAGTCCCAACCACTGAAATATCAGTGAATTGGGGAAATGATTGGTGAGAGGAAGAAAGTGTCACTGTCCAGCTAGCACAGGGAAATTAGTTTGTTGTTGTTGTTGTTGTTGACTGATCCTTGGGCATCTCACTGTACAGTATTGATAACAAATAAGAGTGTTCTGATAGCAAATTGGATGTGTTTCTGTAAAGCCACGGAGTTGTACACGACTTAGATTAAGAAAAAAGAAGTCTAAGCACTATCGAGGAAACAGCACACGTATGTTATAAAGCCTTAAAGCATGTGTGGTGTAAGTATAGGCAACCTCAACTAATTGAGGTGTTAATTGTGCCAGAAGTAATCTTGGTGAAGCAAGAAGCCACTGTGGCCAGATTTCGGGGAAGGTGATGTAGCTGGATTGGGTCAGGGATGAGACTGAGTCTCTCAAGGGGAATAAAATGACTTTGCTTGCTACATTAATTTATTAATACCAAAATTGCTATGCACCTGTTAGACACATTTGGAATCACAGAAGTGTAGCTAACTCTGTCGCTATCTTAATGCTTCCAGAATATTTTCTGTGTGGACACAGTAAATCCCCAGATGGAAAGATGCGGATGTGGGGGTCATGAAATAGCAAAGGTCTGTTTGCCCAGTGATCTAGACTTTCTGAAATCTGTTGCTTGTTCCAAAGTCAGTGTAGTGAAATGGAGTAGAAGCTAGCACAGTGGAGCATGTTTGGGAAGTTTGGGTGTGGTTCCTTGGAAGTTCAGTCTTATTTCCACATGGGACTGTCTGGGCTGGACTGCTGAGAAAAAGAGATGGGTTATAATCAAAGGTAACATAAACTTGATTCGGGATAAGCTGCTGCTTTTCAAACAGGATGCCTCATATTCGCAAATAAACCTTTGCATAAAACAAATTTATCTGTGTAGCATTCAGGAAATAATCAAGCTAATTGTTAATCCTATATTTCTGCAATTGTCCCTGATTACTCTTGATTTCAAAGTGCTGAAGTTTTATGAAAGGTTTTCTCTCCTTCCGTCCACCTTTAAACATCTTGTCCGTTTGGCAGCCTTGAGTTTAGAGAGACTCTGTAATCAATCTTGTCTTCCGTGTCTGGAGACTAAAGAACGTAAAGCAGTTGTACTTTAGAGGCAAATTCCACCTCTGTCTTTAAAACTCCCTGTCTTCATTGTTCAGAGCGTGGAGTCTCGCAATGCATGAAGCACAGAGCTTGTCCTTTGGCTGGCTAGCGAAAGCCTGGGATTTGCCTCATCTGCCCTTCAGCTCCTGGATTACAGGTGTGAGCTGCTGGGCAGGAGGTTGTTGGGGCTTTGGGCTCAGCTCCTTATCCTTGTACAGTGACCACTGTACTCACTGAACCATCTCTCTATCCGCGAGTTTGTTCTCTTTTTAACAAATAATCTAGACAAAAAGTTTCTCTCAGAGACTTAATCTGTTATTTTATTAATTCCTGGTAGGCAAAGCTTCGTTGTGTTGAAATACACCCCATATCATTATACTCTATTTAGAGCATATTTAATACTCCTTGGGTCATAATACATTGGACTTGTCACCCTGGTGTACCTGAGGTGTATAATGTACAGTTCCGACCTCCCAGGAAGCCCACAGGCCGCATATGGACACGCAGTGCTTCCTTTTCGGCCTTCTTGAACACACAGCAGCTGGTGATTATCCTGTATGTAATTATCCTTCAGCTTTACAGACCTCAGGATGACAGTGAGAATAATAATTCATCTTGGTAAAAAATAATTTTCTTCCTTTGAAACAATTTGAACTTTGACCCGATAGATCATTCTTTTCCGGAAGGAAGAAAGTCTGCTTTGATTTTTCTGGCTCTTTTATTTATTTATTTATTCATTTTGACATGGACCTGGTGCGTCTCACAGTTGTATTTCTCTAAAGAATACATCTCCTGACAGCAGAAGACAAAACAAAAGCAAAACAAACAAAAACCCAAACAAACTAAAGTGAAGCTGAACCACAAATCCCTCAGGAACTAGGAGATGTCTTTCTTAGTTCTACGCAGTATAAAGTTTACTTGGGTTAACAGTTAACTCAGTCAATAAATAACCCGTAGTAAGAGGCCGTGGCAGGGTGCGTACTACTGAGTCTTAATGGAAACTAATTATTCCATGTCTGATAAAGTTGGAAAATAGATACTTCCTGTTTTATAAAGAGAATTCCAGAGAGAAATCGAGGAGTTAGGGGAAAATCTGCAAAAAAATAATGAATAAATAAATAAAATAAATAAAAATAAAATGTATGCACCCATTCATTAAAAGAAAAAAAAAAGCCCATGAATAATTGAGTACCAAGGGCTTACATCCTAATGTGGCTCGGCCGGATGCAAATAATAATAATAAGCAGGAGAGTGGTTAATTTCAGGTACTGACAGTATCAAGGAGATTGCTGACAGACAGCTGAGATGCAGGCGTAGCCGTGCTGCTGTACGTGTGAGGGAAGGTAAGCTGAGGCCTTCATGCCCTCCTAGAAAAAAATCCTCGTAGTGAGTGCACTTGTCTCGCCCATCCCCTATTACAGCTATCCTTTGGTCAGGCATCTCTTCATCTTGGGATGTGCATGTGTGGGTATGTGTGCCTCTGTAAAAGGCTCTCTGTAATTTAGTTGTACTTGGTCTGTGTTCATGAATTTGAACGAGAGGAACTGTGGGAAAAGTAGCCCCAATTTTCTGTACCTTCTAGGGCTGCTTCCTATTATATTATATTAGTGGGAAAGCTCTCACTTGCTGCTAACCTTTTAGCTTAAATCGTCAGGATATCTTATTAGAATGCTCAGAGGAATATACAACTTCCCCTAGAGCTATAAGCAAAAATGTAAATTGCCTTTCATAGCTGCAGTTCTTAACTTTTGGCTTTATAATGAAAAACCAAGAGTTTTATCAGCTCTCCCTTATTGAAAACTTACTATGTACTGATTTGCTTTTACCAAGCATTGGTCTTATCTTAATTCTATAGAGTGGGCACATTTTCATTACTGTTAAACAACTGCAGGGGCAGATGCCGAATGTGTTAAATGTTTTGACAAAGTAGCCAGGAGTCAACTGCAGGATGATTAATTTGTACACATACTGGATGGCAATGTTTCCGTAAACGCAAGAATGGGGATCACCTGTATCCTCCATTCCAGCACTAGCTGGTCAGAGAGCAGAGGGAGAGTAAATGACATGGTTGTAAGGGCACTGGGTCTGACTGGCTGATTGCTTCCCATGGGCTTGCTTTCTTAATGTTAAAAAAACAAAAAACAAAAAACAAAAAAACTTAGGATTCTAAATAGTGGAAGAGGCTCATGGCAGACATCTGTAAATGTTTCAAAAATAGATTTTAATTATAGAGCTTATTCAGAGAAGGTGGCAAAAGCGTATAGATTTTTTCAAAGGCACAAATTGCAAAAATCAAAGACTCCTCAGTTTTAAAAGAAAAAAACAAAACAAAAACAAAAACAAAATAGGATTAGGAATAAGGTGAAGGCTGAATGGGAGGGAGACACAGACAGGGAATGGGCAAGCCTGCTATCCCTGGGGTGGCACAGACAGGGAACGGGCAAGCCTGCTATCCCTGGGGTGATCCTCAACTATCCAGGTCACTCAGATTGCTGTTCCTCAAAACTGATTACAGAAAATAAATTGATTACAGATGACTGTGTATATCAGGGAGAGGGGAGAGAGTGAAATCTCGCCTTCAGTTACCTGCTCCTGCTTTTCTCAGCTCAGCTATCTCCACATCGAAGGGGGCAGTATTTTCCCATGTCCTCTTCATTACTGCTCTGTTTAAAGAATACATCCTATTTGCCGCCTTGTTTCTCCTTGCTGCCTAAACCTTTTCAGATGATTTTTATCCAAGGTTTCAAAATCTCTAGTTGACTGATTCTGTGTTCCCCCTTCTTAAAGTGTATCTGCTCATGGTTTTCTCTCTCCGTGATGGACCAGCTAGATCCTCAGCTTCTTGAAAGTGTCTCTATTGTAAAATATTATTTGAAAAAAAAGTTTATGTTTCTTATGAATCTAAATTAAGATGTTATGTGATATACTAGACAAACATCACCTTCTGCTAGGTGCAGAATGTCAAATTTAGCTGAAGAAGTTAGTGCCTTGGTGTTCAGGTTTTAAAGGGCTGCAAAAATAACTAGGGATCTTGATGCAATGTGGCTTCTTCTTGGTACCTGTGGGGTGGGCCTTGAGATTGTGTGTGTGTGTGTGTGTGTGTGTGTGTATGTATCTGTTTCATCTGTATTTGTTTGTGATGTATGTGGGTGCCATCCCTCTTGTGTGTGTGTCTGTGTGTGCTCCTGGAGGCCAGTTAACAACTCCAGGGTGCCGCCTCTAACATTTCTCCACCTTAATTTTTAAAAATATCCTCTCTCAATTAATCTGGTGCACACAGAATCTACTAGATTAACTGGCCAGCAAGCCTTAAGAAACCTTTTGTTATCAGTCCAGTGCCCTGATATTACAGGTGTGCACCGTTAGGTCTAAGCTTTCATTGTGGGTGCATCTGAACTCAGCTTCTCATGCTGTGCAGCAGACGCAGATTTTTGCACTCCTAAGAAGTTCACATGGTTTTGATGCTGGTTTGTTAATTATCTTTTGGGAAGTATAGATTCTGGTTATTCCTCTCAGGTATATACACAGTTTTATATAGTGCATTCATTTAAAAATTTGTAAATAAGTTTGATTCCATAATATACAATGTTGTATGACTCCATGAAATGGGATTGATTCTGTTTTGCTTTTTAATCTCAAAAATAGTTTAGTAATCATTTATAAATAGAAATAGTGGATGCAATTGCTTTGAACAGGGAAAGCTTCCTATTGCAGGAAGCTGGGAAAGAAGTTCGTTCTTGGAGGTGTTATCAACAGAATTTATTTTTCCTAAAAGATGATTGGGTTTTAAGGAAACTAGTCTTTCTGAGCAGAAGAAATGAATGTTGGCGAGAAGATGGATAATGCTCTCAAGGCAGCAATGGAGGTGGTAGGGTGTTTGTGATAGTTCTGGAGTTTGATGGTGACGGAGATTTGAGGCCGATGGTGTTCATTATAGGTGAGAGTAGTAGCTCTGTTGTGGTGGCAGTTCCTGAACTGGTTAGAGGCGGTTGATAGTGTTGTCAGTTTTCAATAAAGAACAGAGCGTCAGTTGCCTGTTTTGTTTCGAGCCCTTTGCTATTTTTGTGCATGCTAAAAAATATTGCTTAATTTCTTTGATCCTCAGTTTGCTCATAAAATCAAACAAAAATGAAAATTATGTGATTATGCTTTAGAGATGAAATGAAGTACGTAAACACCTTAGCAAAATGGAAAGACCGTATTCTGTATTAAACGAATATTGATAATTTATTGGCAAATGTGAGAGGCTCTGCTTTCATTCTTAGCTTGCAAGGGTCCTACTGAGTTGAATTCAGACTTTAAAAGTTTTAGTTCATGTTTTCCTGTCTGGTTGTACCTTTTGTTGCTCAGAACCAGAGGTCATAGATATGTCATTAACCTTCGGATGTTCAATGAGTAAAGGCAATTCAGACCTATCTTTCCTAAAATTTTCTTCATCCATAATTTCAGGACAGTAGAGATTGGCACTTTTAGAATTTAAGAATGTACTTTTCCATCTAAAATTTTCAGTAATCTGATAAGTGGGTAGCTAGTGCTCAGGAATAGGAATTTGAACTATTTGGACTATTTTCTATTATTTTTATTGTGCTGTATAATCATTTTCCTGATTACCAAGTGAATACTTAAGAAATTACAAAATTTAACATTGCCTAGAGATGAAGTCTCTATGAGACATTTTAACAGTTTATAACAGTCCAAACTTCTTCGCCAGTCAGTCGTGATTCTTTAAGACTGGGTAATAAGGCCATCGTGGTCAATTGCTGGCCACTTTTTACCTCTATGTGCACTTGACTCAGCTAGTTTAGACCACTTACACATTAATAATAATAGTTTCAATTAATTAAATACTCATCACCTGTCACACAGCACTGGACGGCTCTCAAGCATATGTCATTGACCTCTGTCAACTCTAAAAGGGATACTTTATTGACCTTACTTTGTAGATGTTTAAATATTCATAATAGTTAAAAACTTTTATTACTGTCATGGAATGCATACTGACTTCAGTTCATGTACCTAGGATTTACTATTTCTAGGGTCAGCAGCCTCTCCCTCCACACTTTCTGGCTTATCTTCTGCTGCTCATTGTTGGCTCTCATTCTGAAGTGTACTTGATATCATATTTGTTTTAGGTAAAAATTCCAAAAACATTCAAAGCTGCATTCAAATCCACAGGACTTTAGGAAACTTCCCTTATCTTTCTATGCCTCAATTCCTCACCAGAAAAAAAAAATGGGAAAGAAAAGAGCTGGTTTTGTATTATGCAAATGATCTAGAATTAAATATGGTATCTTTAATATTCTATTACTTACTCGTGTAAGCACATGCTCATAGGTGGGCATATGAACACACCTGTAAGCTTCAATCTGTAGCTAAAAAGGAAGTTAGATCAGTTCATGCACAAAGTGTCAGGTCAGTTTATAGAAGCAGATGTGTTAGACAAGAAAATTCTAGTGGAAAAGGTTGAATTTGAAACGAAGCTCTGGAATTCAGGATTTTCTTTTTTTTTTTTTATCAGAATATTTCCATACTTTACTACATTGGAATGATCTGCCTTATACAATTTAAAACTTGCCATTAAACTTTCTTATACCTTTTTTAGTGGGGAACATTGAATAATCACTACTGTGATATGATTGTTACCATTCCTACATAGTTGTGACCTCCACGGAGGTAGAGGGTCGGTCTCCTTCATCCTTGTGCCTCATAACACACAAATACAGTGTGCATCCACATAGCATTTCCTGCATTAGTTGAGTGTCTGCTATAATGATTATATACACTGATTGTTCATCAGCTAGAAATGGAAGTCCAGGTGCCTCTCACATCAGATTTCCATTTTCTCATCAGCCGAATGGCCAGGTACAATTGCACAGAGGAGAAAACAGAGACAAAGAAACCGAGAGGATAATTGTCCAGGTGTTTCCAAACTATCAGCATAAATAGTCTGCGGACTCACAGGGTCTTGGAAGCATCTGTAACTCTGCTGTCTTTCCCAAACGCAGATAAATGAGAATTGCTGGTGAATCTTTTGTTTTTCTTTTGTGATTTTCTTAACATATTTCATTCTCATCTCTACTTTGTTTATTTAATAAAGTGTTTCAGGACATTGAGTGATACACATTGCAGTATTATTTAGAAAATGAAAAGAAGGAATGAGCTGCCGATAAACTCACAGAGATAAGCAACATTAGCTCTCTGGTTCTTTTCTCCCATTAGGTTTCCCGTGTAAAAAAAAATATTAATGGTATCTGCTTATTTTTCTCTTTTCTTAAATTACATTTAAAGGGAGGTGGCAATTCCTTTTAGAATGCTACTCCTCCCGTCATTGTCCAGGATCTGGTGAATAGAAGCATTTTCTAGAAAATAAAATCTTAACATGAACAACTCTGAACTCAGAATGCCCTGTCTAACAATGTATATGACAAGAAGCTAAAACATGTATGGAGCACAAGGCTCCCTTGCATTTGGTAATTCTTTTCAGAGGTTCCCACTCTGCTGCCCCTTTTCCCAGCTGGAACTACAGGAGCACGGAATAACAGCTACAGACACCTGTGTGCAGATAGCTCTTCCAGTACTGCTAACAGGAGCCATTCTCTGGGGAAACAGGCATGAGTGTTTAGAGCAAAACACACAGAAAATTTTGATACTTGCATGAATTTGCTTGTAGGCAGTCATAGTGAACAGATTTAGGAAACAAAAATTAATCTCATTTCTGCAGCTACGTCGGGGCTTTGCTCTGAACATTATAGACACTGCACTGATCTTCCTTAAGTGTTTGCATATGTTTACTAACGTATATAAACAATGGTTAGCTTTCCAGAAAGTTTCATCATGAAAATAAGTGAGAATGCAGAATCTGGGTGAGGGGTGTTGAAGGTGACTGGCTTTAAGTTTTAATGTTTATTGCTTTTGCTGTTAGACCTGGAACATCTGGCAATAGAATTTCAGTGTGGCTACAGGTAACAGAAGAACTGCAAATGATCATAGATTGATAATATTTATTTCTTCTTCAAGAAGGATATGGAGATAGATATTCAAGAGAAAATATTGCTAGTAGGATCTGCCTATATGAACTCTCCAGAGATCTGAGCTTCTACCCCATTTTCCCTCCATTGTCATGGAATTAAAAAAAAAAAAAAAAGACCCAGGTCTTTAGGAATAAAAAGTGTTCTGGGCCCAAACCAACATTTCAAGCTAAAAGATGCAGGAGCTAGGGGGAAAAGCACTAAAAAAAGACATGGTAACTTTCTTTAAAGATGGTTCCAGAAGCTCCCCTGTTTCTTTCCTACTTAAAACTTACTAGATGGAGCTGGAGAAATGCTTTAAAGGTTAAGAGCTCTGGCTGCCCTTACAGAGGCCACAGATTTCATTCTTAGCACCCACATGATGGTTTACCACTGTCTGCAACTGCAGTTCTAGAAGATATGCTGCTTTTTCCCCCTGGCCTTGTATGACACTAGACACACTGGCACATTGGTATACATGCATATATACACATAGGCATCACACAAAATAAAATAATAAAAAAATCCTGACTGGCCGATAGTCAGATGGTTACATTCACTTGCAAAGGAATAGAGAAAATTTTATCATTACCTGGGTGACCATGTATACAAATTATACCATTGTAAAATATGAATACAGTGGGTACTGAGGACAGTTTTGATCTTTTCCAGAGAGATTATTAAAAGCCACTGAAAATAACATTTACATTTTATTCTATATGTATGTGTGTTTCAAGTAGCTATTTAGTGAATTAAATAGTGCAATCAAAGCTGCATGGTGCAGAAGTGAGCAGACTGCAGCCTAAGGGCCAGAGCCAGCTGCTATCAGCTTTGTAAATAAGGTTGTATGGGGATACGGTCACGCTCACTCATTTGTGTATTGTTTGTGGCTGTTCCAGCACCACAGAAGCCGAGTAAGGTAGCTGCAGCAGCAAATTTAAATATTTACAGCTCAAGTTTCAGAGAAAAAAAATCCACCAGTTCTTGTTCTGAACACTACCATTTGGTGGATTTTGAATTTATCCACTTTTAAAAGCATTCACGTCACTAGTTAAAATAAGGCATTTATAAATTATTATTACATTGAGCTGCATCTATAATAAGACATCCTGGCATTCTGTATACTATTAGTTAGGTGAGAGATGAAAAAGAGCCAATGAGAAAGACTAAAAATATAATAATGGTGTTTTAATTATTAAAATTGGAAGTGATTTTTTTGACAAATTATTAGCACCTGTCAAACCTAGGTCAATCATTGATTTATGGAAGCTGAATATTTTTCTCTATTTCTTTGGAAAGTTCATATATATTCTGTAACACAGTAATTCCTACAACTCATATTAAAAACAAACTTGGGGTGTTGCCCTGCACAGCTTATAATCCCATTGCAGAGACAGGACAATCCCCATGGCTTTCTAGCCAGTTAGCCCTGCCTAACCTGTGAGACGCTGTCTCCGATATCATCGTGGACCATTACCTGAAGAATGACAACCAAAGATCAAGTGACCATAGGTGTGGGGGTTCATTTCTGGGTCTTCAATTCTATTCCATTGATCTACCTATCTGTTACTGTACCAGTACCATGCAGTTTTTTTTTTTTAACACAATTGCCCTGTAGTACAGCTTGAGGTCAGGCATTGTGATTCCACCAGAGGTTCTTTTATTGTTGAGAATAGTTTTTGCTATACTAGGTTTTTTATTGTTCCAGATGAATTTGCAAATTGCCCTTTCAGGATAGCATTTGAAATGTAAATAAAGAAAATATCTAATAAAAAAAGTAAATAAATAAAAAAAAAGAGTGACAACCCAAGTTGACATCTGACCTCTACATACATACACATACATCCACTGAACAAGCATACATATATATATATATATTCACACAGTTGCACACAGGCCTTGAAGAGGAGGTAGGATTGCCAGAGCTGGATTTGACATGCACAGTGCCTTCTGGGCATTAATAGACTGATGCAGTAAAAATCCCAAGGAAGCGGGGTTGTCTACACAGCATTCCACCATGGAAGACTGATAGGTTCAGGCCCAGTCCACTCCTTACCATGAAACTATTGGCAGAAAAGTGGGTTTTTGTTAAGGGTGTGGTTCCTGGTGTGCTCCTGTTGGTGGTTCCATACCCTATGAGTATGTAGGGAGCACAAAGTGGACTCAGGGGACTATTTGACAAAAAAAATAGGACAAGAAGTTGGGTGGAGGTGGAAGGATAAGGTTGGATCTGGGAGAAGTTAAGGGGAGTAATATAAATTAATATGATCAAATTATATTGCATTCCTGGATACAATTTTCAAAGTTAATAAAAATATTAAAATAAAAGCAAATCCAAACACTATTCAAGTCTATTTTAATTTGGATGTCCAAAGGAAGCTCTTTGCGGGGCAGTATGCTATGCAGGCTGACTCCTTTTTACTGGAATGTGAGACTCTTGTGGTCGCATCTTAAAAATCATTATCAGCAGCTCCAGAGCCTCTGCACATCGGTAAAGTGTGGCTGCCTCTGCTAGAGCCCTCAAAAGAGCTCCTGTATCTGACAGCAGAGAGAACGACATCTAGACTAGTAAGAGTTCTGTAGCTTTTGCTGTTGTTTTTGGCATCAATTTCAGACCATTTACTCATACCAAAGTAAGTTATGTAGGAAGGCCAAAAGCTGTGAGAAAGACTTTTTTTTTTTAATATTAAAGCTTTTCAAAAGGGTGCTCATAATCTATAAACAACCAGATATATAAAAGGAAAAGAAACTCTAAATTATTTAAGATTTGCCACTTTAATTACAAAAAGTAAAGTCTCTTTTATTTCTTTAGAGGAGCCTTCCTATATTAGAAAAGTAATGTGGCAATGTATATATGAGAGAAGAATTTTCAAAACCTCTGTTGCTTTAAAACTTGTATCACTCTCCTTTAACAATGCACACACACACAAACACACATTCACATATATAAGAACACACACACATATGCATAAAAGCTGTTTATCTACCAAAATTGGATTACTTTACCAATTGCAAGTTTAATTAACTTGAAAAGGGTTACATTTTAATTAAAATTTACAGTGACTATTAAGAACCATAGTGTACTTATTTTGTGATATAAAACTCTCACAGTATTATCAATAGCTCCCAGGTTTGACCACTCACACATTCCAAGTCATTACCTGGAGAGTAAAACTAAAATACTGAATAATTTTTCCAAATTCTGAAAATCAAGTGTCTAATTTATAAAAGGCAGATATAATATATTGAAAATTTGAAAAAAAATATTCCTAGTAGGGGTAGGAAAAGAAGAAAAAAGTTAAGTATTTCAAAACAGACAAGTCTCCTAATAGATGTCCAAGACATGGGAGGTGCTAGAGAGCTTCCATGATCAGATAAGGGAAATGAAGAGCTCACCTCACAGAGAGTCTCTGGCCAGTCTAGTCTACAGACTCAACTGTGCATCTCATTAAAAAAATTAATTTCTTCATGTCAGTTGAGTATAAGGTTATTGGAAATAAATGAGAAGAGAGGAAAACACAAGGGCAGTCTGAGGTGGATTATCACTGAATATTCTTATGGAGGGAAAGGCTACGTACGTACGTACGTACGTACGTTGGTCAGGTCTGAGTTGTAGTCATCTTTGGTTGAAAGCCAGTGAGACAGGAAGAATGCAACCCAGGTAAAAGACGCCAAAGGTCTGGAGTGGAGATATGCGTTGCAGTGGTTAATTTAGATTATTGGCCAGGGCAATGGAAAGGAGGAGGTGAATATTTACTTTCTTTGCAAAAATAAATCCATTTGGTAATGGGGGTCGCAAAGGAGCAGGGGAGAAGAGAAGGAAGAGGAGATGAAGGAGAACAATAGTTGCTATCGGGTGACAGGTGACAATGGCACCCCCAGAACAGAGTGCATGTCAGTTTGGGAATTGGGCAGGGAGAGTACTTTCTTCAGTTGATATCCATGTGATCATTGATGGATTTCTGTACAGAATTTAGGCCCCCAAATGGGACATTTGTGACTCACTTTAAAAAAAGAAAAAGAGCTATCTGTTTTTACTTCTGTGTAATTGAGTGGGGTTCATGAGGGTGCATGCATGTCTGTGCGTGTCCACAGAGTCCAGAAGAGGGTGTCAGATCCCTGGGAACTGGGGTTTTAGGCCACATAGGATGCCTTATGTTAATGCTAGGAATAGAACTCATATTCTTTGGAAGGGAAGTGAGTGATCTAAACTATAGAGACATCTCCAACCCTGAAGGACTCATTCTAACTAGGTAATGATTGAGATTGTGGGTTTAGATAAATTGCCAACAATCATTAGAAAAGACTATAGGTATGAGTGACACTTTCTGTCTATGAGTACGGGTGACATTTTCTGTCTAGAGTGAGATTTCAGATGGGTTTGTTTCGTTTCTTTTGGAGGCCAAGGGAATTTCTGTGTGTGGCTCCTTTCTCCATCCCCTGACAGTGAACCTACCTTGATTTTTATCAGTGATTAGCATGACCCTTTCCCCAAGCCACTGATGGGAATCTCTACAACTTCATACTTCTGGATTTAAGTTATTAGTAAGATAAACTCCAGCTTAATACTAACAGAAATTCAGTGTAAGCTATAAGGCCATTTCATTAGAAATGAGAAATTCAGTGTAGTGTAAGCTATAAGGCCATTTCATTAGAAATGAGAGCATTGATTGAACTTACTATGGCAAAGCTCCTTAACTCTTTAGGAAGGTATTGTTGTGATATTTAGAAAAAATAACTCCTCTGTGCAAGTGAATTGCTCACATATGAAACTCTTTCAAGCCTGTTACCTTCATCGATTCACCCGAGCACACACCTCAATCCTCTCGCAGACATCTGTCCTTGTATTTCCCACTAACTAGGAGTTGTCCCACTTCCTTTGAATTACACCACAACTTATGTTTCTAGTCTTTGGAGTTTTATCATCATTTCTAATCTGCTTTCATCAAGTTCTGGTCCCTTCAAACAATGTTTTTAGTATTTATTCCTAATATCCGTGTTCATATGAATATAGATTTAGAGTCAGTGACTCTTTAGAAATTCCGCAATCCCTTGTGGTAGAGACCTGCCAAAAGTTATTTTCATAGAGAGCTGTAGAGTCTAGTAGGAGAGAGAAGGTGGGGGTGGGGTGGGGCGGGGAGGATCTTTCTAGGGATGCTGACCAGTCCTGCTTTCCTCTCCTTGATAATCACGACAACTTGGGTAGGAAATATTTCCATGACATTTTGTTCAGGATTGCAGGACAGCAGAGCACACTTTTCATTTTTCCAAGGTGAAATGATAACCAGATTACTTGTGGAATTCCCTCAGGAAACTGATGGGCATTACGTAAGGGGTGGGTGGAGATTGTACAGAGGCAAACAGCAGATGTCGCTGATATTCCTGCACACCACTGTGGACTCTGAGCACTGCTGTCTTTGTAGATTTGTACCAGAGCAGTTGAAGTGGATGGGAAAACCATCTGTTCAGGGAGGCAGGTAAAAGAGGAGATTGGACAATGGTATCCCTTGAAAGCATGATGGACACAGCTTATGGTTTCCAGGATGCTGAATACCATTGTTTAGACCAGACCATAGTAGCCTGGTGCTTTGAATAAGAATAATAGCCCTTTGGATGGAAATAATAGCACTTCAAGGTTACACAAAGAATGTCTTCTACACTCCTGGACTTGAGACAAAGAGAGGATTGGAGATTGTGTGTGGGGAGGAGAGGGGGAAGGGAGATATAAAGAATAGATGATGAGTTTATCACACTGATAACATGGAAAATGCAAGTAAAATAAGACCTTTTGTTTCCCTCCTTTGAAATCATCACTGCTTGATGATTTCTATGAGCAAAATTTCAACTCCTTTATAACAATTTAGTAGTGGCTTGTTAATATTAATTCAGTATTTTCAGTGATCAGCCTTGAGAGAGGTTTTGGCCAGTGGTAGTTAGGAGTGAACATTCTGAGGGTAGCCTCTCCATGAGGTCTGAGACGCTCAAGTTCCATAAGCCTCAGCTTCCGCATCTATAAAACAGAGACAGTAGTGATAGTGCTGCCTCCACAGGTATTTAAAATGAAAGTTAAATAATATTATCATATAATAAATTTGGCATAGTACAGACAGTTGTTGAATCTTTTTTTTTTCTTTTTAACTGTGTGATACTATTAATCTGGCTAAAAATTTGCTTTGTAAAGTAATTTTCACAAGACACACTAGACTTTGTTAAGCTGTCATGGAAAAGATAACTATAGTTTTTCGTTGTTCATTTTCCAAGTAGATACATTTCACAGTTTATCAGCTGTGATCCAATTCCATCATCATTCTCTGGCAAAACTGCCTTCTCCAATAAAAGAAGGTAATGGGTACAGACCTTGGACAGGAGCAAAAAGGATGTGAGTTGCTAGTCTAAGGTGCCTTGCTTTGAACCCAAAGAATTCTCTTCTTCTGTTATAGTCTGATTTTTGCCTGGGATCCTCTTTTCACATTTCCCAGGGCAGTAGCTTCACTGACAATTTTATAATCAGGTAGTTGAGGGTATTGGCATTGTAATCCATTTTTTTTTAATCTAGATCCACCAATTACTTCAAGGAAATAACTTTAACATTTTGTATAACATTTGTATATTAACAACAATAAAACCAGAAGACACTTATAACCAACTATAATCTCAGTGATATTTCAGCCTTTCTGGAAGCTCTAAAGATGTGGTGATGGTGGTGGTGGTAGTGATGTCAGTGTAGACTCTTCATTCTCCCTCTGTCTCTCAGTCTGTCAGTCTTTCTGTCTCTTTGTCTCTCTGTCTCTGTCTCTTTGATTCTCTTTCTCTTTCTCTCTGTTTTTCTCTCTCTCTCTCTATCACACACACACACACACACACACACACACACACACACACACATGCATACACACAAAGCCATCTATTTAGCCCTGACTCTCCACATCTTGGTGTCACAACATTTAAAAGGTACTTGGAGAGATTTCGCCTATAGTTAACAGTTGTGAGCAGCCTTTCATGTATTCTAATTTTTATGGTTTTAAATGTTAACATAAACCTAAGACAAGAGCTTAAGAATACCCATGTAAATGATCTCTAACTATCCCTAGACTCTATTAAGATCACCAAATCAAAAAGCAGCAACTTACGCTCTAAATGCCACTTGTCTTATGCAAATAATTTTCAAGCTAAGAAGGTTTTTAAAATCAACATAGTCTAAATTTAAATACAGACTGAGATTGAAAGGAATAACAGAAAGAATAAGAGAGAGACACACACAGAGAGAGAGAGAGAGAGAGAGAGAGAGACTGATTCACAGAGACACACAGAGACACACAGAGAGAAAGAGACACAGAGAGAAAGTTTTAGCTTTCTCAGATTATCACCCAATCACATAGATGTTAAGAAGCAACAGAGAAAATTTCTAGTTGTGTGATGGTTAATTTTAATTAGATAAGTAAATCTTAACTGTTAGTAAGATACCATGTCCAGAGAGGGTTAAATGAATAACCAGATAAGCAAGCAGCTTTACCCTCCCTTTGCCGTCCTTCTCCACGGCTATGGGCTGAACCTTTGCAATCTGTAGACAGAATGGAAGCCTTGCTTCCTCTCATTGCCCTTTGCCAGGTAGTTAATCACAGCATAGAGAACCCCCCCCCCCATTTTTCTTATAAAGCTTTGGAAACCTAGGAGGTTTGTCATGTCCCTGATGTCAATATCTGTGCTCCAAAGCTTTTTTTCCTCAGGGGCGAATCAGAGCTAGTCTTCTGCCCAAGGCTCATGTGGAGCCCCTGACTTCAGCTCTTTTAACGCTGCTCCTGGGGTTTGAATGAAGATCTCAAATTTGGAGCATAAAAGATGCTGGATAAATATTTGTGGAATACACAAAAATTATTTAACAGACTACATTAGTGTTTTGCTCCTAAAAGATTTATAACATGATCATAAGCTTTCTCAGTGAAAATTTAAAAAAAGAACAAATAAATAAGAAAAACAATGAAATAAATTATATTAGTAAATGATATGATATTTATAAATGTTTATGTCCCAGCTTTGTCCTCCCTCTCCTCCTCCCTTTTCCCCTCCTCATCTTCCCCCATTTTGTTTGGTTTTGTTTTTCATTGAGGAATTACTGCTCCTGGAACACAGCAGCCTTTGGTTCCCACTGATAATTTAACCCGTACAAGCTTTTCTGTCTTCCTATAGGTTCAGGACACTTTGTTGCAAGCTCAGTAAAAAGTTCTGTATATTTCTCCAAGCATATGAGTGTTATGAGGCCAGATTTCTTTTCCTACCGGGGATGCTTATTTATTCAAAAGGAATTGTAAGGACTCACTGAGGTTTTACTCAGAAGTGTTTGTGTATGGGCATGAACCACATACAGATACCAAGAAGGCCGGAAGACCGTATCAGATTCCCCTGAAGCTGAGTTGCAGGCAATTGTTAACTACTCAGTATAGGGATCAGATCTCAGATCCTTTGTAGGAGGAACAAGCGCTTTTAACCTCTGTACCATGTCTCCAGTCCACAGTCATAGTCAACAATTTTTTTTGTTTGTTTGTTTTTCGAGACAAGGTTTCTCTGTATAGCCCTGACTGTCCTGGAACTCACTTTGTAGACCAGGCTGGCCGCGAACTCAGAAATCTGCCTGCCTCTGCCTCCCAAGTGCATAGTCAACAATTTTTAAGTGATCTCTTAACTTACAACTCTAAGAATTACTTGGCTACTCAATCTTTTCTTTCTCCACCTCTTTGATTTTTTTGTGTTACTTAATTTTTAAATACACACACACACACACACACACACACACACACACACACACATATATATCTCACATCCTCCTGACAGCAGCTGTCTTTCCCTCTTCTCTTCCTAGTCCCTCTCCCTACCTCCCTTTTTCCCCCAGATCCACTCCTCTTCCATTTCCTTTATCTTCAGCAAAGGACAGCCCTGTCAGGATTATCAACCAAATATGGTATATCGAGTTGCAGTAAGACTAGACACAGCCCTTCATATTGAGGCTGGATGAAGCAACCCGCTAGGAAGAAAAGGGTCCAATCTTTTCAATGTCAAAAGCTGTACTTCATTTTAAAGTTTTAAAACAAACAAACAAAAAATCTACTCCTAATCAGAGTGTGTGTATGTGGTAACTTGTTTTCTAAATGTCTGTTCCTAGCTGTGTCCCTGCTTGGTAAATTTATCACACAACACTTGGTGCATGTTTATAGTAAACACCATAATGGTATGAGTCCAAATACAGCCCCTTAACCTGCCATTCGGCTCCCCAGCCTCAGCCTCAAACAGCCCTCCTTAGAGACCATGGGGAAGTAACTGAGGACACTCATCAGCCTTCACTTCCTCAAGCCAAATGGCACAAAGTGGGCCACTCTGTCCACTGAGCACATGCTGCTTATTATATACACAATAGCAGGATGAGCAAAAGCCCATGACCAAGCCAAAGCAAGCAGGTTTTCATAAAGTTTGCCTTATAAACATCTGATAGTGATTAAAGAAAAGCTTGCACTTGGAAGGCGTTTAATCCCAGTTTCTTTGAGGACATTTGGAGACTAACAACGTATACCTATACCGTTTGGAACCGCGTCACACATGGCTTGAAGTGCCCCTGTGAGAAATGATGCGGAGTCTCTTTTAGGACTAAAGTAATTAAGTGCTTTCTAAGCCTTCGACTTACTCTCAGACTTCCAGGTTTGCGGCTTTGAATACGTAACTTCAGCACTATTACCATTGCTAATGGTATCTTTAACTAAAATTGCTTACTTTATTCTAAAACAAGACAAAAAGAAAAAGAAAAAGAAAAAAAATACCCAAAACCCAAACAGTACTGCTTCAAGCTCCCTCACATGTATTCAATAGCATACACAGTTAAAGCCGGTTTGTGTTAAACTTTCTTACTCAGATACGACAGACATAAACCCACCTAGTGTTACTTAAAGATATAAATTAGATTTCATTGTAATGTATGATACAAATGGGAGGATGGGGTGATAAAAATATGTTAATTGTCAAGTAAGAAGGTGAAATATGTCATAAATGGATCTAATCAAGTTGATTTTAATAAATATAACATTTTAAACCAGAAATAAATCATATTTCTTTCAGAGTTTGTAAAAAAAAGACAAAATAGCAAATAATTTGTCAGTATCTTGTACTTGGGAATAAAGACATCATTCATAGATGATCCTAGTTTGGGTGTGTGTGTTTTGTTGCATGTAGTTTTTCCAGGTGTATCAAAAAGTGCTCATTAAAAATAACTGGGCATTTTCTGTATTAATGTCAGTGCAGCCTTTGTTCTTGAATTTTCTTTCTTTGTATTTTTGGTTTTTCTTCTTCCTACATTAAGCCCACTAGAGGAAAAAAATGTGATGCTTCTTTATTTAATATGGGTGCATTAAACTTTTTGGGATTTTAAATTCTTTCGTCAATATGCACGAACACTTCCAAAGCTTGAATAAGATAATATGGCCTTAAGAAGTAATCCTTCAATTTCTACCTTTTTTTTCTAGAATATAATCTGTAGACAGACAATGCATAATGCTAGGAACAGGGCACATCAACCAAGGCATGCCAATAAGTCCTTGTGCTGACCTTACACATAATGTTTTTCCAAGAAAAATGTCTTAAGTGAGAAAAAAAATCTCCTCCTTATTTGTTGTTGTTGTTGCATTTTCTTTAGTAAGAGAAGGGTATTGTTGTTTGCTGTGTGTTTTTTTCCTTTTGTTAGCCTTCAGGATCTATTCAACTTAAATTTGTAATTAAAATATCATTAGAAAACAGTGAACAATGTTTGCACGATGACAAAAGAAGTTAGCAGGACAAATTATAGAAAAGCACACAAAAAATCAAAATGCGAATTTAAAAGAAGTAAATGCTAGTCAGTTTAGTCAGTAAGAAAACATTCCACATAATTTTATTGTAAAGCTGCTGTGTCCTGAATGGCTTAGCCACCATGGGACCTTTTGTGCACTCCGCTCCATGTCAGCCATCCACACTGACACGCATCTTTGCTAATACTTAATATTGATGTCATTAGGTTACCAGTGTTGTCACAATGTCAAGTTCAGACTGGCATCTCACAACTTTAAAGATGTCCCTCCGTTCTCCCTCCAGGCTCTATTCCAGGCAAAGAGATAATTACTCCTTGAGTTCTTGTACATTGAATTCATGACTACATCTCAGAAAGCATAAAGGAGAACTGTGTGATGGTGAATCTAGATACATAATAAAGACCCACACAGTACTATTTCTCGCTAGTCTTCTGACATCAACCTTTAGGTATAGTTTAAAGTTGCATACGACTCTGTGTTTCGCACAGGACCTGTCTTAGTGAGGTAACCTGGCTTAGTGAGTTACCCTAGAAGAATGAGAACATTCCATTTTTCTAAAAACTTTGAATTTCTGGAGAAGAATCTACTTTCTTGGTTTTTCCATTACTTGAGTCCAGTATCAAAATAATATTTTGAAATCCATTGCAGAATGTTTGCTAAATTGAAGAATGCATCTTTCAGATGGGTTCTGAGAACAGCTTCTTAAATCTAGATAAGCAAGTCAGATTAAGATGAAAATCATAACAGGTTGAGAATGGCTATGCTAACGGAGTGAAGAATATCAGCTTTTATCATGTAAAAATTACAAAAAAAAATTTAAAATCCTAGCAGGGCATGGTGGTGCACACCTTTAATCCCAGCACTTGGGAGGCAGAGGCAGGCGGATTTCTGAGTTCGAGGCCAGCCTGGTCTACAGAGTAAGTTCCAGGACAGCAAGGGCTATACAGAGAAACCCTGTCTCGAAAAACCAAAAATAAAATAAATAAAATAAAATAAAATAAAATAAAATAAAATATTGTAGGGTTTTTTTGTGGGTACATAAAGGGAAGCCTAGGGCATTATTATTTCTGGAAAAACTTCCAAATACATCTCTTTTCTCCATGGTCACTGTGCTTTTTCTATTTCCAAATATCAAGAGTTTCTCAGAATTACTAAGCATTCGATGCACCATCAGGGCTACTAATGCGCCCTTCACCTTCATCCTGGGTGGCTCTTTGTATAGTTAGAGATGGTTCCAAATTATCTATTGCAAGCAGTAAACCAACATCAGTCTTTACATGTAACTCATCTCTATGTAAATCCTGTTATCTGCTGGAGGAGTGATTCCCAATGTGGAGCGTGAAGTCACTGATACATGCATTGCCTCTGAAATAAAATCTTTTAGTACAAACATATGAAAAAAGAAGTACCCTATTTTCCCAAGGTAATTATATAGCATATTCTAAGCATCAGCTATCAGCATCCTAATATTCTTTCAATTGCTTTCTTGGTGTGGGAAGAATAGGAAGTCGGTGACTTCATTATCCTCCAGCCCACATCATGTTAGTTTTGATTAGATATTTGGATTTTGTTTGTTTTATCTCTCTTTTCTTTTTTGAAACTGGACCTTACTATATATTCTAGGCTGGCCTCCAATCAGCATCCTGCCTTATCCTCTGGAGTAGGAGGATTACAAATGAATGCATCACCATTGCTGGCTAAGATGTTTTAAAGTACCACATACATTCCTCATTATCCCCAAGTTCAAGTTCTTTAGCTGCCACAAGTTCAGATGAATTACCTATGCCTAGCAATTCTCTTGGCCAAGTACCCAATCGTAACAGGCCAGAGCTCTCGTTATGTTATTATATATATTTTAGCAGCGCCTTTCACTCTTGCTTTAAGCGATTTGAAAAATAACTTGACCTACAGAATGACTAATTGCTATATTTTCAAGGGGCCATGGAATAAACCTTAGTGATGCAAATTAAAAATTTAGGACCTTTAGAATAAAAACATATTATGCTTCTGCAATTTTGGTCACAGGATAGTTTATGGGAAATTAAAAGACAATCTTGTCAGAAAAAAAATCAACATAAATTTGTGACCTATGACACAAATTAGGATATAATGTTATTCCCAAAGGTCATTGCTAACATTGACAAGTGAAATGGCAGTGCGGGAGATAATTGTGGAAGCTTTGTTGATGTTGTTGTTTGTTTATTTCTTTGTTTTGTCTTGTTTTTGTTTTTCTCAGTAGTTAGTTTTGGTTAGACAAATTCTGTAAGCCTTGAGGTAAGTCATGAAATAGAGTCTCATAAAACTGATCCATTTTGTCTGCCTTCATTGCTATGATTCAAAGAATCAATTCTGTTTTATTATAAGATAATCTGTCTTAAATTGCAGGCCTTGGCTCATATTCCTACTTTCTTTTTGGAGAAACTTGCTCTATATTTTTGGGGGGTGGTAATTGTATGGGAATATAGATGAACATAGCATCTTTCTATTCTCATAGCATCCCAATGCTGAGTGTGTCAATGTGGTTTTGTACCACTTCTAATTATGGTTTCTTATACATTAGCTCTCTTGGTCAAAAGTTAAGACTTCCCTGAAACTTAGTTACTGAGAAACTTATTATCTCTTTGATTGTAGAAAATAGATACATTCATGGACAGATAAGAATTTTAGACCTTATTTCTCATGAAGGTCAAGGCAGAAAAAAACAAGTGTTTGTATGTTCAGTATATGTATGTGTGTTGTGGTGGTTATTATATGCGAAATATGAAATAAAATTAATAATAGGATATGATAATCTAGAAGTATTAGGTGAGGCCACCCAAGATTCATCAGTAAAGGAACAAAAGGGTAGGGCAGCCTTAGATTTATTGTCTTCCCATCGGGTCCCATGAACCACAAGCTTTTATGTTGCTACATTTTCTCTTGTAGGATTAGCTCCAGTGGACTTGTATACTGCCTATATCTTACCAGTTTATTGTTAGTTTAAAATGCTAGTATTTGGAAATAGCTTGTTGCATTATAATTGTGATAGACCTTGTCTCAGACACTACCATGTTATGAGAAACCTCTTGTTAGAGTGAATGTATATTAAAACCAGTTGCAAAATAGATGCACTAGGCTCAGTCCTGTTAAGAGTATTCTCACTGAGTTCATGGTGAACCTGTGGCTATTCTAATACTGAGGTGCTTAAAAGGATAGACAGATTTAGTAGCTGTTTGAGACCTTATGTCAATCCCTCTATCTTTGGAATAATAATAATTACAAATGACCACTTACCCTGTAAGATAGTAATAAGTGAGAATAATCTCAGATGGAATCATAGACAAGTGCCATACAAACATGTGAACAAACAAACAACCACAACAAATGAAAGATGACAGTATTGCCCTTAAAAGGCCAGGTGAATGATAGGAGATAATGATGTACTTCTGAGAAGTTATAAATTTAGGCTACTCAGCCTAAATTTCTCAGGGATATATGTAGAAAATAGAACAGAAAGAATGTTAGAAACAGAAGTGGCTTGTAATTTCAAGGCAACGATTTTTACAGGTACAAAGTAGATGCACATACGGATTGGTTATGACAATATGCACAAGACCAACACAAGCTTACATCAGACAAAATCCCAGCATAAAGTGGGGAAAACAGGCTGCCCTAGCTGAGGAAGTTATTGGTATTTGATTGTTGCTGGAAGAGGTGGAGCCAGTTTTCTTCAATAAAGTTACATCTGGTACATCAACTGCACTCCAGAGCAGGCCTCACACAACATTAATTTGAGAGGAGTTGATGGAGGGAATGTATATGATCTAAATATATTATATGAAAATTTCAAGTAATAAGTTCATTATTTAAAAAAATATCTTAGTTGGAGAAATTCTTTACCTAAAAGTTGACTATCTATTAAAGGATATTAGAATTTTTACCTTTGCTTCTTGAGAATCATGAGAGCTGGCCTTTTTTTTTTTAAAGCAAATAGTAAGGAAATGTTGGGAATAAACAGATGTTCATCTGCCTCATGGAGCTGTCTTAGAATCTTCCACAATTAGGCCTTCTGTTTCAGTGACTACACCATTAATAAGATCCATCATACCAATTCCAGAAACCTTTGCTCAGTGATCACAAATTTCATAAGTACCATCAATAAGTCAGTAATACCTTGGCTACAACCATATTGTCACAATACCTCAAAACATTCATTGCTAAGAGTATTTGTGATTCGTCATCTATTAGCCTCCTACATTGAAGAAGTCAAGGAAGTAAGGGCAGATTTTGCTTCAAGAGTTACAACTACTTTGACATAGCATTCTATTGAATGTTTAGCACAACAAGGCTATCATTTGTCAAAATAGTTCTCATTTTCTGGTTTTAATACATATTCACTATAAACACAGAATAAATTCATATATTACAGCATGCTAGAGGCTTAACGTAGGTGCTTTTTTTCTATTATTTTACTTCCACAATCTGACAAACAAATTATCTGACCTCACAATTGGCCAAGATATATTTAATATTTTTTCTGAAAACATTTGTCTCAGTGGAGTTATTTGTCACTCAGAATGCTGAGAGAATTTTTCTTTTAAATTAGACAGTGAGGTTGAAATTTCAAAGTCTCTAATAGAAAAGAGCTTGCTTATTGCATGGTAGACTCATATGGTTCTTGAGAAGGAGTTTGCTTTAACCAGTGGGTGTTAGTGTCCATCCCAACTCATATGATGTGGCCTTCCAGAGAATATTCAGAGTAGTCATAGCATGTACTGAAAGAAGGGAAGAGGGAGGCATCAGGAATTGGCTTTGTCCAAGTTTACTTATAGAGCCAATACTTCTGGAAAATAAAACATGCAATTCTTTTGCTTGAAAATTGGGTTTTCAAATCGAGGCTGTTTCCTTGGTGACATATGACAGGGCATCAGGAGTAACCAGAGCTGCCTGAGTGTCATATCTATTATTTAAATGTTTGGAGGTAAAAATTTCAGTACAGCAACACACCAATTACAAATATGATAGGAACTGGAATACTAAAGCATCGTGCCTGAGGGCAGCTGCCCTGGGCTTGACCTGGTGAACCAGCCAGGGGCATGAATGTGTGTATTTCTTGACTGTTTGTCTTAATTCATTGACATATCAGAGATGATGTCCTAGGGAGAGAGCAACTTTGTATGGATGTTGAGCGAAGATACCCTGTGATCATTAGGGTTGATTTAAAGATTGTTGATATCCTAGATGAGATTAGATTAGAGAGAAATCTCCCCAAGGACTAGTTAATCACTTTGTAGTTTGGTCCTTCTAATTTCACTTTATTCCTTATACTTTGTTACCCACTGCCTATGGGTTCACTCTTCCCCTCATGCTTGTCAATTTATGCATAGAACACTGATGTAGAAGTTGATTTTTTTGTCCCGTTTGGCTGCCCTTTATTTTCTTCCATCTAGTAGCTGAGCTTCTGATTTGCTCTGTGAATTTAAATACACATTCTTAAAATTTCTTATTTTATTTTAAAGGGTTTGAATCCTTAATTTAAAGCCTTCTCGGATTCTTATTTTCTAAAATAACGACCCACCAGCTTTGTTTTTGTGTTGTTCTGCAACACTGCTCTGGGCCCTACGCCTAGGATCTTTCTGCTAACTTGTCTTTTCCTTCTCTGTGCCTTTTGTGGATGGATAAGTATCTCTGAAAGGCCCGTATGATAAAAGCATTGTCACGAACATAGAGCTCTTCTGTGAGGTTGTGGAACTGTTAGGAGATGATGTTCAGAAGGACGATAGAGAAAATTGCATTATCAGAAGCGTACCTTTGAGGAAATATTGGGACTGGACCTTCCTCTCTCCTTTCTGGTCACCAGGAAATGAGTAGCATTGTCCTCTTCTGTATTTACAGACTTGTTTCTCATCAGAGACCCTGAGGGTTGAAATATATGAATGTGTGACCCAAATACAAATATTTCCCCTTTAAATTGATTAGCTCGTGTGTAACTATAGCAACAGAAGGCTAACCAAACCCTTGCTGGAGAATTTTAATAATTCTACAGTTATAGAACCTATCACTATATTTATCAGGGCAAATATTTCATTTATTCTGTGTACTTGGAGATTACACAGATCCTAGCACCTAACAGGATTTCAAAAAACTATAAAAATAATTTCATATTTAATTTTCATCCCCAACTCTCTGGTCACTCAACTCTCTCTCTCTCTCTCTCTCTCTCTCTCTCTCTCTCTCTCTCTCTCTCTCTCTCTCTCCCCTTTTGTATCTCTCATTTAAACAACAACTGCTGCAAACAAAGAGTTATCTGACTACTCCTGGTCATGGGGACTGCTCTGAACTGTGATTGTGTGATTGATATACCAAGTGTCACTTCAATGAAGAAAACTGACTTAGTACTGAATGGGAAACTTTTTTTCCAGATAAATTTGTCAGTTCAGGACAGCTATTCCCACATCATAGATGACAAGGTAGATAAAGCCATCAAAATATCTTTAATCATCATACTCTTTGTTAAGTATATGAAAAATATTCTGCAGAATATCCGAGACATCTACTTGAAGTTTACATTCTTCACAAGTCTACAGGGTAAGGAATAGAGGGTTGGATTCCCATTCATTTTACTTATACTCCTTTCATCTTCTGGCTTTGATCACCAGATACATAGTCTCCATATCACCATTTCCTTCTGCCAGTATCGAGAGAAGTCAACCTTCCTATGTAGGCTATTAGTCATTCCTAGCTGCTTTTAATTCTACCATTAGATGGCGAATAGGAAAGTGAATTTTTCAGGTCTTGAAAGCAGAAAAGGGAGAAGAAACCACTAGGAATGCATTTTCTCACTATGGAGCATCAGTAATATTGTGTTCCTTTAGCATTGCACATTTACTCATCCACTGTATACTTAGGAACATACCATGCTGACTATCAAAAGAGCTGACTATAACATGTATAAATTCACTTCCTTATAAGGAGCTATATTTTTGTCTTTTTGTGTTAAAAAGTGTCCCCCAGTCTACCCTGGGCTACATTATAAAACATTTTGTAGCTATATTTCCCCCTCCATCTATTTTTTCCATTGTCAGTGCCATGCTTGGGTTAACCATTAATAATACTGTCTTTTTTTGAAGTCTGAAGAAAAATGTAACAGAGTCGAAAGTTTCTAAGAATTGCCTTGAGTGGAAGGGGTTATAAAATAATGTCCTTTGAGAAACATTGCCATCAGTATAAGAATGAATAACCTCATACGAAACAGCATTTGAAATATAAATTAAGAAAATATCTAATAAAAAAAAGTGAAAAAAAATAAGAATGAATAACTTAGAAAGTTTGGAGTGGCAGCACGTAGCTGTAATCCCACCAGTTGGGAGGCCGAAGCAGAAGAATCTTGGTTTCAAGGCTGGAATGGACCATCAACAATATAAAAGGAACTAGTCTCAACAAATCAATACAGCCACCACCACCACCAACGGCAAATGTCAATGCGTCACATGAAACCAAGAACTTTGTTTAAAAAGGTTTTGGAAGAGTACAGTGTATTTAGTTTGTTCTCATCTCTTCTCACCTTCATCCAAACATTTCTCAATAGCATCATTGTCTCCTCAGTAGGTTCTGGGTTTGAAGTTCCTCCTCTGTGTCTTTCTCTGTATAGCAACACTACATGGATTGTGTGATCTGAGTGTCTTCCCTTTGGGTATCATCAGATCACCTCCCTCAGAATAGTGTTCTCTGGCTTACACACTTCTAGAAGTTCTGGAAGGATACTTTACAATCTCTGTCATATTTGGAAAAGCCTATTTTGAAAGAGCATCTTGCTGTCACATTTCTGAGGCTGTTTCCTTCTCTTTCTAGCAGCATGAGCCCAGGGAAACTACTAAAAAAGCAGAATATTACAGGCTATTCAGAATTCAATGCTAAATATATAGAGTATATCATTTCGGTCTTTTTGATTGATGATCAACTGCTGTATTCTTGAGTTCCATGTATTCCATGTAACAGCGTGGGAACTGGCTTAGAAAAAGAAATTCATGTTTTTGCCTCCTTCATTTTAAATGCCCACACAAGTACAATGCCTCCTTCAGCCATTAGCAGTTATACTTATGATTCATTCAAATTATAGTAATTAATTGTAATCATATGGAAGTAAATCAACATTTGCCACAGAGTATTTGTTTAAAGGCATCTATTCATTATAAAAGCTTTGAATGTCAAATGATGCATAATAGACACAAATATGATTTTTGTCATAGAATTTCCCCATTACAATGTTGTTTCTTCTCAAGTGACTTTTTGAGTACGCTGGTTTTCCTTTCCCAAATTTTTGCATCCTAGATTTTAACTCATAAGGTAAAAGCTCTGCCACCTCTATACTTTTACCTTGGAAAATGGATACAGGAAAACTTTAGAAATAACAACAGAATTTATGAGCCTCAAAGGAGCAGAATTAAAAGTAGACTCTTTTTTCCCAATTTTTATTAGATATTTTCTTCATTTACATTTCAAATGCTATCCCGAAAGTTCCCTATACCCTCCCCCTGCCTTGCTCCCCTAACCACCCACTCCCACTTCTTGTGTTCCCCTGTACTTTTGTCTAGGTCTTGCTTCTCTCCTTCCTCTCTCTACGTGTTTTGAAGTCATGTTCACTTTGTACTCTGCTCTCCTAGATGTCCCTGGCTTTGATTATGTTCTCTCTCTTATGTACAATAAACTTTCTACTCCACCATAAGAAAAGAAAAGAAAAGAAAAGAAAAGAAAAGAAAAGAAAAGAAAAGAAAAGAAAAGAAAAGAAAAGAAAAGACTTTTTATAGGAAGTAAAGTGAAGGTTTAATAACCAATAGAGAGTTGAAGGTAGAGTCACACGGTAAATGAATTTGATGCTTCAGATAGCTTGCAAGGCTATCAAAGTTCCGTGAACTGTTCCTGGGATGACTGTGGAACTGGGTTGAACCAATAATTTCTTCTATGTTCACAGTCTATATATGGCAATAATGTAGTGATCAGTATTGATCTTGAAGGGAGTTGGCATGACAGGTTCAACTATTTCTTAGTTTGATCAATTCTTAGATGTGGATTCAACCTTAAAAATCTATTCTTCATAAAATTATGATCAGTGTAAGTACCTCTGACAGAACATTGACAGCATAGTAATAGGTTTCTCTCTGTCAATGACACAGGAGGAAGCTTCAGTATTTGATACTTACCAGATGATTTTAGATAGCTAATAAAAAAAAAACTACAATTAGGAAGAGTTTAGAAACTACATACTTATGTTTTAAGCTATTATGAGAACTCTGACCCCACTCTACCTATCTGTCTGTCTGTCTATTTATCTATCTATTCACTCAACCAACAACCCACACACCCAAAAACCCACTCATCCAACAAGCAACCCACCCACTCATCCAACATCCAACTCAACCACATATCCATCCATCCATCCATCCATCCATCCATCCATCCATCCATCCATCCATCCATCCATCCATCCATCCATCCATCCATTCTACCTATCCATTTACCTGCCCATCTACCTACTTACCTACCTACCTACCTACCTACTTACCTACCTATGTACCTGCCACCCTGTCATCTTCATTTACTCTGCTCTAAGTTTTGCAAATTATAATTTTTTACACTAATTTGGCTTTAGAAAGAAACCACACACACACACACACACACACACACACACACAAACTTTTTACACTTAATTGAATTCTCACCACTATTTACTTTAATTCATTCTCTAAAATTTAGGGTATATTTTTCCATGCAAATTTCTATGTTTTATTTCATATGTTGTTGCATTTTGTAAACAAATCACCCCGTACTTACTGCTTTCACCAAATTGTTTTATTAGCATACATTAATTATACAAAGTAAAGGATTTCTTATACCATTTCTGCATAAAGGTTTTAAGCATAGAATTCTCACACATAATTTAGGAACTATTTCTATAAGAATATTCTCTGAAAATATTTATAATATTCTTTATTACTTTATATGGCATTGTTTACTGAAGTCTATTTTCCAGTTCATTGCTGTGCATCGAAACATGATTTCTCCATGTTCACGTATATCCTACAACTGTTTTAAAGTCTATTTTAGTTCCAATTTCCTTTTAATTAGATTCTTTAGGGATTACTCTGTTTACAATAATGGTGTCTATAGCTACAAATCAGAATATTCTTCTGCTTACTATCTATATGCTTTTAGTATATTTTATTCTCCTAAGTATAGTTTATCAGAGCTGAGTCTTGTCTAGCTCTCAACTTTAGGGGGCTAACATCCAGTATTTGTTATTAAGCATGACATTGACTTAGGTTTTTGTACATGTTCTTTATCACAGTATGCCCTGGCGTTCCCTTGCTTTTTTGCTATTTGGTCTGCCATAGATTTGTAATGGGATCATGAGTGAATGTTAAATTTTATCATTTTTTAAAACTCTGATATGATTTGATAGCTTTTCTTCTTCAGCTATTTTGATTGCATCCCTCCCCAACCTCTCCTATAACCCCTAACTTCCATACCCATCCAACTTCCTCTCTCTCTCTCTCTCTCTCTCTCTCTCTCTCTCTCTCTCTCTCTCTCTCTCAAAAACAAAACAAACAAACAGACCCACCAAGATAAAAAGACACCAAACAAAAGCAAAAAGCACCACAAAACATCGTGTCCATCTGGGTTGGGCAGCTTCTCCTTGGCTGCCAGGCCTGCACTGGAATGTCGCTGACACACCAGGGACACTTTCCTTTTTCCTGCAGCTACCAATTGCAGACAGCTTCTTGGTAAAGGGTGGGACTTCCTGTTCTCTTCTCCTTCTCAGTTCTGAGACTTTCTTTAGTCTGTTAACATAAAAAAATTTGGTTTTACTTTTTAAAATGAAAACTTAGCGTATGCAAGCCGAATCTCACTTGAACTTGGTATAATATTCTGTTATTTGTTGGTCATGTATTATTCTTTTTACTTTTTAAGAGTTGATTTGTTAAGACTCTGGGAATTTATATTTGTTTTTCTATAGGAATATTCAAAATTACACAAATTTAGCCAAACAATAACTATTTCATTTGTGGCACCTAAATTTATTGCGGCAAGTCTGAATTATCTGGGTTTCAAAGGCTGAAAGTCGAGTTTCAGCTGGATTGCATTTTTGACTAGAGACACAAGAGAAAGTGAGTCTCAGAATTCATTCAGGTTGTTGGCAGAATTTATTCTCTTATATGTGTAATGTTGAGTTCCGCATTTCCTTGCTGACTGTCAGTGTGGGGCTGCTTTCAGCGATTACAGGCCAGGTTCGTTACTTTTCCCACTATCCCCAGGATCACCAGGCTTGCCGTGCCTTATCAAACTCTGTTTGGAAAGCTCACTGCGTCTTACTCAGCAGGAGGAAGTCTCCACTTTTACATGGACTTTTGGTTTGATCAGACTCACCCAGCTGTGGCAAGCTTTAAGGATAACTCTGTAACCTATCCTAGCCACTAGGGTAAAACTGGTCATATTTAAGATTCAGGAATTAAGCCATGCAGAGCACATCCCAGAGTGGTCAAGATTCTTGAGTCAAGCTTACAGTTCAGCCTGCCACTGGATGCCATCTGGCTCTTAAAATCCGTGCCAAAGCACAACGCCTTCTCTCCCACACCCAAGGGCTCCAAGAGTTTCACCCTATTATAACACTGGCCCAAAATCCAGAAGCTCATCTAAAGCTCATTAGCTGAAAAGTCCAAATCCAGAGTCTGAGTGGTGAGCTGCCACCCTTCCTGCAATCAGCAATATGGAAGATACAAAGTAACCAGGCTGACCAGTTCTGGAAAGCAGCTGACAGCGTGGTCACGGGTTTGACTAGACAGTCCTTGCGACTTGTTATACCCTTATTTGCAGTGATAGCAGAGTGAGATCACCATTCAAGTGAGCACAGCCAATCAAGTATAGGCACAGTATGATGTATGGAAATAATACATATGCACTGACATTTTCTTTTTATTTGTCTTGTTGGGATCTGTTCAGAGCAAGTTCAAGTTTGGCCTCTAATTTGCTATGTAGCCAAACATAGCCTCGAGGAACATCTGCATTCAACTTCTAAGTACTGGAATTACACTTGTGCAACTTTGCCCCTTCTCTCCCCTTGCTCTGAGTATAATTTGTTAACCTCTCTAGTTTCTAATGAAGAGGATACGATCATTGGTTTAAAATATTCTCTGTTTATATGTGACTGACTATCCATTTTTAACTTCATTCAAAACAAGATTCAATGTTTTGCTTTAATTCCACTCCAAAATATTGATGTATTAGACTTTTTTATTGCTTCACAATGTTTTCTAATTTTTGTGTGTGATTTCTTGCTTGGTCCGTGGGTTAATTCATAAGAAAACTAGATATGTGGGGAATTTCCTAGATGTTTATTTTGATCATTTGCAGGTTAAATTTTTTTTTTTTTTTGGCTAGGGAGTAAGTATAAAAAATTCCACTTTTAAAAATGTTTGAAAGATTTATCTTACAGTCTATCTTTTGACCATGTATGCTTTATAAGTACTTTAAACAATTATGTATCTTGAGCTTTTTGGTGTACTACTATAAATAACTGATAACTGGGCTCATCTGGATAATGATGTCATTACATTTTTCAATTTATGTCTTGGGACTGTGAGTTGGCTCAAAGGATTAAGGAAGACCTTCAATTACAGACCTTTTGGTAGACGTACTATCTTTCCCTGGACATTGGTAATTCCTGACCAAGATAAGACAGCTCTTTGGTGGGATATGAATGGTTGGGTCACAGTGGCCTACTTAGCACAAAAGGGACATAAGAATATTTTTGTTCTCATTCCATTACAGCTCCCAAAATGTCACACAACAGACAGTGGCCAGTTTTTGTGAGTGAATTTACATGTAACAGTAGATCTTTTTCTACATTCTCTGTTTATTTTTCTTTTCAGGACAGCCCTCTGAGACTGAATTTATTCATCTGAGGATACACATTGGTGAGTTTATTCTGGTCAAACCTATCTAGGTTTTTTGGTTCTTTTCTCTTTAACTGTTGGTTGTAGATCCAATTGGTCTCGTATCACAAGTTCTTTGCAGCTATCTATCTCCTCGGGAGTTCTTTCAATAAGGTAGGACGCCCCTGTTAGAAAGCTGACCCCTGTTGTTGAATTAGGGAACACTGAAAGAAGCTGAGGAGAAGGGTGATCCTATAGGAAGACTAGCAGTCTCAATTAATTTGGACCCCTGAGAGCTCTCAAACTCTGGACCACCAAACAGACAGCATACACTAGCTGATATGATGCCCACAACACACCTATAGTAGAGGACTTCTGGGTCTGTTTTCATTCAGAGATGATGCACCTAACCCTTTAGAGACTGGAGGCCTCATGGAGTTTAGAGGTCAGGTGGAGTATGGGTAGACATTCACATGAAGATGGGGGCTGGGTGGGGAGAGGGTATGGAATGTGGAGGATGGATAGGGGAGAGTAGATAAAATATGGAGTGTAAAAAAATAAATAGAAGAAAAAAAGAAAAAGAAATCTACATCTCATTGAGTTGCAGATATCTTGGGACTCTTTCTCTGGAGATTGTCCTGTTAGAACTTAGTGTCACTGATCTTCTGCCTTTCCATAGGATGACCCTTTAAATTCTTCATCAAGGCCATTAATGACAATAACAAAGGTCTACCCAATGAGCTAGAAAAGGTAGAGATGACACTGTGCAGTGAATTGAGGATGACAGCAAAGAAATAAGACTATTGCAGAAACAAGGTCAAGGAGAGACTTAGGACAATCTTCAATCTGATCCTTCCTCACTAAGATAGAAATCGCCCTAACAGATGGGACTGAGTAATGTCTCAAGGTTCTTTCACAGGGTGAGAGGCTCCGAAGATCTTCTGAACCAACTTTCACCAAGTTCTCTGACTCCCTTGAGTGACGACTCAGAGATTTTCTCCCTGCATCCATCTCTCCTCCACCAGTGCAAGATCAACCAGTCTGCATTAGTCTACATTTGTTGTTCAAGAAGACCAGTTACTAATACATAAACTCATGAATGCAACATCAAGCCCTATCCGACATGCTCACCACTTTTTTGATATTATCCTTCGAAATCTCCCCGCATATTTCCCTTCTAACACCCAAGAGATCACCAGTTCCCAACTTAGAGATTTCATTCTTGATCTCTTTCTCCAGGGTGATCTCATGGATTTCACTTGGGATGAAGTAATGCAGTTCCTGGAACTTCCATAACACATGCCATTATGTCTGTCCTTACAATAAAAGAGGATCTGGATCTTGGTTGTGTGTGTGATCATTTTTCTAGCAGTGCTATGTCCCCACATTGTGTCTAACAACTCTTTTACTCATTGGGCTAACTCCAAACCTCACAACAACCATACTTCTCCGACTTCTTGTTACTCAAGAAGTATAAATTCTTTAAGATTATAAATTATTATAATTTTATAAGAATCTGAGGTCCCGGACGCAAATAGCAGAAGACCGCCTGGTCTGGCTTCAGTGAGAGAAGACACACCTATCCCTCAAAAGACTTAAGGCCCCAGGGAGTGGGGAGGTCTGGTGGGGTGGGGTTTGGGGACATCCTTTTGGAGATGGGCGAGGAAGAATGGGATGAGGAAATGTCAGAGGGAAGACAGGGAGGGGGATAATGACTGTACTGTAAAAAAAGATTAAATACTACCACTACAGAAAAAAAAAAGTTATTTTATAAATTCCTAAAAATCTAAAGCATTTCTTAAGCAAGTGGCTATTGGTGTTGTCTGTCACTTCTTCCCAAGTGACAGGGATAGTAACATGCAGCTACACCTTTTAAATGGATATGACAACACCAACTCATCCCCTTGCTAAAAAGAGATTCTTTAATGATGATCAAATGAAATAGCCCTAGTAATCCCATCGAAATAACAATAACTTTTAAAATACGACTGTCCAAGAACAGCTCACAACCACATCTCCCTTTGTAACCCAGTTGTTACCCATGTTAAGCTTGACCTTCAAGATCCAATGTGTATATTAAGGCAGAGAGCAGAGAAATGTTTTCTATTCTAGATAAGTAGTCTGTCTAACACTCTGTAATGCACTCTGACTCTAAAATGCTGTCCCTATGAATACACAAGTTAACAAGTCTAGGACAGCCTAAACGTATTCTGTCCTACTCACCCCAAGATGACGGACAGCTGAAGTAAAAATGTCACCTCTAATGAAATCCACCGTGTCCCATCACTATAGTAAGACTAAAAAACTGCCACTTCCCCAAACAAATGTTCACAAAACATGCTACTGAGTATCTATAATGCGGAGAATATTTAGATATTATTCAATCCTACCCTTAATTGAAAACAGAACCCTCCATCAGCTGAGCCACAGGGATAGCCTATGTAGTCCTTCATCAGGGCAATACTAGTTTCTTATTATTTCTTTCAATTACTTTTGAAACTCCAAGAAAGTCCAAAGTCTCTGTGGTCAAGTTTTTTTGGTCACATTTAACACCTGCCCAACTACGAAGGTCTTTTCATTTTCTATGACATAATGCCTTGTCAAATAAATTGACACTCCAGTTTATAGTACACCAGACATCTAAGTTGTTCCTGTCAATCAATCAGTCCTAACTTCTATATTTTACTCAGCCAGCCCAAAGTGATTCAAATTAGTTCTTTTATTTGTCAGATGGTTAATGAAAGTGTGGTACAGGGATAGCTGGATCTGTCCTTGCATTCTTGCTCGTTATCCCAGCAGTTTGTTGTGACTACATCTCATATGCTGTTAAGGTCCTACTGGACCAAGTTGATTCGTTAGTGTTATGATGACTAACTGATGTCCTTTGCTAGAGAGGAGATATTTGGTATCTGGGCAAACAAGTCAGAAACAGTTTGGGACACAGTAAAAAAGACTGAATCCAGACATTCTGGTAGAATTTGAGGGAGCTAAAGATAGATTCGGAGGCAGAAATAGGAGGAAAGGAAGGAGGGAGATTAAAAATGAAAGAGGGAAAATGAGGGGGGGGTGGAGAGAGAAAGAGAGAGAGAGAGAGACAGAGACAGAGAGAGACAGCGACAGAGAGACAGAGACAGAGGAATAAGGAGAAAAACACTTCAACAAATCTTCTTCTGTCTTTGGAACTGTAACTCCTGAAAACCCCCTACCAGGATTTTGAGGACCCAACATTTCCAGGTCTAAATGATGCTTCAGTATGGATTCCAGACAATACTATGAAACAATTCATGACCCATAGGGTCTAGAGTACTGGCTTTCAGGTGTTTTTATGCAGTCATTCTTTTCTTAAATTTATTTTTTATTAGATATTTTCTTCATTTACATTTCAAATGCTATCCCCAAAGCCCCCTATACCCTCCCCCTGCCCTGCTTCCCAACCCACCCACTCCTACTTCCTGGCCCTGGCGTTCTCCTGTACTGGGACATATGATCTTCTTATGCAGTCATTCTTTTTTTTTTTCAACTTTTATTAGATATTTTCTTCATTTACATTTCAAGTGTTATCCAGAAAGTTCCCTATACCCTCCCACCCCCCGGCCCTGCTTCCCCACCCATCCGCTCCCACCCCCTGGCCCCGGCGTTCCCCTGTATTGGGGCATATAAAGTCTTATGCAGTCATTCTTAATCAACATCTCTTTCGTCATAGTTTCATGCTGTCCCATGGCAGGATAACAGATAGGGACAAGGATATTGCCTCTTTGAGCCTTAAAAACTTCTAGAAGAAGAGACATTTGCCTTAATTTTTAAGATTTGGCCTTACTTGTCCTTTACTATGGAGGAATATGGGGGAATAAAGAAGTTTGAGGGGCCATGCATGGTAATGATCTCTGGATGGTCTTATCCTACCATCTGAAACAATCAATTAAAATTAGCCATGCTATCATGTGAAATATCCTAAGCTCTCATCCTGGCCAGTCAAGTATTGGTATTTCAGAAGTGCCATGATACAGTCTTTCACTTTATAGTAGAACCCTGAACAAGAATTTTTTCCGTTATAAATGGAGCCATAGCCCGTTGTTTCCGTTATAAATGGAGCCATAGCCCGTTGTTTCCACTATAAATGGAGCCATAGCCCGTGGTTTCCGTTATAAATGGAGCCATAGCCCGTGGTTTGATGGTATGCAGTTCTTCTACTGCTACTCCATCTGCGGCACCCTTACTGTGGACTCAATGAACTTCCCTTTTCTATTCTGATCTCATGAATAAATTCTTTCAGTGTTCATGACTGAGGACTACTACATTTCTCTTTTGTGGATCTGACACTAAATCATAACAGATTTTCTGCTTATACACCATTTATTTCTCTATTTCCTACATCTAAGGAATCATATAAAGTTTCCAGTGTAAAGCTTCTGACACTTCTTCTCATCTCTTGTTGGTTTAATTTTTATATTTAAAGCCAATGCCTCCTGAGAGTTATTTCTTGAACTATAAGTCCATTGGTAGCAAAACAGGATTGGTTCATTTTACACTACAATATGAGTACTTTAAAGGTACTAAAAGTAAGACTAGTTTCCTTGTTTGAACCATACAGAATTATGGATAAATATATCCTATTTAAAATTTTATTTTATTGATGATGATGGGTGATTTGATCAAAGCTAGATTATATAGTCATGCTCAAGCAGCTATTACTTTTGATAATAAACATAAGCAAATGACAATCTCATTTATATTCAGAAAAAATAAAGGAAATTAGCTCCTCATCTAAAACTTCAGGAAATTAAGCCAAGTAATAATTATAGGGCTAAGGATGAAACAGCAGCCTGTCTTCTCCAGTGGTCTCCCACATAATTATCCTGATCTGGAGTGATAAATGAGCCACACACATAAATACTTCTTGGGGGAAACATGTTTTGATTAGCTTATGGTTTATTTTGCTTCCCAGTCTTGAAAAGGAAAATGTGTCAATATGTATTTTCAAATTTCAAACCATCAGTATCTGTACAGAGATTACCATCAATAATAGTCTAATACTTTTTTATATTCACTTTTCTTAACAGTTAATGTCAAAATTGGATTTTAACTTGTTCCATAAATCATAAATCCAATTTTATATACCAAATATGTGTTAGAAATTTAATATGCAAAGTTTGTAATCTGTGAGGTACTCTTTGGAAAGGATTGGCTTGAGTAATTGAACCAAACGACTAAAAAACCTGGGTCAGACTTCTGCATATATTGCTTGATAGCCCTTAGCAAACTTGGGTTTTATTTATTTATTTAGATTTTTTTTTTCCTCTTCACAAGGAGAAGGACGAAACGATAATGTCACTAACTCTCTTACTGGTTTTATAATTTTGCTTGGTAATTTTACTAATTACTAACACTCTACAGCAGGGCCCTACAGAAACCTGCTGACTGTTAAGCACAATGGTTGTCAGTCCCAGTTTAATGTCTAACATATATTCTCATTCTCTCTCAGTGCCCAGATAGTCAACTTGTTTTTTCTTTCTTGGGCTGTGGACTACCTTGACCAGTGTCTTTCTAGTATATATCTTGGACTGTCTATGTCATCATTTGGTTTGTAACTCAATAACAACAGCAACTCAGTAACAATGATTAATGAAAAAGGAGATCACAGAATTTAAAAAGAACAAGATCCTCCTGGAAGTGTCTTCAAGGAGGAAAGGGAAGGGAGGAATTATGTAATTATATTGGAGCATCAAAAATAACAGAACATTTAAAAACAGCTTCTAAAAGCAACAGATACTTTCTGTGATGAAAAAGACAGTACTTTCTGTGACTAGTGAGAGTTAAAAATAATTAAATTAAAATTTAAAAGGCTCATAATTCTCTTCTGCCATTCTGAAATTTTTTATATTACTAGAGCATAACTACTCTTAAATAGGAACACTTGGAATAATTAGCTTTTGGCAGCTTTGGGTCTTACCTTATTTTATTTACTTCTGCTTCTTTCAGTTGAGTGTAAGTTGCTACTGAAAATTAATCCAGATGTCAGGTTTGGCACAGGTCCTTGTCAAATTGCAATAAAGAAAAATAGCTTAGGATTTTATACCCATTCTGTGTTTTATAGCACATTGTGTGTGTCTTTGACAATCTACTGCTTTATATATATATATTGAGACAGGGTTTTTCTGTGTAGCCCTGGCTATCCTGGAACTCACTCTGTAAACGAGGCTGGCCTCGAACTCAGAAATTCACCTGCCTCTGCCTTCCAAGTGCTGGGATTAAAGGCGTGTGCCACCACTGCCTGGCTTGATAATATATCTTAATTTTTTTTTATCATCTTTACTAGATAATGGGTTACTAAAATAGTTGCTGAGGACCTTTCTTCTCTCCTAATTTACCTGTCATACCATGTATTTGGTGCATAGATTATAAAAATACAAAATATGAAACTCTTAGGATTATGATGAATAACTGTGATTTTACCAGCCGCCCTAGGAAGTGGAAGGAAGAGTAGAAACCCCTTGTCATCAATAAAGTAAAAGTGGCCCAAGAAATAGACTCCCACTTACTCCCACTTACTGGGTAAAGATACTGAGCTACCTCAAAGACCCTCCTATACTCAGGAAATTAAAGAGACAATGGGTTGACCGGTCCTATTATCTGGGATTGGCTAGTCCAGGGATTAGCCAGTAGTGGTTTTAAATCCATCGAGAGAGGGTTGCAGGTTTACAATTTGTTGTATTTGCTTTTTGTTTTTTAGTGTTCAAGATACATTCACAAATGTTTTCTTTGGTTAGATGGCATTTTTATGGAACCTATATTCTATCATCTTTATTCCAGTCACATAGTTCATGGCTAAACTGACAGCAGGCAAGTGCTCCCATATGTTGGCAGTGTAGGAAGAAGAGACATAAATATTCCTAAAAATTAGTACACTCTAAACTAATTCTTGTGAAAATGAAGAAAATAACCAAACAGATCCATCCGTGGATGTGAGGAAACCCAAATGCCATATCAATAGTGGACATTTTCTCACCATTTTGCCAGCAGCTGCCCTACTGTCTTCTCTCATCCTGAGACAACTGTTGTGTGACAGCTTCTTCCACTGAAAATCTCCAGTGCATACTTCAGACCACAGTGAAGATATTCTGCCTTATTGTACTGTGCTGTCTGTGGTGCATGCAGTGCGACCGTACCTGTTAAGTTCCATCAGCTTTGCTCTTCATCAGTTTAGCAAATTATGAAAATAAAACGATACTGGGAAAATCATATTAACCTTTAAAATATTGCAATTATATCATTTACTCTTTTAATCTCATTTTAATTTTCATGCCTATAATTTAAATTTTTTCCTAGATCACACGATTTGTCTGTTCAGTAGGTTTTCAAAGGAAAATATTTAAGGAATAAGCCATGGAAATTCTGTTACTGATAGGGTGAAAATCTTTGAACACTGATATGCCTGATGCCAAACCAACACTTTGTACCATAGTGTTTGATGTATTGGTTTAGTTATATCTCTATATTTCAGAAGAAGCTTTTTTAAAAAATTAAAGATATAGAGTACTTTCTTAATCTATTAAGGAAATACATTACAATACAAAAATAAGCTTATTTATTTATAGGGAACAAATGTAGAGAACTCCGTTATAAAGTTCTATCACAAAAGAAATCTGTTATCAAACTATCGCAAAAATTATACTTTGAAAAATTCTAACCTACTAAATTAGAACTCAGTGTTGTACTGTACCACACAAGCAGAATAAAAACCACTAGATTTAATAGGCACAAGTACATTCTTGGTTTATTAATGAAGAAAGGAAAAAAACAAGTTTGTCTTCAATACACATGATAGTACCAAAGTTGCCGAGATACAAACAAGGTCACTTCCAGAAGGGTTTCTATGAAGAATTCAGAAAGTGGCTTAACATATTGATGCAATATAAGGGAGTACCTAATACAGAATGACAAAAGGAAAACGCTATTACCATTCCTGAAAGCACCATTTATATTTTCATTTAGGTTCTTCTTTCTTTCTTTCTTTCTTTCTTTCTTTCTTTCTTTCTTTCTTTCTTTCTTTCTTTCTTTCTTTCTTTCTCTCTCTCTCTCTCTCTCTTTCTTTCTTTCTCTCTCTCTCTCTCTCTTTTTTGAGTAATGGGTGGATGACACACAGGGAAAAAATGACACATGGAAAAAGGAAAAATTTAGCAACAAATCCAAACTGTATAGGCGAAAGCAGTTTCCCAAGTAACTCTGTTATCAGTTCTAGAGACCCTCTCGGTCCCTCTGCTGAGGTATTGATTGATACAAATGAGCAGATCAAAGACTAAGAGGCAGAGATAGCTAGTCACTGTTTGCCACCCAGCAAGCAAAAATACCTACACCTCCTGCAATATTGTGCAGTAACTCACGAATGTGACACTTTTTCAAAAATGTTTTCTCTCACAAGAGAAACCAAAGTTTCTCAAATGTAAAGAAAGTTTTATCTAAAGAGCGTTGTATATATTAGTATGTCATTATCTTTCTGGAGTCCTTCCTATAGATGGGTAATAATATTTTAAAAATAATATTAATATAATATAGCACATCCATATCACAAAACTTCAAATCACATTATGAAAAAGCACAACAGATGTGATAGTAAAATTTAACTTGATATATCATTTAAACTTTTATTTCATTTTATGTAAATGGCTGTTTTGTCTGACTGTATCCATGTGTACTGCAGGCATGCCTACTGACCATGAAGGGGGTATTAGATTCCCTGGGACTAGAGTTACAGATAATTTTGACCCTCCATGTGGGTGCTGGAATCAAAGTTAGTGCTCTGGAAAAGCAAGAATTGCTTCTAATCACTGAATCATTTCTCCAGGCTTTGACTTTATTAAATTAGGAGTTGAGCATCTATTAAGATATAGATTACTCCTTCCATGGGTATTTTGTTCCCTATTCTAAGGAGGAATGAAGTATCCACACACTGGTCTTTCTTCTTCTTGATTTTCTTGTGTTTTGCAAATTGTATCTTGGGTATTCTAAGTTTCTGGGCTAATATCCACTTATCAGTGAGTGCATATCTAGTGACTGACTTCCAGAGTAGTTGTACAAGCTTGCAAGCAGCAATGGAGGAGTGTTCCTCTTTTTCCCCATCCTTGCCAGCATCTGCTGTCACCTGAATTTTTGATCTTAGCCATTCTGACTGTGTGAGGTGGAATCATAAGGTTGTTTTGATTTGCATTTCCCTGTTGATTATGGATGTTGAACATTTTTTCAGGTGCTTCTCAGCCATTCTGTATTCCTCAGTTGAGAATTCTTTGTTTAGCTCTGTGCCCCATTTTTTAATGGGGTTATTTGATTTTCTGGAGTCCAGCTTTTTGAGCTCTTTATATATATTGGATATCAGATTTAGGATTGGTAAAAATCCTTTCCCAATCTGTTGGTGGCCTTTTTGTCTTATTGACAGTGTCTTTTGCCTACCCAACCCAGGGATTTATCCCATAACCAGTCACCAAACCCAGACACTATTGCAAATGACAGCAAGAGTTTGCTGAAAGGACCTTGATATAACTGTATTGTATGAGGCTATGCCAGTGCCTGTCAAATACAGAAGTGGATGCTCTCAGTCATCTATATGATGGAACACAGGGTCCCCAATGGAGAAGCTAAAGGAAGTACTCCAGGAGCTAAAAGGGTCTGAAATCCTATAAGAGGAACAACATTATGAACTAACCAGAAACCCCAGAGCTCGTGTCTCTAGCTCCACATGTAGTAGAAGATGGCCTATTCGGCCATCATAGGGAAGAGAGGCCCCTTGGTATTGCAAACTTTATATGCCCCAATACAGGGGAACGCCAGGGCCAAGAAGTGGGAGTGGGTGGTTATGGGAGCAGGGCGGGGCAGGGGGTATAGGGGGACTTTTGGGATAGCATTTGAAATGTAAATTAAGAAAATACCTAATAAAATACAAACAAAAAAGGTATAGATCACAACATAATTGTAGGTTATTCAGTATAGAAAACATAATTACATAACCTAGTTTTTAGATACATGAACCAATGCACCAGTCTATCTGAATGTTTTAACATTATTTATGATAAATGATGTTAATCAGTAACAATGTGTTTAAAAAAAGACCAATGGAAATCACTAAACATTGTGTACATTTATGCAATTGGAAGATAAGATAAACATTGTGCATATTTTGCAAATCTGTCTTACTGAGGAATAGTTTCAGTTTGACTGAAGCATCCTCACCCAAAGGCAGTCTGGGGAGAATAGCTTCTGCTTCCTGTGTCCCATTTTCTACATCTCACCATCCAGTCTTCGTTTCTCATAGGGCCATTCCCTTATCTCCTGCAGCTGCTGGGCTGTAGAATACTGACTACATCTGAATCCTCCTCATGAACAGAGCTCTGAGGAAAGGAAGAAAAGAAATACATAGTTTCCTTCCTTCAGGTGTCAGATCCCCACAGACACACCAGAGGATACCATCTCTGGACTTTGGGACAACCTCTCAAAGTCTTTCTTACTTCTGATAATCTTTACAGAACTAAATCAATTGTGTGTGACATGTGCATGTGCGCACACTCCTGTACACCCCTGTACACACACACACACACAGAGGGGGTGGGGGAGAGAGAGAGAGAGAGAGAGAGGGAGAGAGAGAGAGAGAGAGAGAGAGAGAGAGAGAGAGAGAGAGAGAGGATGCATCCTTGCCTTGACATGGCCATGGCTATGGTATCTATATGGATTCCAGAACTCAGCCATCAGACCAGTATAACAAGATCTTTTACCTGCTAAGTCACTTGCTGGTACCTAGACAAAGATTCTAAAGGGTCAGTTTATTACCTCTTCTATATTCAGAGTTGACAGATAGGTCCAGAAATAGGAAGCATTGGAAGGGAAAATATCTGATTTTATATAACTCTCCTACAAACGTTTCAGTTATATTCTGAGAGGGTAATGTTTTACCCCAGAGCCTTGCAGCTCCGCGTCACTGTGATAGCACTAAGCCCTGCTTCTCAGGACTGGATCCCAGGTTCTGTCTCAGGACATGAAGACAAATTTGTTTAGCCTCTTTCGATCACACATGAAATACTTTGCAGATAAAATGCTAAGCAGGTATTGGACATTTCAAAAAAGAATAGCCTACATTTTCATAACATTTCTTGTAATGGTTTGACTTGACCTCAAAACTGAGCAAATAAATTTTCTTGGTTAGCTCAAATTGAATTGCTTCCAAACCTAACAGGTATGATTCTTTTGTGTGAGACTCTTCTACCAGGATGCTGCTCAAACACTCTTCAGGAATAGATTGTTCATAGAGTTAAAATATTCAAAATCATCTACTTGACTGGAGGAACTACTCTTTGCCTCTAAGAAGACCAACATCATGGATTGTATTTTCCTCCTTTCGAGCTTCCATTTACTTGAAAATGAGATAAAATTAAAATTGAAAGAAAAAGAAGTCAGAAAATTTTAAATAGCGCCTTTGTCAAATGTTTAAGCAATTCCCTCCTACCAGGTTATAGAGAAAACAGTCATTAGCTGAGAGTGTAACCCTATTAAATTAAAGTTGTATTTCAAAATGAGGTACAAGCTTTGGTTTAAAAGGTCATTATGGACTTTGTATTTGTTTGTTTGTTTGTTTGTTTTTATCTGAGAACACAGTATGTGGAGAGAGAGAAAATGAAACCTCAGTAAGACTGTCCCTTCGCTAGATTCCGGGCATTGGCTTCTTTAGTGTTTGTCCTTGGAGCTTTCCCAATCTGGCAAGTCAGTGTTGCCCTGTGCCCTATTCAGCCTTACTTCTTAACTGTCCGCACACCTGTAGACTTAAGCAATTTTATTTTTAAAAAGTATTTGGTGTGTGTGTATGAGAGTGTGTGTGTGTGTGTGTGTGTGTGTGTGTGTGTGTGTGTGTGTGTGATTACATGTATGTTGAATGTCTACAGAGGCCAAAATAAGAGCAGTGGATCCCCTGGAGCTGGGGTTGCAGGCATTGTTGGGCATTCCTGCATGGGTTCTAGGATCTGGAGTCTGATCCTCATTGCCAGACACTAAGGACTAACTGTGGAGCCATCTCTTCAGTCTCACACAAGCAATTTTATTTGTAGAGTTTTCACTAATACTAATGCAGGCTTCCTGAAAATATTACGTCTCCTTGGAAATTTTATCTATCTCTTTCTTTGCATGGGTTCTGGTCAAATTAAAAAAGAGATCTTATTCTGAAACAAATGGAAATGGGATTTGTGGAACAAGAAATGCTAACTGTAAAATGTACTTGGAGATTTGCTGATTTGCAAATTTGATTTACTGATTTATTTGCAAATTTTCAGACATTGATTTAATGATGAAGAAAGTGAAGTTAAAAGGATTCCATGTGTCATCCAAGCGCATACATTGTCCCAGTGGCAAATGATAGCAGCAATGAGGTAAACTTGATTTCCATTTGCCATTCTGTGGTCCCACTCCCCACAAGCCGGCTCCAGGCTGGGAGTTCAGACTTGATGCTTCTGAAGGCAGGCCACCTACGGCTTAGCTCTGCAGCTAGGCTGGCTTCCTTTGTCCTGCTAAATGCCTCTGCATTTCTCCGGAATCTGCTACCTGTGCCTCGCCCAGTTCACATGCTTCCAGCTGGGACATTCCACAGCGCTTTGGAGCTGCCACATGACAGGCGCCTGCGCAGAACTGACAGGGGGGGGGGCGGGGTTTTCCCTCGAAAACCCAAGGAAGATTTTTCAGTAAAAATACAGACATGCTTTGACCAGAGAAGTGACTCAATGTTTTCATTTCTCTCCCATCTAGTCTCCCAGCCCCTGTCTGCCTTCCGGCGTACCCAGTCTGTTCTGTGGAGGGACCACGGACGGCCCCCAACACCATTCTACAGATCAGTGGTTCTCAACCTTCCTAATGCTGTGACCCTTTAATATAGTTCCTCATGTTGTGTTGACTCCCAACAATAAAATTATTTTCATTACTACTTCATAACTGTAATTTTGTTACTTTTATATATCGTGATGTAAGTGTATTATATGCAGGATATCTGATATGTGACCCCTGTGAAAAGGTCATTAGAATTCCTAAAGGGGTCATGACACACAAGTTAAAAAGCACTATTACAGACAGATATTTAATTTGCCTTTGGGTTAACAACACTAATATATATCTGAATATTATAAAACATGTTGCGTACTTGGAAAGGTACAGGAGAAGTAATAAATTAAAAGGATATATTCTAGGTGCTTCTTGCTGACATGAAGATTTAATTTTTGAGTGTTAGATACTCAGTGTTGTTCAGGATATTTGTATGTTGGGTTTAAAGGCTCAAGTGTTTTTCTTTACATGACTCTATAAGGTAGACCTGCTTAGTTAGGCTTGTATGTCAGTTGGATTAGCAAAGTGTATTCTAGTTTTAGTTCAAGACAACTCAATGGGACATTATCTTTAAAACTATTGATTATTAATAATAAACAATCATGCTATAAAAATTGAAGAGTAGTAGTGACTAATTTGTTAACAAAACAAAATGAAAAAATATTGCCTTAGTGGGCTATCTTTCAAAAATTTGTCTACTGCCTTTGAAAGTACTGATCAAAGGAAGTTTCTTCTTTAGATAATGGCATGGATTTACTTCATTCTGCTTAATGAATGACTTCTGCTGGCTCTTTATGAATTGATAATTTATGCAAAGCTTACCAATTATACTTCTTAATGAATGCCATTTAAAATAGAAATATGCATAAAATGTTCAAATAAAGAAGACACACAGTGCATAACAGAGGAACGCTCTTGTCATATGTGTGCATGTTAGCTTCATGTCATGAAGGGAAACAGGGATAATGAGACTTCCGCAGTGCTGCAAGACAGCAAATCAAAGGAGTTTTTACAAATTGGTTTCTTGTTTCTGAGAAGTTTCTCTAAGTGTTTTCTTATAACATAATGTGCTGGGGTGACTGGCTAATAGCTTGACCAGGGTACAGTTACTGTGTGTATAAAGGGACTTATACAGATGGTGGTTTGTATAAGAAAAAGTAAGTTTATGAACTTTCCAAAATGGACATTAAGTATAGAGAGCAATAACAAAAACTTGGTTGTCTTAAAAGAAGAAAGTGAAAGAGAAAGCAAGGAAGGAAGGAAGGAAGGAAGAAAGAAAGAAAGAAAGAAAGAAAGAAAGAAAGAAAGAAAGAAAGAAAGAAAGGGAGAGAGAGAAAGAAAGAAAGAAAGAAAGAAAGAAAGAAAGAAAGAAAGAAAGAAAGAAAGAAAAGCTGTGACCAAAATAACAGAATGTGAAGCAATCTATGTATCACTTCCTAGGAATTGTGAAGATGAAATGAAGAGCTGGCAGGTCCTTCTATAGGAGTGGGCAT
>LR750377.1:551615-563475 GCA_902729485.2 Mus minutoides | reverse complement strand
TTAATGACTTAGAATATGACCTGCCTGTTGCATATTAGCAAGAAATGTAGTACATGTCTCATCTCTCTGTAATAGAGGTTGTTTTTCAATGTTTCTAGTGTGAGGGAGGGGAGATAGTAAGACACATCTTATATCTATCAAGCTATGTTGGTGAGTCTAGACCACAAGCCAATGCACAGCTGCAGGTGATCTGGACATATATGTTGTTGATGCCATTTGACACCCATTGGTGTAATAGGAACAGGCATCTGCTTCAAGCAGAACAATGGGTGGAGATGAAGAGTGTTCACCAGTTTACAAACACTTTTTACATTGATCATCAATTTGATAGGATCTAGTATCACCCATTTCTTTGTTTTATTGTTGTCGTTTTTTGTTTTTTGCTGTTGTTTTTAATTTTATTATTTATTAGATATTTAGTTTAGTTATATTTCAAATGCTATCCCAAAATTTTCCTCTACCCTCCCCCTGCCCTGCTCCTCTACCCACACACTCCAACTTCTTGGCCCATGCATTCCCCTGTACTGAGGCATATAAAGTTTGCAAGACCAAGGGACCTCTCTTCCCAATGATGGCAGACTAGGCAATCTTCTGCTACATATGCCACTAGAGACATGAGCTCTGGGGGTTCTGGTTAGTTCATATTGGGTACTTTCTCTAGCTCCTCCATTGGGGGCCCTGTGTTCCATCTTATAGATGACTGTGAACATCCACTTCTGTATGTGCCAGGCACTGACAAAGCCTCACTCGAGATAGCTATATTAGGGTCCCTTCAGCAAACTCTTGCTGTCCTATGCAATAGTGTCTGGTTTTGGTGGCTGGTTATGGGATGGATCCCTGGGAGGGGTACTCTCTGGATGGTCCATCCTTTCCTCTTAGCTCCAAACTTTGTAATTCCTTCCATGGATGTTTTGTTCCCTATTCTATACAGAAATAAAGTATCCATAATTGGGTCTTCATTCTTCTTGATTTTCTTGTGTTTTGTAAATTGTATGTTGGGTTTTCTAAGTTTCTGGACTAATAACCACTTATCAGTAAGTGCATATCAAGTGACTTCTTTCATGATTGAGTTACCTCACTAAGGAAGATATCCTCCAGATACATCCATTTGCCAAAGAATTTCATAAATTCATTGTTTTTAATAGCTGAGTAGTACTCCATTGTGTAAATGTACCACATCTTCTGTATCCATTCATCTGTTGAGGGACATCTAGTTTCTTCCCAGCTTCTGACTATTATAAATAAGGCTGCTATGAACATAGTGGAGTATGTGTCTTTATTACCAGTTGGGACATCTTCTGGATATATGCCCAGGAGAGGTATTGCTGGATCTAGCAGTAGTACTATGTCCAGTTTTCTGAGGATCCACCAGACTGATTTCCAGAGTGGTTGTACCAGCTTGCAATGCTACCAGCAATGGAGGAGTGTTTCTCTTTCTCCACATCCTCGCCAGCATCTGCTGTCACCTGAATTTTTGATACTAGCCATTCTGACTGGAGTGAGGTAGAATCTCAGGGTTGTTTTGATTTGCCTTTCCCTGATGATTAAGAATGTTCAACATTTTCTCAGGTGCTTCTCAGCCATTCGGTATTCCTCATTTGAGAATGCTTTGTTTAGTTCTGTACCACATTTTTTAACGGGATTATTTGAATTTCTGGAGTCTAGCTTCTTGAGCTCTTTGTATATATTGGATATTAATCCACTATCAGATTTAGGATTGGTAAAAAACCTTTCCCAATCTGTTGGTGGCCTTTTTGTCTTATTGACAGTGTCTTTTGCCTTACAGAATCTTTGCAATTTTATGATTTCCCATTTGTCTATTCTCAATCTTACAGCACAAGCTATTGTTGTTCTGTTTAGGAATTTTTTTCCCCCATGCCCATACCTTTGAGGCTATTCCCCATTTTCTCCTCTATAAATTTCAGTGTCTCTGGTTTTATGTGGAGGTCTTTGATCCACTTAGACTTAAGTTTTGTACTTGGAGATAAGAATGGATTAATTCACATTCTTCTACATGATAACTGCCAGTTGTGGCAGCACCATTTGTAGAAAATGCTGTCTTTTTTCCACTGGATGGTAGTTCCAAACCAAGTATATAATGCAAGGTCTTAAAATGTAGATTTGTCTCTAGGTCTTAGATGATCTGAAGGTCATAAAGGATCAGATGAGTGGAAGGACCCCAGAGGATGATTTTTCTGCTTATTAGATTGGGAACAACTTTCCAGGTAAAATAAAATATAAAATCCTTCCTACAAAAATTAAAACCGAAAGCGTGCGTATACATGTTCATAGTCTCAGGAAACTTTGCAGCCAAGTCATGAAGACAAGGCAAGTTGTGACATTAGCCCAGGCCCTTCCTAGTCAGAGGGGGAAATCAAATTAGATTGCATAGACTCTTGCTGTTTGAAGGAATGAAGTGGTTGTCAATGCTGACTGCTTTCTGAAACAATGCATTAATGAGATTCCATTTCAAACACTTCCCCAAATGCCTTTAGTTTATTTTCTCATTAAACAGAGGTCTTGGAGTGGCAGCTGCAGCTCTGTTGGGTTAATGATAGCTGAACATGAAAAAATTTCTAGACTTTGAGGAGAAAATATAGAATCGCAGAAGATAAAATTATGGATGGACATGTCATTTTTAATAAGCCAACTGGCCAGGAAAACTACCCCACTCCTAGCTGAGGACATAATGGTGGATAATGACCATTAGGCATGGGACAGTTTCCTTTAGGGATATGGCTCCCAGTAGGTTGTTCAGACTCCACTGGACAGACCCTCTATTTCTGTACATACACATATCATTAGTTGGGCAAGGTGGGATTAAAAAAGAGGACATGAAACTGCAAGGGATATGCGGGTGTGTCTGTGAGGGATGAGATGGTTTGAGGAGACACAAACAAGATATACTGTACACTTGTATAAAATTCTGAATGTTTTTTTTTTCAAAAATGATTTATCTGAGATACTATTTTTTAAACATTTAGCTTCTTAATTTTTTTCTTAATATACAAAGCTCACTTCTTAAATGAAACTGAGCTCAGTTATTCCCACCCCAGTTTTTCATGAAGGAAGTAAGAAGGTCATGACTGAACTTTGTGGGTAGACTTTCCTTATTGTCAAAGAAGGTCTTCAAGGAAGCATGAGTGGTAACTTTCTTGGTTCAAGAGGATTTTAAGGAGCAAGCTGTAAATGTATGCAGACCTTCATTCTTTGCTGTATAATGTTACTATCCAACCACCCATTCTTTCAGGACCTTAAAAAGTAGAGTTGGTGTAAACCAGCTCCATCTGAGGTATCTAGAGAATGTTTGGATTTTAAGAGTTGAAGAAAAATAATCTTTCCGTGATGTTGATGATAGAGAGGATGGCGTCCTAAAGAATAACCCTTTGGATTGACTGACAGGTGTTATGAGCCACCTGATGTGAGTGCTGGCAACCAAACTCAGGTTCTCTACAGGAACGGCAAGTACTGAAAACTGCTGAGCCATCTCTCCAGTGTGGGATGTGATCTTTTATAACTGAAACCTCAGGTGATAGGGGATTGATTTCAGCTCTACAGATAAATCAGATTGATTTTGCTGAGAGTATCTGGAGAAAAGCATCAAGTCCCTACAGAAGAGTAGGACAGGCTAGTTAGTTCCTGCACTACCTATATAGTTACTTTCTTCACAGTCCACTCACAATAGTTACAATGGAAGTAGCTACAAGCAAGGCATAAACAAACTAGAATGTTCTGTTTAAATGAATATTCATGAAAATAGAAAAAAAAAGCTTGCTGACATTTGCACTATATTTTTTTTATCTGTGATAGAGAAAGGAGCACATGAACATGAGCAGAGAGCCCTAAAGCTGAAAGTTTTCTTGCACAGAACTAGGGATACACATTTAAGGATGGTTTTGATAAGAGCACCAATTCTATGTATGAGTATCTCTCATTGATTTCAGAAGGGTAACTAAAAGTTTCAAGATGCTTCCCCTCCTTTAAATTGTGAAACTTACCTTGTGTTACTTAGAATTGTATTAATTAGGATTATTATTGCTATGATGAAACATTATAATGAAAAGCAGCTTGGGAAGTAAAGGGTTTTTATTCTATTTTATTTGCATTTCTACATCTCAGTTCACCATCAGTTCATCACTGAAGCAAGTAAGGCAGGAACTCAAAGATGCCAGGAACCTGGAGGCAGGAGCTGATGCAGAGACCATGGAAGAGTGCTGCTTACTGGCTGGCTTGTTCCTCATGGCTTACTCAGCCTTACTTATAGCACCCAGGGCCACCATCCACAGTGTGGCACAGGCCACAATGAGACAAGGTTTCCTACATCAATCACTAATTAAGAAACTGCCCTATAGGTTTGCCTACAGCCTGATCTTATGGAGAAATTTTCAACTGAGGGTCTTGTTTCTCTTATGATGTGTGTCAACTTGACATAAAATCTGGCCAGGACAAAAAATATTGTTTTGTGTTGTCTTGCTTGTTTATTAATTCTTGCATATGTCTGCATGCTTAGCATTTCAATGGAATACGTGTCTTAAATAGAAGATCACTCTTGCCAAGAGTTATGTATGTATGTATGTATGTATGTATGTATGAAATATTTAGGCACTTGATATGTATATTAAGGTACACATGCAAAGGCCAGAGGATAATGTCAGCTGTGATGTTCTCTCCCTCTTCACCTTAATTCCCTGAGATAGGTTCTTTCACTTAACAAAGTACTAAGCTCATTAGGCACTATTAGGCCCCATTAGGCCCAATTAGGCCCCAGTAACCCTCCGGCTTACATATCCCACAGTGCTGGAATTACAGGCAAGTGTCTGGACATATCAGAACACTTTATATGAATACTGGGGATTTGAACTCAGGTCCTAATGATTACATATTAAGTAGTATAACCCATGAGTGACCTCTTCAGCACTGAATGTGAGCATTTATTTACAAAAATCATTGAGGATGCTGCCTTCCAAGGAAATGAACTAAAACCTACATACCTGGGGTCCGGAATGAATTCAAAGGCCAATAAGATAACAAAGTGGAGGATGATACAAGCCTTGCAACCAAGTTGTATCTTAGATTGAATGATGGAAGGTAAGATTTGACTTAGCCATCTTGTTTTCTGTTCACTCATGTATCATGGCACAAGTGCCCACATATAGGTATTATGCACAAATAATAAAAATTTTAAAAGCTTCTGAGGATACCAAGCTGATAAAGATGTCCCAAGTGAAAATAAGAAAGACACCCGGAGTTTCTGAAGAAATGTAATGCGGTGTGACTCTGGTAATAAGAGAAGTCATATCTTTGAAAATTCATAAATATATGTCATCTCGACAGCCAAACCCCTAGAGAGTGAGAAGAGATGGGACAGTTGTGCTGGCCACATTCACCCTAGTGAATACAGCTATAGATGATCTAGATGTTTAAAGAAACTGACAGAAGATGGATAACTGGAAAATGGCTCAGTAGTAAAGCATCAAGTGCTTCCACAGCAGTAGTGAGGAACAAAACTTACATTCTCCAGCACCTATCTAAATGGCAGGCAAGAGCAGCAGCCAGCCTGGGAGACAGACTGGGTAGCTCCACTAGCTCAGTTTGTGAGCTTTGGATTCAAGTGAAGAACCATGCCTCAGTAAATAAGATGGAGATAGGTTGAGCCTGTTGTCAATCTCTGGCCTTCATCCACATGTGCACACATATATTGTGTCCAGTCATATGTAAAACGGAAAGAGAATAAGGACATGGAAAGCAAAATAAAGAAGTAGTATTTCCTTGTCCACAGAACAGAAAATATAATAAAGGGAATGATGCAGCTCTGATCAGCTAAGGAGAGTCAGGAAAGGCAGGGCGGGGCACAGAAGCTGCTCCCACTGAGAGAGGCATGTCAATGCCACACAGGAGAAGAGATGCCAGACGACAACACAGATAGAGCTGAGGGGCATCAAGGGCAAGATGAGAGGAGCCACTCCCTCCCCAGCCCTGGAGTACAAAGTTCCCAGGAGAACCACAATAAGAAGGCCCTGGAGAGAAGAGCTGGCCTGTCATCTCACAGGAAACAGAGCAGGTGTCCAAGGGGAAATAAAGAGGGGAGTGCAACAAAAGTTAACAAACAGTATTTCAGTCAACAGGAAAATATAGCAGAGCATCATTGAAAATCAGTACATGTCCTCCTGCTAGCAGAGGCAGATGAACTCATAGAAAGGGAGAAGTGTGAGCCAGGGATGTGGATGTCAGGGATTGTGTTGTGTTTGTGAGGAAACAATATGGTTTAGGTTTAAAAGATTGGAAGGAGGTCTGTTTGCTTGACTCAGGAGGGATTATAAATAGACCACTTATTCTCTTCTCATGGCAGTTGTCTGCCAAATAAACTACAGATGTCTGTCTACCAAAGGCACTGTGACAGATTCAGATATATGTTCTCATGTATGGACTTGATGATAAATATTAGGTTAACTAATATGATAAAAATGATGAGCTCAGTACATACACAATAGAAAATTAAAGTCACATGTAAATGTGACTGTATGCACATGTGCATATGTAAATTTAAGCAATACTTGCAAGGAAGAGTGTTGTACTGCAGTTATATGAAATAGCAAAGGAAAAATAAACCTCTTGGTCTCTCAGTATTCTTCTGCACATAACAGAAGCTGTGCATTAGTTGTTGGTCCTTGTGACATTCTTTTTTTTCAATATTTTATTAGATATTTTCTTCATTTACATTTCAAATGCTATCCCAAAAGTCCCCTATACCCTCCCCCACCCTCTGCCCTGCTCCCCTACCCACCCACTCCCACTTCTAAACCCTGGTGTTCCCCTGTACTGGGGAATATAAACTTTGCAAGACTAAGAGCTTCTACTCCCAGTGATGGCCAACTAGGCCATCTTCTGCTACATATGCAGCTAGAGACACGAGCTCTGGGGGTTCTGGTTAGTTCATATTGTTGTTTCACCTATAGGATTGGAGACCCCTTCAGCTCCTTGGGTAATTTCTCTAGCTCCTCCATTGGGAACCCTGTGTTCCATCTAATAGCTGACTGTGAACATCCACTTCTGTGTTTGCCAGGCACTGGCATACCCTCACAAGAGACAGCTATATCAGGATCCTTTCAGCAAAATCTTGCTGGTGTATGCAATAGTGTCTGCGTTTGATAGCTGATTATGGGATGCATACCTGGCTGCAGCAGTCACTGGTTGGTCCATTCTTTTGTCTCAGCTCCACACTTGATCTCTGTAACTCCTTCCATGTGTGTTTTGTTCATAATTCTAAGAAGAGGAGAAGTGTCCACACTTTGATCTTTGTTCTTCTTGAGTTTCATGTGTTTTGCAAATTGTCCTTGTATTAAGGTCAAGTCTAAGTGGTTCAAGGAACTCCACATAAAACCAGAGACACTGAAACTTATAGAGGAGAAATTGGGGATCAACCTCAAAGATATGGACACAGGGGAAAAATTACTAAATAGAACAGCAATGGCTTGTGCTATAAGATCAAGAATTGACAAATGGGACCTCATAAAATTGCAAAGCTTCTATAAGGCAAAAGATACTGTCAATAAGACCAAAAGGCCACTAACAGATTGGGAAAGGATCTTTACCAATCCTAAATCAGATAGGGGACTAATATCCAATATATATAAAGAACTCAAGAAGGTGGACTCCCATTCAAATAACCCCATTAAAATCAAATAACCCCATTAAAAATGGGGCACAGAGTTAAACAAAGAATTCTCAACTGAGGAATACCGACTAGCTGAGAAGCACCTTAAAAAAATGTTCAGCATCCTTAATCATCAGGGAAATGGAAATCAAAACAACCCTGAGATTTCAACTCACACCAGTCAGAATGGCTAAGATCAAAAAATCAGGTGACGCAGATGTTGGTGAGGATGTGGAGAAAGAGGAACACTCCTCCATTGTTGGTGAGATTGCAAGCTGGTACAACCACTCTGGAAATCAGTCTGGTGGTTCCTCAGAAAATTGGACATAGTACTACCGGAGGATCCAGCAATACCTCTCCTGAGCATATATCCAGAAGATATTCCAAATGGTAATAAGAACACATACTCCACTACGTTCATAGTAGCCTTATTTATAATAGCCAGAAGCTGGAAAGAACCCAGATGTCCCTCAACAGAGGAATGGATACAGAAAATGTGGTACATTTACACAATTGAGTACTACTCAACTATTAAAAACAATGAATTTATGAAATTCCTAGGCAAATGGATGGATTTGGAGGGTATCATCCTGAGTGAGGTAACCCAATCACAAAAGAAGTCATATAACCTGTACTCACTGATAAGTGGATATTAGCCCAGAAACTTAGAATACCCAAGATACAATTTGTGACACTCTTGATTATCTATTGGAAAGGATCTATATTGGTCTAAGAAACAAATGTCTATGTCTTTCTGTGTAGTTTTTAGCTGCAATTCATTAAAGACAGAAGACCTATACCAAGTGTCAGTGGGACCATTCCATGGGCTGGTGTTCTGGCTGCAATAAAAATGAGATGGCACCAGCAGATACCTCTGTCTGCTTCCTGACCATGGATGCAGCATTTCCATACATCTCAGGCGCTCCTGAGTGCCTCTCGCCACAGGTTCCCTGTCATGAGGGACCGGAACCTCACATGTGAGCTAAAACAAATCCTTTCTTTCTCAAACTGCTTTTGTCGGGTGTTTTGTTGCAACAATACCACAAATAAGTGATACAGACGCTGACAGAAAAATGAGTTTTATTGTAGTTCCTTATATCGCCGATTTTGTAGATTAACAGAATCTATGTAGCTGAAAACATTTCTTGAAAGTTTAAAAGTGTATCTCCTTTTCAACTTCAGATGTGCTTTGTATTCCTAGGAGTGTAACATTTTCATAATACAATGTTTTTCAAGACTTTCTCCTCAGAGTCTAAACTGCTCCAAGTTCAAGACAATTTTCCCTCTAATCACATGAATAGTTTATGTGACTCTTATATTCCATTATAGCAAAGGAAGTCAAGCATGCCTCCAAAGTTTAAATTTGAGCACTTGTTCGTGAGATAATGTATTGACATATTCTTTTATTTCTAAAGGAATATACAATTTCTTAGCTCTCAGAATTTCATTGAATATATAACAGTAAAAATACAAGCAATATGATATGCTTGCCTATGGGGAAATACATAGGCAGGGATAAACAAAATCCCAGCCTATCCCAGCCTGTCCTATCCTAATCCCTGAGACACATTTTAATGACTCTTCTGAACTCCATTAATAAATCCTCTTTGGTGAGGATCATGACCAGCAGGCAAGGCATGTCTGACATTTCCCATGTAACACCCTCCCCACTTCCGGTCATACCAAGATGGAAGTGACCCTAGGTAAGTTCTCAAAAAACAAACAAACAAACAAACAAACAAACAAACAGCGAAGGGCTATCTTTGTTATCTAAAATAAAGTATAAATTAAATGAGTCATCTCCCTCTGCTGTGTTTTCAAAGTGAACAGTCCCCACAGGTGACCAGTTCTTTAGTAAATTGAAATCTTGTTCTTTAGTGAAATCTTTAGAGGGTGAAGTCTTGCTGGAGAAAGCGGATTATTAGGGGTGGAATTTGAAATGTTATAACACTATATGGACCAACTTTCTGTTTTCCCTCTGCTTCCTAAATATTCATGCAAAGTGACCAGCACCCAACAGTTACAGCTGCCTGCTTTTCCTTCTTGGCATAATCCTATTCTGTAAACCAGAATAAGCTCTAACTCCTATGAGTTGCTTCCAGCAAGACAGTTGGATACACAAATGGAGAAAGCATTTAAAACACCTCTGATTCTGCCATCTCTCTGCTTACATTGAATTAGGCAGGATGTCTTGCCCCTGTGTGTTGGCTTTACTGCAGTAAGCACAGATTTATTGAGTATCACATATGTGCAAAACACAAACACTGGAGCTACTAGAGCAATGCATGCTTGCTGTGTGTGTCTTATATTGGCGTTTTTAAGATACACTTAAAAGGACAACAGGATTTGACATATGAGGTAAAACTGTCAACAAGGACAGTTGGAAGTAGTTCCTTCTTGATGTCCTGTATACCATTTTACTTCTAGTGTGACTTTATGTCGGTCTGCGGACTTGCTTAGTTTTTAAGTTTTTATCTCTTCTCTGGTTTTTAATTTTTACCAGAGGAGTATTGTCTACTTATTTTCAAGGAACATAGACTTAATCCAATATATAAACAAAATACATAGATGCAAAAAATGTCATGAAGAAAGAAGATTTTGTGTTTTCAGCTCCTTAGAAGGGTGTTTCTTTCCACAGCAGAGGAAGGACCAGGGAGAGTTGAAAAGCTAGAGAGTAGAAAAGAATGAACACAGCCTGTATAGTGTTCTCATGAAGGAATAGGAAAAGAAGGGCAAAGAGGTCTAAGATAGATCAGTTGGAATAATTTAATGACTCAGGTCTGAAAGGGATGAATTCAGTTGAGGGGTTGGAATGATCCACTGTTTTGAGGGCAAGTAAGTCATTCTATGGAGAATGGGAGCCTCATAGGAGCACATCTCTGTGGAGGGGCTCTAGGTAGTTCTGTGTGAGTTAGAATTAGTTAACTCCAAAAGGATAAAAGATCCCCCAAATGACACAACATCAGAAAACATCAGAAAGCATGCTTGATAATCCCTTTCAGGATTACAATGTTTCTAAATTTACTCATTCCTGTGCATAATCAGCTCCAATTTCAGATGAATATTTAGTGTTGTGTGGTTTCAATGCCCCAACTGAACTCAGTTCTTAAAAATCTATATTACTTCCTGCCAACCTTTGGTTAATACTTCTTGTGGTCCAAATTGAAATGTCCTATACATGTTCACTAGTTTGAACACTTAGTCCCCAGCTGGAGGTACCATTGGGGAACTTGTGGAAACTTTAGGAGGTAGAGTTTTATTGGAAGAAGTATACTAGTGGGAAGGGGTTCTGTGGTTTTATAGCTTAGTCTCTCTCTCTCTCTCTCTCTCTCTCTCTCTCTCTCTCTCTCTCTCTCTCTGCCTCTCTGTGTGTGTGTGTCTTTCCTGTCTATGGTTAAAATGTTATCAGTTTTCTGAATACCAGGCTATCTCCTGATGCCATGCCTTTCCCATCAGGATGGACTGTGCATCCTCTGACACTGTTAACCAAAATGAAGCTTTCTCCCTGAAGTTTCTTTCAGTCAGGGTGTTCTCTCACAGCAAAAGAAAAGTAAGGGGTCTAGCAGTTTATGATTACCTTATCACATTTACAAGTGCAGAGAAAAGCCATGCAACTGGAAGCAAGAGTAAAATTGCAACATGTCCAAACCTCAAAATTCTTGTCCTGACATCTGCAGGCATAGGACTGTTTTCCTCCTTGATCTGGAGGTGCATGTCCCAGTGCACACAAGCCTTATGACCCCTACCTCCACTCCCCTTGAGGTAGTGGTATAGCCTGGTGGTTAAATTACAGGCTAAACTTCCTCTCTCCCTATAAGGACAGGTCCAGCAATCTCCTGATGTTCCTCTTTATGCAAATGAAGTATTTCTAGCACCTCAGCACCAGCCAATGATGTACACTCACCTCAAAACTCCTTACCCCCTTCACAGGGTTGATATAGCCCTGGTATCAATAAGAGAGAGCTGTTTCACTTAAAGCCACCATGAACAAATCTATTTCTCCCCACACTTGCTGCCAACCAAGGATCTGATGCACCCACCCTGTCTGGTTTAGCTTTGTTCCTTCCAGTCTGGTCTGCTGAGCAATGGTGTCTGTACAGTCCAAAATCAGAACATGACTTGGGCAGGCACTTATAGACTTTATATCTACACTCATAAATGTGTACATATGCAAACAGAGATGCACATACCCAGCCACATGCTGTG
>LR750377.1:384075-551478 GCA_902729485.2 Mus minutoides | reverse complement strand
ACTTGCTGCCAACCAAGGATCTGATGCACCCACCCTGTCTGGTTTAGCTTTGTTCCTTCCAGTCTGGTCTGCTGAGCAATGGTGTCTGTACAGTCCAAAATCAGAACATGACTTGGGCAGGCACTTATAGACTTTATATCTACACTCATAAATGTGTACATATGCAAACAGAGATGCACATACCCAGCCACATGCTGTGTAGAATAGTTTTATGGCAACTTGACAGAATCTAAAATCATCTGAGAGGACAAACTACCAAATAAGAGGATGCCTTTATAAGATCAGGCTGTCGATAAGTCTGAAGGACATTTTCTTAATTAGTAACTAATGGATGAGGGCTCAACTCATTATGGGTGGTGCCACCACTTGGTTGGTGGTTCTGGGTTCTACAAGAAACAAGGCTAAGCAATCCAAGTAAGCAATACTCCTCCATGCCCTCTGCATCGGCTCCTACATTCAGGTTCCTGCCCTGCCTGAGTTCCCTTTTGGGTTTCCTTTGATGATGAACTGTGAAGTGGAAGTATAGGCCAAATAAGCCCTTTCCTCTTCAAGTTGCTTTTGGTAACAGCGTTTCACCACAGAAATACTAACCCTATGTAAGCACACACATATACATAAATACACATTAATATAATATAACACTACATCCTATACATGGCACATACATACCCATTTCTACTACAACATTGCATGTATACCACACACACACACACACACACACACACACAGAGTCACACAGGGACTCACAACAGAAGTATTTGTAAAGAAAAAATAAAATTTTGGAGTAACTTAAATGTCATTTGAATTTCATTGGTAAATAAATTCTCATGCATCGATGTATATAGCACTTTAAATAATATTTGGAGTAACATTTAAATAATTAAAGTAATGTTCAATAATAGAAATTTAAATCAAATGTATATTTAATGATACTGACTTTTACCATAATTATGTAGATAAATCATATTCACATGCACACATTCATCAGGACATTATGGGGAATATATATTAAAATCACATAAACTAATATATTTCATTACACTTTTCTGTGATTAGCATTTATTGGTCTGGTAATCAGAAAAGAACATCTCACTTGGCAATGAAGGAATTCTGGGTATCAGAAGTAAGATTACATCATTCATTCAAGCAGTATTTTTAAGCACCCATTATATGTGGGCATAATAATAGATGTTGCCATCCTAGTGTTTAGAGTGGTAGGTGCCAATAAACAGAGATTGCAGCATATTGTCCCATATTTTATAGATTTTTTATATCCAGCAAATGCTTCTTTAACAGAGGACAAGTAATTTCAGATTATTTATGCATACAATATACACACACAGAGAGAGAGAGAGAGAGAGAGAGAGAGAGAGAGAGAGAGAGTCTTAGTGAAGAAGTACAGCAATAGGAAAGCCTATCCCTACTTCCTCTTCTCACCCTGACTCTTCTTTGTGGATAAAATGAGACAGCAACAAACATACAAAATTGCACCAAGGATTGGGCAAGAGGCTGTGACCTATATAGAAACTACTACAGGCAAATGAGTAAAGATGGCAGCTAAGAGGTGGTCCTCCCAGAGAACAAAACACCAATTCATTGCCCAGTGCTAAAATTCCCAAACACATAGAAACAGGTAACATTATGGGGACTCAACTGGTTATCTTTAGAAACATATGTGCATATGTAAATACATATATGCATGAAATAGCAATTAGAAAAAATGGTCATGAATTTGAAGGATAGTGGGAGGAATATATGAGGGGGAAGAACAGGAAAGGTACATAAACTACCACTTCAAAAGTAAATAATAAAAATAATAAGCTAAATAAATAAAAGCAACCCATTATTTTTTATTAGAAAAAAATATCATCACTAATGATGAGAAGATTTCTTCATACTGTGGGCGAGAACAAGCGCTTCCTTCCTTAAGTTACTTCCTTTTAGTTGTTTGGTCCCACCAATGTGAAAAGTGGCTACCTCACCTTGTTCTGTCAACTAACCAGCATGGGTCAGAATACTGAAAATGTGCTGAGAACTTCCATGACACCCTCTTTACTGCTGTTCATTTTTTACACTTCCTTGTTTGCTTGTTTTCTAAAAGAACTTGCACAAAGAAATTCTGATCCACCTATGAGAATTTGGTGACTTAAAAACACCATACCTCTGTGGATTTATTCCTGTGATCATTTTTACGTGTCTGAGTATATGTGCAGTGTGTGTACATATGTGTGCCATGCACAAGCATATATGTACACATTATGTTGGTCTCTGGTGTGGTACACAATGGCTCTACATCTTACAATGTTGGGTTTCTTACCAAACCTGACACTCACCAATTAATCTATGGTGGCCAGTTAATGAGTTCCAGGATCCATGGTTTCAGAAGTAGAGGAACATATGATATGTGGAAAGAAATAATTGCCGAGCTTGTTTAGGACTAAATGTGGGTCTCATGCTATATTGAACAGTTGATATTGCTAAACTTAGTGTCTAAGCGTGTATCATTTCCTATTATTTCCAATGGACCACTGTCAGGACTGAACTGTGATGGTTAATGGCAATGGGTAACATGACAAGGTCTATAATCATCAGCAAAAAGACAAATGTCTAGGCATGTTTGTGAGGGAGTTTTGTAATGGGATTAGGTGATGTGGGAATATCTACCCTAAATAAGGTCAGGAAGTTCCCTGCTTTTGATAAAAAGGAGAAATATGATGAGTACCAACATTCATCTCTTTCCAGTTCCTACCTCTGCATGTATTATGGCCAGCCTTCTCATGTTCCTTGCCGTTCCTTCACTACCATGATGGACCATATCCTCAAATACATACATGCAATCAATGTCTGAGGAGATAACACTGAGTAAAATGAGCAGTACTTGTAAGTCAAAAAGCATTGTCATCAATGAATCCAAACTTATTTCTAGCACTATTTTATTTTTATAAGAAACTAATTAGAGAGAAGTTGATAGCACTGAATAAATAAATGTAACTCCCTTCTTCCTTAAATTGGTTTGTTCAGGTATTTTTGTCACAGCAACAAGGCAAGTAACTAGAAAACGGCCTTACGTGCAGTATAGTCTAAATGATTAGAAACTAAGCCGAGCACCAAACTTTGGCCCAAAGAAGGGAGCAAGTACTGTAGGAGCTACATGATAGTCATCCAAGGGTAATGTTCCACTCACTGTGTACAAAACCTAGTCCAAGTAAGCCACACAAAATAACAAACAAGCAAACTGGAGGGGGAGAGGCACATGACAGAATTGTCACCTTAAGTAAGAATGTAAATATTTCTTTGATATAGAAAGCATGATAGTATGGAATTTAAGAATTCTAGAAAAGGGGCTGCAAGATGACTTTGCTCTTAAGAGTATTGGCTGGTTGTCCAGACTCAAGTCCTAGGTCCACCTGTAACTTCAGTCATTGGGGATGTGATGTCCTCTTCTGGTCTCTGTGGGTTCTGCACTCACATCATTTCAGATGCAACCATTACAAGTGCTATTGGGGATGGACACTGCAGCCAAACAGACCCATTGCACATGAAGTCTCCATGCCTGTGAGGGTCTTTGAAAGGCCACTGTTCACATGCAGTATCTGTGGGTTTCAACGTAGAGCATATAGTTGGAGAGGGAAATGTGGTAGGGGACTTTGACCTATGGCCTCCACAAGTGTATACACATATGAAGGGAGGGAGATAGAGAATAAAAAAAGAAAAAAAAAAAAAGGAAAGACCTGAAAAGAGAAAGGGAAAGTGGGTGGAGACATGGAGAAGAGCTTAGCTTTAGAGAAGTTAGCTCTTACTTGGGCAAAAACTAATTCATGAACCAGGTAGCTCTCAGAATCAGANTCTGATTCTGAGAGCTACCTGGTTCATGAATTAGTTTTTGCCCAAGTAAGAGCTAACTTCTCTAAAGCTAAGCTCTTCTCCATGTCTCCACCCACTTTCCCTTTCTCTTTTCAGGTCTTTCCTTTTTTTTTTTTTCTTTTTTTATTCTCTATCTCCCTCCCTTCATATGTGTATACACTTGTGGAGGCCATAGGTCAAACTCCCCTACCACATTTCCTTCTCCAACTATATGCTCTACTTTGAAACCCACAGATACTGCATGTGAACAGTGGCCTTTCAAAGACCCTCACAGGCATGGAGACTTCATGTGCAATGGGTCTGTTTGGCTGCAGTGTCCATCCCCAATAGCACTTGTAATGGTTGCATTCCCTTCCCTGATGATGGCTGAGACTTGGTGAAAGGGGTATGAGATACAAAATCTATTTAAAGTTGAGGACTCGATAGTCTCTTATTCTCTGTGTGTTTACTGGTTGTGTGTCTCTCCATATGAATCACCATCTACTGCAAGAAAAAGCTTCTGTGATGAGGGCTGAGAGATGCAGTCATTTATGGGCACAGGGATATGAACTTAGGGAGGCAGTTTATTACTGTGTCCATTAGCAGAGTAATAATAGTAGGCTTTCCAGTGGGGTTTATGATCTGCCTGTCTGTGGATTCTTAGCCTAGCTAGTGCTACCAGCCTTGACTCCCCATTTAAAAACCACATATTGTGGTTTTCCTTAGCTGTTCAAATCTTCTTCCTGCTTTGTTAATTTTTTTTTTTAATTAAAAACACTGAGGAGGAGGCATGCATTTTATTTTCTGCTTTGGTGTGTACTTCTACCTTCCTCCCAATGAGCCTAGTCTGAAGGACCAACCACCTTTCTCTTGCTTTTCTTTTCTATCTATATACAGCTGTCAGGACCCATCTCTTCATGGCTCCATGTAGGCAGTAGGAGAATGAGTGAGATCAAAGCAATTTTCTCAACTTCTGCATTATTTATGCTTGGGGATGCATAATTCTTTGTTGCAAAGCATTCCTAAGGCATTGTAAAGCATTAGCAGCATCTAACAGATGCTACAACAGGAATCTTTTTCTTCCAATTGTTTGTTTTGTTCTTGGAGACACTGTCTGTCTCCTGTAGCCTAGAACTCATGGTATAGCTGAGGATCACTTTGAACTCCTGATACTAGTAGTTCCTTCCCCTTTGGTTACAGAATTACAGGTTTGCTCTACTGGGCTTGGTTTTATAAAGTGCTAGAAATTGAACCTGTGACTTCCTACATGTCAGGCAAACATCCTACTATCTGAGATATATCCCTAGCTCCCTCTCCCGAGATAATCATCTATGCTCCCCAGACATACCAAATGTTCCCTGAAGGATAAAATGACCCCTACTTGAAAACCACTAATTCAGAGTTAAGTCAATATAAAGGAATTGAGACTATAATTTTACCATCAGAATGTCTTACTTTAGGGCACATATATTGCAAAGTCTCAAACAGCAGCATGAAACTGCATGAGACATGCATAAGCAAGTCTGGCTTTATGTTCTGCCTCCACTGGTGGTAGAGGCTCCCACTCTTCATTTCTTATGTACTCCAGAGCACATGAGACTCAGATAATATCAGCATCAGAAGACCCTGAGAAGAAAGAAACACAATCATGGACAGAAAGGGTCATAAAAACAAGCAAATCCGCAGTCCTTTTGAGCCAGAGAGAGCAGGGGAGTCTCAATAGGCATGATGGTGGAACTTGAAAAATGCTCATGGAATTTCATTTTCTCACCAACAGGAAAGAAATATGCTCTACATATGACTGACACATAAAGCAAGAATGGAGTCTACACATAGCACGTTTGATGTCTTAAGGAAGAATTGCAAAACAGCTTTAGATGATGAGCTTTTTGTCATATGAGTCAAAACAAGTATGTGTCAGAGGACATGTCAGAAGACAACAGTTGTCAGAGGACAACTACTAGTGTTTGTGTTCAAGTACTTTCTGACCCTTTGTATGAGACAGGGACTCTTATTTTCCTGAATCAGGGTCTCATATTGGTGATACAAAATGTTTCACAGCTGAGCCGTCTTTCCAGTCCACATTTTGTCTTTTAAAGGAACGGTTTACCAGTCATTTGCATCCTAGTCAATGACTGTGGAGTATGAACATGAGAGCGTGACATCTTTCTGCTTTCCTTTCCAACACTCAGCATCATAACTGGTGAAACTGACTGGTGAACATTTACTAAAGAAATTCTTGCTGTTAAAATTCCCCTGCCATTCTGTGAGGAGCCATGTCTGACACCCCACACAATTAGTTTCTCTGGTTCCTTTGTCTACCATTTTCTTGCTTGAGAAATGAAATTAAGAAGCTTATGCTACAATGAACCATTGACCCTTGGGCGAGTCAAAGTCTTCCATGAGTGACAGCTTGGGATTGCTGCATGCAGAACAAGTATTCTGGGGAAAGGTAAAGTCTTAATTAGCAAGCTGTATGTGCAGGAATGTGGGTGATCTGTTAAGAGTGATGATGTCTATGTTTTGTAATGACATTGACTCTGGTTCTAGTGACACTGCATGGTTCACTGGGCAGGTTACTGCACCACCTCTCAGTCTAGTTTCTTCTTCTTTTTCATAATGGGTCATCTTTAGCACTTAAGGACGCTGCAAATTTTGATTAAATTAATGAATATAAAGCAGTTAGCATATGGCCATCTGTATGAAAACATAAATTTAGTTGGACTATACTGGATTTGTAAAGATACCTTATGGATGTAATGCAAATGATCTGGACATGTTTATGTTTTGTATGCCTTGTCCTCACAGATAGCATTATTTGGGAAACTGAAAACTTCAGGAGGTAGGGCCTACTTGGAGAAAATAGATCACTGGGGATATGCATGTTGTACCTGGTTGCTGTTCCCATAGAATCTTTGTATGCTTTCTGTTCAACATAAGGTAATCAACTGCCTCTTCCAAATGCTCCCATTACTGGAAACTTTGTTTCAGTTGATTGAATCATGAATTTCTGACAAACTTTTGAGATAAAGGATGCATTTCTTCCTATTAAGTTGTTTGTCACAAGAATACCAATCTAGTACATGATCTGTAGAAGTTAGGGTTCTCCAGAGGGGAGTAGAATTTTGAATAAGTATCTATTGGAAAACGAATGTATTACATTCCCCTACATTGTATTGTCTGGGTAACCCACCAATGGCCAGCCAGGTCCTGAGAGGACCTGAAAGCTACTTACTCCCTGAGACCTGACACCCCAGCATTTCTAACCTGGTGCTGAAGACCTGGAAGTTTCGCTGGGGTTGTTTCTCTCCTGTTTATATTGGAAGACTGAAAAGGTTGGTTTCTGGTAAAGTCTGGCAGCAGCAGTTGCATTGATGAAATTGATGTGTTTACCAGCAAAGGTGGGCAGTGCTGTATTAAAACTTCTGGAAGAATGCAGCACACATATCTATTTACCCCACATAGGGATACTACAACAGACCCAAGTACAGATACCACCAATGCCAATTTGGTGAACCAGCGAGTTTTGCCAGAGGTACTTACAGGAGTGTATGGGTGAGGGGTTACTTACAGGACCAGAAATGACTTAATGACAAATACACTCCCAAGACCCACCCAAGGATGGGAGGGAACAGGTCACACCTGGAGCATATTGCACAGTCTGCAGGCAATTCAACAGGTTGGAGATGTCCCTTTTAAGTGACCTAACATCTCCCAAACACCTCAGTTAGTCTCTCCTCCTTCTGGGAAGATGGTCTGGTCTTTTTTGCAGCTTAGCTTGTCTGAGCGGGACTCCCAGAAGCTTGGTTTGTTTACTCTGGGAGGGAGAGGCCTGATGAATCTAATCAGTTTCAGAGACTTCCTGAATCTATTTTGAGTTGTTTACTTTTTTACTTGAGGAGATTGTCTGTTAGAATGTCTCAAACACAAAAGTGTGAGACAAAAGGCAGAGAGAAAGCAACAGCTTTTCCCAAAGCAAGAGCTTCCCCCCTACACACATCTCCCCCCACAGGCTTGCTCATTTTGAGCAAGAAAAAGAAGGAGAGGGTTTCCTCCTCAGTTAATCCTTCAGGGAAGCAACCTCACAAACTCACCTAGAAGTATGTCTCTTAGTTGATTACAGAGCCAATCAAATTGACTATCCCTTTATAGGACTCTTTGAATTTGATGGCAACAATGTATCCTATTTTCCTCTCATCAACTTCTATTTGGTGGTTATGATGAATCTAGGGTGTAAGATCCTTAAAGCCTACCTAGTGATCTAGTTTCTCTGTCTCTCTGTCTCTGTCTCTCTGTCTCTCTGTCTGTCTCTCTCTCTCCTCTCCCTCTCCTTCTCCCTTCCTCTCTCTCTCTCTCTCTCTCTCTCTCTCTCTCTCTGTATGTGTGTCTCAATAAAATATTCAAACCACCTAATTAAAGGTTGTGCCGATATCACAATGAACTACCACTATGTAATGTTCAAGGCTTGTCTAATGGTTGGTTTTAAATGTCTACTGGACACAACAAAGAATCAGATGGGAAGCTTCTTATGAGGTTATCCTGTGGTTAAGTCTGTGGGAGATCTTGGTAATTTCTTTTAGTTTCACCCAGTTTGTGTGATAAAATAGCTGGACTAAAGGAAATTTAAGGAAGGTGTGAGACCCCAAAGCACTTCCCCCTGAAATGTAAAGCCCCTAAACGTCCCCGCCAGGTCTGTTTCCCTGATCTCTAAGAGCCAGTAAGAAGCTCTTTGTTCTCTAAAGCTAGCAAGAAGCCTTTTGTTCCTCTATCTTAGGTGACTTATCCAGGCTTGCCTGCCTGCCTGCCTGTGTCAAGGACTCGGAGAGGAGCTGTAGCTCACCCCCACTCCTCATACCTTGTAATTTTACCAAGGACACCCCTACCCCCTTCCTGCCAGAGAAGAGATGTAGCCCAACTCCTCCCAACTCTCCTCCCAACTCCTCCCAGCTCCTCCCAACTCTCCTCCCAATTCCTCACTTTTTCCTTAAAAGCACCCTACTGTTACCGCTCAGGTCATCTCCTTTGGCCTGTGCACCAATAGGAGCTCTCGTCCTCAGCTAGCTGATAATAAACCCTCCTGCCATTTGCATCAAGAGGATTCTCTCGAGTTTTGAGGGGTGCCAACTCATCCTGGGACAAGAGCGACCCTGTTTCAGGGGGGTGGGGTGTCTTACACTGTCTGCTTCACTTTCAATTTCAGGTTACAGTCTGTAATGACAGAGAAGTCAAGGCGGGGAGATGAAGCAGCCAGTAATATCATATCAACAGTCAGAAACAGAGAAATGGAAGAACGTGTGCATGCTCATTTGCTTGATTTCTCCTGTCACATAGTTTAGAATTCTCTGCCTAAGGAATGTGCCACCCACTGTGGGATGGATCTTCCCATATCAATTAACTTAATTAAGACACTCCTCCAGAGACATTCCCATAGGCCAATCCAGTATAAACAAATTCCTTGTTGAGACTCTCTTCTCAAGTGATCCTAAATTGTGTCAAGTTGATATACCCAACATTACTATCTGTTGGGCACTAACTAATACTTGAGTCTTGGCGGGGGGGTATGTTTTACATTCAAATTGTAACACCACACAGATCTATGGCCCTTTGAATGTATTTTTGTGCTCTATTTCCCTAGGTGGTCATTACATTGGGAGAAGTGTTCGACAACTGCCCATTGCCACACTGTCTCCATCTTTGTTGGTATGTCTTTAAGCAAGCTAGTTTCCACTTGTAAAAAAAAAAAAAAAATGGCCCTGTACTTTATATAGATATACCATATTTGTCTTTGACAATCTTAAAATTACTCGTTCATTATAAACCACAGAAGTAGCTCCCATATTTCTATGCACAAAAGTACAAATACTTTTCCCTTCTCCTAAAATATGCTTTTTATTATACACTCTAATAATCATCCATCAAGGGCCATAATGTGTTGAGATTGGGGATAATATATTGTTCCTTTTATTGGGGAATTTGCATTTAAAATAGACAAAGCACAGGCACTCAGATAGCAAGAAGCACAGAACCAATGGTTTGTTTCTCACAGGAAAATGGCTTTTAAAAATGTACACAGAGGCTAGAGAGATGGCTTAGGAGCAAAGAGCACTTGTTGATCCTGTAGAGAACCTGAGTTATACTCCCAACAACCACTTTGTTCAGATTACAATCATTTCCAACTTTAGTTCCTGGCAATCTTATGCCTTCTTTAGCCTCTGACAGCATTTCAGTCATGTGGTGTGCATACTGATATGATAAAGCAATATATGTGTATAGGAACACAAAAGAGCCTTCTAACTATAGAGTCATAATACTGATTATTAAATACAGAGCACAGTGGCCTAGATGGTGGTGTTCTTGTCAAGGCAAATTCTTTAGGAGATGGTATATATATATATATATATATATATATATATATATATATATATATATATATACCCATATGATAGAATATCACTTTGTTCATTTGTTTGTTTATAAGAATCTATGGTTTATTTATTTTTACAAATTGATGTGTATCTTTATGATATGCTTCCATATGGCTCCATTCAGTTTAATTTTCATAGAGGTGGTCTGTAAGGTTAATACACAGGTGACATGTTTCCACTCTGACCTTTGTTTCCTCTCTCTCTCTCTCTCTCTCTCTCTCTCTCTCTCTCTCTCTCTCTCTGTGCTGTGTCTATGTATGTATGTATGTATGTATGTATGTATGTATGTATGTATGTATGTATATGTAGTACTTGTATGCTACTCTGTCCATGTGGAATAAGAGGATCATTTGCTAGAGGCAGCTCTCTCTTTCTACAATAAAAGTCATCAGGCTTCTTTACCCATAAGCCATCTTGCTAACCTTAACAGGTGGTATATTTTTAAACCAATAGTCATTGTGAGATAATGGAAAAAAATAAATGACATAGTCAATTAGTCAATTATTCTCTAGCTTCAGACACAATGGTCCTTTTCACAGAAAATTAGTTTTCAATGTAGTGGTGTACATTGTGTTCTCTTGATGACACCCCCACCCATTCTTCTGGATTATCTAACTGGTCATACAAGGCTTTCTGTTTCTCCATTACAGAGGCTTCTTGGTGCACTGACCAAGAGGAGTCAGTTCTAGAGATCCCAATGGAGAATCTGGGGTGCTCCAAAGCAAAGGCTTAAAGAAAGACTATACAAGTTTTAGCTTCTCCCTAATCTCCCATTTATGAGAGTTGCAGACTATCAGGTGTACAATACTGAATACAACTGAGTTTCTAAATATTTATATGGGGTATGGAGTTAGGTCAGTGTAGAAAGTGTTTGCTCATTTCCCCAGACCTGCAAACAAAAGCTGGCCATGGTGGTAATGCATGTGTCTGATGCAAGTATTGGGGAAGAAGATACAGGAGGATCCTGTGGATTCACTGGACAGTCATCCTAACCTGCTTGGTAAGTTCCAGACCACTGAGAGACCCTAACTCAAAAAAAAAAAGTATACTATTGTGGTTTTATGTGAAACTGTAATACAAACTGTTGTCTTCTATGTGGCTAATATTGACCCCACAGAATAAGCCTTTTAAAGCAAAAACTGTCTATCACTTAAATAAATAAATAAATAAATAAATAAATAAATAAATAAATGTGAAAATTCTCATTTCAACTCACAATTCTCATTTTTAAATAAATACATTTTAGTGCCTTATTTTTAATTTTGTATGTACATACATGTGTGTTTTGGGTGTGTGTGTTTTATGTTTTTTCTTTTCTTTTCTTTTCTTTTCTTTTCTTTTCTTTTCTTTCTTTCTTTCTTTTCATTTTTTTTTTTTTTTGGCTTTTGGCTTTTGGCTTTTTGAGACAGGCTTTCTCTGTATAGCCATGGCTGTCCTGGAACTCACTTTGTAGACCAGGCTGGCCTCAAACTCAGAAATCCGCCTGCCTCTGCCTCCCAAGTGCTGGGATTAAAGGTGTGTGTCACCACCACCTGGCGGGTGTGTTCTCTTGAGTGAAGGTAATTATGGAGTCTGGAAGAGAGCATCACATCCCCTGTGCTGAGGTTACAGGCAGTTGTGAGCTGCCCTGTTTGGGTCCTGGGAACCTAACTCTATTCCCCTGTAAGAGCAGCGAGCATTCTTAACTGCTGAGGCATCTCTCCAGCTCTGTCATCTTGCAGTTCTTAAATTCGAGGTTTGACAGTTTCTCCAACAGCTATATGTTATCAGTTTTTAAGCATTTACAGTTATGATGCCATATTTTATTTTCAAGATCTTGATACAAATAGGTTCTTTTTAAATTGTCTGCTCATGTCCTATCACCAGTTCCTGGACACTGGTGACCAATTTAGTTTGACATTAATGGATGCTTATGATTTATTATAAACTTATACATTTATTATAAATTTTACTCTACATTGGTTACAGCAACCATAGTGAGGGCATGCATTTCTTAATAGAATTGTAAAAGCTTGATTTGATGGTAAAAGAACATGAATGCTTGATTGGATGGTAAAAGAACATGAATTCTTTTTTTTATTTTTTTGGCATGGCATAGGAAGTTATTTTTTTTCTTTTTTTTTTTTTTNATTTGAAATTGCAGGTAAATGTGAGTTGAAGATGGTTCTGGGACTTGAACTCTTTCTCTGCAAGAACAAGTACTCTCAACCATTCTTTAGCCCAAAGAACATTGTTTTTCTTAATGTTTTAACAAAAGCAAAATTATCTCTTAGAATGTTTTTTAGTTTATATAAACATTCATACAACACAAGAAGTCTCAACTTAGTCAGCCATCATTAAGAAGAGAGGCCCCTTGGTCTTGCAAACTTTATATGCCCCAGTGCAAGGGAACGCCAGGGCCAGGAAGCAGGAGCAGGGCTGAGGAGCAGGGCAAGGGGAGGGTATAGAGGACTTTCAGGATAGAATTTGAAATGTAAGTGAATAAAATATCTAATAAAAAATTGTTAAAAAATCAGAAACACGTGAGTTAAAAAAAAAAGACAGCAAAAGAAACAAGGTTGGAGAGAAAAAAAAGAAGTCTCAACACCTTTTATCATATAATATTTGCCTGTGTGATAGTTTAAATATGGTTTGTTTTCTTTAGTTTTAATTCATTATTAATGTTTAATCTTTTCAATTTGCTGCTAACTTTCTATCTTATGTCTACATCATATATAGTAAACATCAACTTTCATAGTCAACATATTTTCTATCTTCATATTAGAGACATATATTATAACACTGACATATGACATTCTATCTATATCACTAGGTATAAGTTCTTTCTCTGTGAATATTAGTGCAATATTATACATGTTTGTATGTTTTAAACTATGCCTGATAAGTGACATTCCATATTTCAAGGCCAGTATACTTTTATTTTTATTACATTTATTTATTCTCTCTCTCTCTCTCTCTCTCTCTCTCTCTCTCTCTCTCTCTCTGTGTGTGTGTGTGTGTGTGTGTGCGTGTGTGTGTGTGTGTGTGCTCATGCATGCCTATCTGAGTGGCTTTTGGAGTGGGGGATCATAGACAGAACACATACAGAGATAAGAGGACAATATGCAGGAGTTGGTTCTCTCCATTCATTGTGAGTCTCAGAGATTAAACTCAGATAACCAGACCTTATCTACTGGGCCATCTGGCCAACCAATAGCTTAATAACAAAATAGCTTATATCAAAAGTGGTTCTCAACCTCCCTAATCCTGTGACACTTAAATTGAGTTTCTCATGTTCTTTACCTGCAACCATAAAATTATTTTCCTGCTACTTCAAAACTCTAATTTTGCTACTGTTATAAATCACAATGTAAATAACTAATTTGCATTATATCTGCTATGTGACCTTTATGGGGGTCTCACCTCACAGATTGAGTACTCTTGGCTTATGAGTGTCTTAAAACTTTTTAGTCATTCATCCCTCTCTTTCTCCCTCCCTCAGAATTTCATTTGAGCTGGAGTGTTACTGCTTTAGTCAACTGAATATCTGAGTGCTTGTCTATAACATCCATTTGGAGAGAGGTGTGAAGAAGAAGGAAAAGAGCTGAGAAGAGAAGGAGAAAGAGGAAGGTAAAGGAAAATAGAGATGATCAGATTGCCTTCATTATAGAAAAGTTTTAATGGTTTCAAAGATGAATTAATGTGAGCAGTAGCTTTCCAACTGCTAAATCAAAAAGTAGGAGTCAGGTTCCTGCTCAGTGTAATGATTTTGAAAGAACTCATCCTCACCAGTGAGCCTAGAATTTAGAAGTGACTGCCTGAGAATTTGGATTTGAGAACCATGAGCTGATCTGCTCATCACAGTAAGACAGGCCTTTAGGCAGAGATTAGAGCCAGAGGTGATCTGAATTTGTGACATTAAATCTCGTGTTTTTAATAACCTTGCTGCAGGCGCTGTCTTGCTTATCCAGACAGTCCTCTGTGAGGTCCAGCAAATCAGGCTACCAAATTATGCACCATTGAATGTTGTCATTTTAATTCAGAAAATAGCAGGAAACAATATCCAACATGAACCACACATGGACAGCCCAAGAAATGGGCACCATATTGCTGGACTGTCGGTGCATCTCTGAGTTCTGGCTCAGTTTGATGACCAGCTGGCAGAGCCTGCTTTTCTTGTAGGCTGATTGGCCTCTCTGTGTCAGTGGTCCAGCCAGGAGTAGCATATGGGCTGTGCTCCTAGTTGGTTAAACTGGTATTGCCTGACCTTTCAGCACTGATATTAGGATGGGTCGGTCTCTTCAGAGCTTGGAAGCTCTTAATTAATGATAGTATATTGTTTAATACATTGCAGAGCATTGCTTTCACTTTTTTCCCCACTCTTTTTCAATCCTGGAATTTGAACCCAGGACATCTCAGAAGCATTTTATCAGTGACCTACCTCACTAAATCCTATTTGTCTATATTTTTGACAGCATTATGAGCTATATCTTCCATTACTGTATCCCTGATGCCTAGGAGGACCGTCTTTCTGTACAGGAAGAATCACCTAAACAAACTAGCCAATGACAAATGGATACAAGACTGCTATGCTTTTCCCTCTCAAATCTATGTGCTAACACAGGAAATTGAGTGGTTTTCTGGGGTTTTTTTGTTTGTTTGTTTGTTTAGTTTAGTTTTTGTTTTAGGTTCTTGTTGTTGTTTTGTTTTGTTTTTTAGAAAACAAAGGTATGTTGTTTTCCAAATCAGGCTCACTGGGAAAGAATCTGGATCTGGGATGGAGATTAGCACTTGAGAAATGTAGAGGAGGCTGGGTCTAGATTAAAGCTTCTAGGAGACTATGAAGGAAGGGAAAGACTAAAGGAGGAGCAGGGAACATGGTGGGCACATGTCACAAATGTTAGGCAACTTTCTCACTCTTGGATCAGACATCTAGACCTTAATACACACACACACACACACACACACACACACACACACACACACAGAGAGAGAGAGAGAGAAAGAGATCAGTTGTGGAATGCATTTTTACAAAGATATTGTTTTGTGTGTGTGTGTGTGTGTGTGTGTGTGTGTGTGTGTGTGTGTGTATGTGTGTGTGTCTATGTGTGTGTGTATGTGTATTGCTACATGCATGTGAGTGCAATGCCCTTTGAGGCCAGAAGAGGATAGCAGATTCCATGTAGCTAGAGTTACAGACAGTTGTGAGCCACCTGTTATACCTACTGGGAATTGAACTCAGGTCCTCTACAAAGGCAGTACATGCTTTTAACTACTGAGCTATGTTTCCAACCTTTTAAGGCTTCAGTTTTTAACATATAAACATAGACAGGGGTTATAGACCTGTTTAATATGTTTATCAGGCATTCACTTTAAAGCATGACTCATGTTTTGGGAAATTCAGTTGCAGTATGTCATTTTTTTTACATACTTAAAACTTCTGAACTTAATATGTTGGGTGCTTTACTCCACAAACCCGAAACGCACAATTGCAAATGCTAATTTTAATAAAATGTAAAGGTCAACACCAGAGTATTATAAAGAATCTTCATAAATTCCAAAGACATTTTCTGGAGTGTTTTCATGTGCATGTGGGTATATACATATGTGTGCCCATGTGCCATGTGCGTGGGGCTACAGAGAGATAATAAGTATCTTCTGCAATCAGTTTCCTGTTGTGAGTTGCCCTGATGCTGTTTGTATTCTGATGTTAATTCTGCTTCCTCAAGAGGAGCTGTCCCCCAATGAGCAGTCAATCATGTACCAGGTTCTCTCATGTGAACATTTTCCCCATTTTAACTGGTCAAATGAAGGCTAGAGCCTGTGATTGGGCAGTGGAAGGAAAAGGAGGGATAGGTCTTTGAGAGTAGGGTCAGGTAAGAGAAGAGAGGGGGAGAAGAGGAGGAGGAAGCAAAATGTGGCAGAACCACATGGCCAGGAGAAACTGTAAGTAGCAAAGGGTCTCATCTCATAGCTAGCAAATAAGTTAGTACAGTAATAGATCTACCCAATCTAGGGATATAGCTTGTAAATATAATAACTGGATTGTGTGTTTCTCTATACTGGCTTATTGGGGTTATAAATTTGTGCAACATTTTCTATTTTAATTATGGATAAATGGTTACTCAATGAGCCTGGAGCTCACTACTTCAGCCTGACTCACAGGAGAGTGAGCTTCAGGCTTCCTCCTGTCTTCTTCTCCTCAGTGCTGGCAGACATACACCACTACACCCAGCTAAGGGCCAGGGGGATTTAAAAAAAAGCTGAGTGTGCTCTTCAGTCCTAATGCAGCAAGCACTTTGCTCACTGGGCCATCTCCATAGCCTCCAAAGACCATTTTGGCTCTCAGGGTATAGCCATCAGATTAGAACCACTGGACGTAGATACAAACCTCACTCATCTCTACTTCCTGCTCCCTATCTGCTGTTTGAGCTCTCTATCACCTTTCAAGTTTATGTCAGTCTTCAAAAAAAAAAAAAAAAAAAAAAAAAAAACCTCTTGCCCAATCCAGTGCATGTTATACATTTTCGAATTCTACCTCCTGACTCACATGCTCACACCTAGCATTTTCTCATAGACAATAACTCTTTGGTTTATGGTCACTAGCTATAGAAAGATCTTAAGACTAAATTGAGAAAGAAACTATAACAGTAAAGAGCATACACATAAAAAAATCACTGGAGCTCTAGCATGGTTGATGCTCTCAAGGAATGTTGACTGAAAAAGAAAATTCTAAGAAGAAAATATAGATCATTGATTGATTTGGGATGTTTTCTTATACAAGCACTGTTTAAAAGGTGCTAAGGGCCAGATAGATAGATAGTAAAGAGCTTGCCATAAGAATATGGGGACCTGTGCTCAAATCCCAGAATTCTCATGAAAAGCAATGCATGGGTAACTTCTCGTTCCCACAGTGAGCTGTTACTCCACAACAGAACCTTGCAAGCTCACTCTTCAGAAACCTTCACATATGGTTGTAAGCCCTTATAATATCAGTGCTGAGGAGGTAGAGACAGGCAGATTCCTGGGTTCACTGACCAGGAACTCAGTCTAGCCTACTCAATAAGGTCCAGGCCAGTGAGAAATTGTCTCTGAAAGAATAAATAATAATGCTTCAGCTACATGAACATGACATACAGACACACAGACACACAGACACACAGACACACAGACACACAGACACACACACACACACACACACACACACACACAAACCCACACTCAGAAAGACATACAAACACAAAGGCACATAAATATGCACATAAATGCACAAACATACACACAAACACAGACACACAAACATACAAACCCAAATACACATACACAAACACACACTCAAAAAGATATAAACACATACACAGATAAATATCCAATACACAAACCCAGACACACAAACATATACATATACACACACAAATACAGACACACAAACACAATTACACACACACACACACACACACACACACACACACACACACACACACAAGATTTTACATAAGCATAACATTTCCCAGGTCCCTTCCTATCCTGTCATACCCTAATCTGCAGCAGTGTGTTTCTGTCACAAAGCCATTAGCTGTGTCTATCCTGAGGCTAGGATCAGCATATCCCATAGCCTGTTGACAACCTTCCTCTTAGCACCCTTTTACCCAATGCCCACTATTCTAGTCCTGATCTCACTTTTAAAGAGCACAAGAACATTGTCCAAATTCTGTCATTTTTATCTTGCCTTTGTTGCTTTGCCTTCAGGTTACAGGAGGGAGGGTGGTTGCTCCATAGGAACATTCAGCACATCAGAGATTCATAATCCATTTTTCTCCATATGTTCTGACCATCTTATGATACTCGTAATTAAAACTTTATGCAGACTTACAGCTACGGTGACAGGTTGATTCAGTGCTGGTTGTAGAGTGTTGTAAATCACTGTAGCATATTACACAATTGGACCTGATAATTATTACATTAATGTTAAGAAGGGAAGGCATCAGGGGAAAATGTGAGGCCAATTCACCTTCCTTTCTGAGTTGTGTGTTGCTGTAAGATGACCTTGACATACTAGTATTTGTGTATGTTTAACTGCTTTATTTTTTTCTCTTTTAATGTTGGGGGGTGCTGTAGTGTGCATGTATGTTTTTTAATGCACAGATGCATATACAAATGTGAAAGTGGAGGACAAATATCAACATGAATCATTTTTTTTTATTGTTTTTCCTTCTTATTCTTCAATGCAGCATCTCTCTGTGAACCCAGAGCTCAGTACTATGTTCTGTCTCTCTTACATAGTCTTGGGTCTGGGGTTTCCAGTCTTCTCTGCCATTGGTTTCTTTCAATGTTAATGTTGATTCTTCTATCTCTCAGTTCTATTCTCCTGCCTCACTTATGATATAAGCCTGATGAAAATACACTTCTAAGAACTATCTTCCATCTCACAGCAATCTGGGTCGTGCAGCTTATATTAGCAATACTCCTTATATGAATACTCATCCATAGTCCTGCTGGTGGACCCTGCAACTGACCTTCAAGATTTAGCTTAGTTGGACAGCATTTTAGAATTTGATTCTTCTTTTAGTTGCCTTTGACATAAGACCTTCTCTATGTTTCTAAGAAACTAAAGACAGCTGTGCTTACTGGGAGAACAGGCATGACTCAAGACTTTGCATTATGTAGATTTGCCATCATTAACTCTGTACGTTAATGACTTTCTTCCTTGTTCCAATAAAATACATGACCAAGGCAAATGAGGAAAGGGAATATTTATTTTGGCCCACAGTTTGAAGGGAATCCCATCATGGCAGGGAGGCTATGGCAGCAGGAGTTTGAGGCTCATCAGAGGCCCTTCCATATTGCCTGTTTATCTGTGGCATTGGGGCCTGTACCTTTTACAGCCCCTGAGATGCCATAGTGTTAGTGACTCACAGTACACTTATTCTAATCATCCTGCTTTCATGGGAAGCAACTCACCTAGCATCATTCTATTGCAGTGAAGAGACATCATGACCACAACTCTTATAGAGTAAAATACCTAATAGGGGCTGGCTTTCTGTTTCCAAGGTTTAGTCTATTATCACAGTGGGAAACATGGCAACAGGCAAGTAGACATGGTTTGAGAGATGTAGTTGAGAGTTCTAAATGCAGATCAGCAGGCAGCAGGAAGAGAGAGGCGAGCCACTAGGCATGGCTTCAGCACTCAAAATTCCAAAGCCCACCTTCAGTGACACACTTTCTTCTACAAGGCCATACTTACTCCAGCCATGCCACATATTCTAGTAGTGCCACTCCACAATGACCACACATTCAAACCTGTGAGCTTATGAAGGCTTTTCTTTATGGAAGCCATCCTTATTCAAAGCATGACACCTACTAAGCCATCTTTCTCGTCCTAACAGAATCTCTCATTGACCTGTAACTCATCAAGTTGGTTAGGCTGGTCTCCTGTTGAGCTTATAGGATCTGCCCAATCCTGCCTCTTCATGATTAGGCTATTAAGACAAAAAGCAGGAGAATTCCCCCTTGGCACAAGTCTCAGCACCAAGTTTAGCAGCCAGCACTCCCTCTCCCAGCTGCAAAGCTGTTTCCTGTACTCAGAGAAAGCAGAAAATTAATGGCCTTGAAGTGATAAAGCCCCCACCCTATGGGAAAGAGACAACCAAGCATTTCCAGCAGTCAGAAAGAGACATAACAACTGTAACCAGCTTGTAACCACTGGAAGGAATGAGCTTCTCACTGATAACAGGATGGATTATCCCTTCCTAGGTCAAAAAGGCTGTTTGCCAGATATAGGGTCCCTCCTTGCTGTTAGAGCAACTGTTATCAATTTGAAGAATATGAACAATAGCATTCCTTTTCCCATTTACCCAGTCATGTAATGCCAAGGCTCAGAAGCCCCAGCTTGCGAATTTTCCTTATATAAACCCTAAGCCCCTAGACCCGAGCATCACATTCCTATCCTGTTGCATAGGAAGAGTTGTCTTGAGTCTGAACTCGAATAAAAAGACTCTCATGTACTTGCATCAGAATTGTGGTCCCTAGTGGTCTCTTGGGGTTCTTGCAAACTGGCCATAACAGGGCTTAGAAACACTACAGTAGCTTTTTTAAATGTTAAATTCTAGAGATTGACCTCAAAAGTTCTTTGTATGTGCAAAGCAAGCACCTTACTAACTGAGCTATCTCTCCAAACTCCTGAATCACTCTCTTATTAACAATAATACATGCCATCCGTATCTGGTATTGAAGAGTTGACTAAAACTTTAACAAAGTCTTTGCAGATAATTTTTCACTGGCTTTGGTCCCATATATTAAGATAGTGCAAAGGCAATGCACACATGGTACAAACTATGCTTTGAGTTTTGAATATTTGTCTTTTCCTGGATTAGCCATATGCAGGGGCTATAATCTAACCACTCTAAACAGAATCAAAGATCTGCTACTCACAGTAAGTCACAACATCACAGGAGACACCCAGTTATCCAGTGTGTAGTTGATAAGCTGGACGACCAGTCTATTGGATGCACCAAGTAAATTAGTAGCTGATGATCAGGCCTGAATGTGTCCCCAGCATAGGCTAAGGAGTAATGACTGAATTTATGCTGTTTCTATCTCTATCTTGCTGTTTCTATCTCTGAATATGCATTATTTCATGGTAGTTAAAATACCAGTTCTTGTGGTGAGGAGAGAGTTCAATGGGATAGATGCTTGCCGTGTGGTTCTGAAGACTTGAGTTTGATCCCAAGAATCCTATGGTAAGATGGGAGGTACCAAGAGCAGAATCCATGGACACTCACATGCCTGTGGGATTGGCATACACAGTGGTAAGCAGTAGAGTTGGTTTCTCAAGCAAGCTGTCACTAACACTTGGGGATGTTCTCTGACTTCCATCCACCTACTGTGGAATGAGGGAAGACAGGCAAAAGAACACACAGTTCTTGCTAGGAAAGACAGCCTGTCTCAGATTTTTGCTTGATACATGAACTTCAGTCAACTGTATCATTGAAGTCCATCACAGCAGGGATGACAGCTCATTAAAAAAAAAAAAAAGCAGAACATAAGGTATAGCCTTCAGTCTATTAAATAGCTCAGAGTGTCCTTTCCAGGTGGATAAGGGAGTCTAAGTCTTTTCTAGGCAACAAGGATTGTCTGAGTGTCTCTACTTTTACTTATACTTGGGGGCAGCAGAAGAGCTAGTATCTGGTCAGTTTCTGGGACTTCCTGAAGTCTTTGAGTTATTTATTGATATAAATGAGCTTCCAGCGGGAAGGTGTGTCACCTTCGCTTGGAACATCCTGTGCCTTCACAAGCTTCCCTTTAAGAGGGAAAATTTTATCTGAGAGGAAATTGCTACATAACAGCCTTATAGTCAGACATGGAGGCACATGCCTATAATACAGCATGCCAGAGGCTGAGGCAGGAACATTGTGAATCGGAGGCTAGAGTAGCCTATATAGCTAGATCCTGTCTTACAACAAAACAAATGACTCTGTCTCCAAAGAAATCAATTTGCAGTTGAAAATCTTGATGAAAATCTGACCCAATGCTTACTTCTGCTTAGTTTTAATTAGCATCATCGAAAACAAAAGTAATATACTATGTATTCTCCTTACTTATTTATGTCTTATCATACTGGATTATTCTATAAGTAGGCTCCCACCCCAAGGATGGGTCTATACTGTAAGCTGCAATATCTCAACACAGTCTACTGCCAGGAAGTTGGAAGAGGCTTGAGAAATAATTGAGTGGCTCTACTGAATGAATCTTTCATATAGAGCAAGGATGTTTTCTTTGTGTAGCTACTTAGGCAGCCAAAAGATATGGTTCATGCAAAAGCACTTAGCACACCATCTGTAGAAAGTAGCTATTACCATCGTTATGCTTTTATGAAAATAAATATTCCCTTTAATTCAAAATAATCATTCCTGATTATTTATCCCTCTATTTAAAAATCTACAAAGCAGAATAGATTCATTAAAGTTCCTGGAAACAACAGGACTTTCTTTTGAACCATTTTCAAGGCTAATTAACTGATTAAAACTTTAATGCTCATAGAGAGTTTGGAACATTGCAAGTCCAGAGTCAAATTATCTTGGCCATACTTACCACTTTAACAGGTATGTGTCACTACTTTTCTTGTGTGATAGCCCTGTGACTATTAGGTAAACTCAGTGAAATGTACAGACACCTAGCTGCCACCAACCAAAAGACCAAGAATGCCATCAGATAGCACCTGAAACCACATACCTGAGATTTACTTGCTTTTCTTTGCCTCATATACCTGATCTACTAGCTGATACATCATTTTTTTCAAATACCTGATATAGTCCAACAATGTATTTCAAGAGTATGCTGATTTATAACCACTTTTTTTCTGTTTTTATGAAAACTTTCTAAAATCACTACTTTGTTGTAAAGTGGAATTCAGAGAACCTAAAGCTGCTTTTGGGTCATTGGCAACTTACATTTGGCTCCAAAATAAATTATCTCCTTTTTTCTTTTGGTGTGAGAGTTATGGGTTTTAGCATTGAAAAATGACTATAGTCATAAATGTTAAAGACTGTCTGAATTAAATCTCTGTAGCTGCTGTTTGGATATATATATATATATCCATTGAGCTTTTACAGTAAATTCCAGAGACTAGAAAGAATTCTAGAGACTCCTCCACCACCATAGGGAAAAGGAGAGAAAATTATATTGACTGCCATGAGGAATATGGTCTCTCATTACCATTTATTCAAGAGTTTCATGACGTTGGCAAGTCCTAAAACTGTCCCATACAGATGACTCTCCCTTCTTCCACCTCTTGCTACTCTGTCCTTCTCTTAGAAAGAAAGTTCATTCCTTTCTCTTCCTTCTCCAACACTGAAAGGACCTAATGCAATGAGACAGGCTTAAACACACACATGCTCTTGCTACATGTTGAATCAGAAGAGTACAAGGATTTGTGAAATGATATATTTGTCATAATGGAACATCTCAGGTGGGAGGCCAGACAAGGGTACAGTCAGACTCCTGTGTTAAAACAGATGAAAAATAACAATAAAAACAAATCGTCTCCAAAAAAGAAAGCTTTTTGAGATTGTAAACATCACCTTGACCCTGACATGATCTTTCGTTCTTTTCTCCTTACCTGCTTTGCTTTAACACAGTTAACACTATGTATAAAATAATGATACACTATAGGTTTTACTTATGTATTTGTGGTTTATTTTGCCCAGTTCCATAGAACATAGCTTCCACCTATGTTTAGAACTTTTGTTTGTTCTATGAACTGTAATATCTTTATTTTAAAAGAACAGTTTAAAATATAAGTCAGGTATATGTTTTTCTCTCTCTCCTTATCTATACTACCTTTCTCACTCCCTTCTGTCTCTGTCTCTATCTCTCTTTCTCTCATGTACTATGTTTGTACATGAAGATGTGAATGCCTACAGAGGAAAAGAGAGGTACATCTCCAGGAGCTCAAGTGTTCAGTAGCAGAAACTGAACACTCATGTCAGTCCAGACTCTAGGGACATTGGTTTATTACTGGCAGAGAGTAATACCAGAGACTAATAATCATGCTTACCTTTGTGTGAAAGCAAATGTCCTGCAGAGACGCAGTCTGATTTCTTTTCTAAATGATGATGCACATATTTTTATCTTTGCACAGCTCATGTTAGCAGGCTTTGAAACTTTGACTCCATCCATTCTGCCTGGTCAGAGTGATAATTCTCTTTTCTGAGGAAAATAATAGAATTCCAGGAAATGTATGATGGAAAAGTAGGGCATACGCTAATGACACTAGAACCCAGGGGAGCCAGAACACTCCTCCTGGATCAGTCCAGAATAAGGCTTACCTGGCTTTTCTGGCTAGAAAGCAACACCAAAGCCAAAGACCTTACTTGCTCATCCAGTCTGTGGAGAGAGGTGGAGAATTCTTTGATATGCTTCCTGAGCACATGGAAATAGCTGCTGCTGAAGGATTTCACCTGGTAAGACACCTTATAAAGCCAAGTCCAATAAAATGAAATGTCAAGGATTCGGGTTATCTCCTGTTTTTATTTACCTGTGTCTCATAGCTCTGTTATTGCCCATGTTTGGTTTTATCTGATTCAACAATCTATCCCTAATTCAGGTGGAGTTTCCTAAGTGTAAACATGTTTGCGGAAGAGAGCTAGCTTCCACATTGGTGGTGACCAAGGTAAAATCCTAAATGTAGGGTCATAATGAATAATTAAAGGGAATCTTATTGTGTCATAAAATAGTTTTATGGAGACTATAAAATATAAAAATTAATGATATTGAGTTGAACAAATTGAACTTATTTATAAAAGATAGGCAGAACTAAGAAAGACCCATTTCGAAGCACAGATTATTTAGTCTTTCTTGAGCTATATTAAAGGTGAGATATATTTCCTTGAAATCTTATTATGTTTGTGGCTGCTTTCTCCAAATCCTTGCATGCCACTAATACAGTCTACAATGTACTTCATTGTTCTATTCTTTTTTTTTTTTTTTTTTACTATAAATGTAATGCTACCTTCTTTATTATAGTAAAAGGGTAGTGTTCTTCAACCCTAAATAGTGAGGGCAGAAGTGGCAATTTCATATAAATCTATGAAACCACCATCAGTAAAGTTACATATAAGTAGTTGATTCTTTATGTCATTTCAACTGTTTTATATCTGTAATTTAGTGGGCTAAGCCACCTCAAAATCATAACAAATATTGCTCACAGGCATTTGTGACTATATAGTATGAACCTATTTTAAAAATAATCATTCTTAACTCCACTCTATTGGGTTATTAATTACTCATTTAAATATATATATATATATATATATATATATATATATATATATATATATATATATATATTGATACACACACACACACGCACGCACACACATGCACATGCATGTACACACACACATACAAACACAATCATTGGTGCACTAAATGAACTCCTTAGGTGTTGTGGTAACTTACTAGTTGAATCTTTCAAACATCAAATGAACTATGTGTGTTTGTGAGATTTAATTTGAATATCATTAGTATGACTATTATTTTTTTATTTATGTGTATGTTCGCATGTGTATATGTACATATGTGTGACCAGACATTCAGAAGACATCAGATATTTGGAGTAGGAGTTTAGAAGCCACCCATGTGTGCTAAAAAGCGAACTTATATCTTTTAAAAGAGCATCAGGGGTTTGTAACTGTTGAATCTTTCTCTGCTTCCTCCTAAACTTATCATGAAATGATGGACTTTTGAATTTTTTTATTGTGTGAGCATATGGTTGTCATAGATGTGAACATTTGCTTCATTAGAAGTGTATAAATGAGTTGTGTGAAAATTAAACTGGATTAAAGCTAAAGTAATGGTAATTTTAAAAATTAATAATTTTAATTTATTAAATGCTTTCCATGTGATATATAAATTCTGAATCTATTTAATAGCTTCTTTGTTTTTTCTTTTAATTGTAGAAGTAAAGACCCAGAGTCTGAAAGAAGTTGTCAATTTTGTACAATGTCATAAACACAAAATAATAAAGTCCAAGTTCCAGAACAGGGATTATAGCTGAATTGGCCGAGTGCTTTACTATAATGCACAGAGTTCTATCTGGATCTAATTTCCACCACTGAAACACTGTGTTACAGCAGTATTCCTGGCAATAAGGACCTAGGGGCAGAAGGATTATAAACTGAAGTTTCTGTAGCTATGGGGCAAATTCAAGGGTCATCAAAGAGATGATTGAGTTGGCAAAATGCTTATGTATGGAAGAGGATCTGTATTCAGATACCCAGAGCTCCTGTAAAAAGACTGTTGTTATGATAAATGCCTGTATTACTAGTCCTGGGAGGCAGAGATGGACAGGTCCTAGGGGCGTGCTGGGTATCCCATCTAGCTAAAACAATTAGTTCCATTTCCAATTCAGTTCAATTACATAAGGGCTCTGTTGCCAAAGAAATGCTTGTCATAATCCCAGCGAGAAGGTAAATATTGCATGAAGAGGAAGAATCAGGAGTTGAAAGGGAAAAGGAATTGAGATTGCTAATCATCTGATCTTTAAAGCAAGAAATAACTTGGATTACCAGCATAGTAACAAAATGATTAAAGGTCATTAAGTGAGAAGGGAAACACAGTGAGACCAGGGAGGGAATTTGGATAAAGACAGACAATCCATTGGCTTTGATTGCAGAAGAGGACCAAGAGCTGAGGAACGGTGCCCCTTCATAAAATATGACAAGGAAGAAACGGTTCTCTCTGGGAGCTTCCAGAAAATGGCTGTGTTTCAGGACAGCTACAAGAGGATGGGGTGTATATTTTATAGACCAAAGCAGATCTGGCCTCCAGGCTCTCCTGACATCTCTCAGCCCAGGGGCTGGGCCACTCTTACATTTCTCCCTCCCCCTCTCCCTCTCCCTCCCCCTCTCCCTCTCCCTCCCCCTCCCCCTCTCCCTCTCCCTCCCCCTCTCCCTCTCCCTCTCTCTCTCCCCCTCTCCCCCTCCTCCTCTGCCTCTGCCTCTGCCTCTGCCTCTGCCTCTGCCTCTGCCTCCCTTCCCTGAACACACTTCTCTTTCTTTCCCCCTTACCCTCTGTCTCCCTCCCCATGGTCTCCTCTGACCTCCTTCCTTGGGACCAGTGAACTCACCTGCAAGTGAGCAGTTCCCAATAAACCTGTGTTTATATACACTTGACTTGGCTATTTTTAACCTGCTCAGAAATAACTTATCATCAAAAGCCACTCAACCTTTCAACACCTTGGTATTATCCCAGAGAAACCTGCTTCAGAACTATGACCTTGGAAGTATAAGACAGGGGAATATGGACCTTGTGCATTGTTAAATATGCTGAATTTACAGTAAATTGTTAGAAGCAAATCCCTGTGCTCTATCCTGTAGACTTTCTTTTACTAAAGAAAGGAAGTCATTCCATGTTAAGAATGATTGGAAGTTTGTAGGGGAGTTCATGGGCTTATTGCTGTAAGAGACCAGATGGGGCAGCCTGGAATAAGTCAGGCTAAACCTCACAAGTCTGGTAACAAAGGACTGGTTGTCTCTCGCTTTGAGTAATTAGGTCCCTGAGGGAAAAGGAATCTCAGCCTTCTGACTCTGCTACCCAGGTCAGAGACACCTAAACTATGATCTCTTCTAGAACACATGCACCTCCATGCCAGGGCTCTCCTACAGTAAGCCATGTGACTTAAAGTCTACTAACCCTTTTGAAGCCTAGAAGAATTAGACACCAGCTTTGTTGTATGGATTAAAGAGCTCTTTCTTTCAGGGCTCTGGCATGTTACATATGGTCTCAGTCTCTCCTGATGCTAGTCCTCTGCTGAACTGAGGACCCACTCCTATTCAGGGTCTAATCTCCTATTGAAGATTTTCCCAAGAGTAATCTGTCAGCTCCTTTATACAAGCCTGCTCTTTCCTTTGCTGTTTCTAATAGAGGAATACCTCTAAAACCAGATAGCAGCAGTGATGTCACAACAGAGATAATCAGAGCCAACAGGAGAAAGATGGATGTGAAAGCCTTAAATTGGATGCTTTACTTTTGTTTGTTTGTTTTTCTTTTCTGCAGTGTTGGGGATTGAACCTAAGCAATCATTCCATCTCTAAGCTGTATCTATAGAAAAAGTATCAGGAGTCCAAATCAAGTAAGCGTTGTACAAATATTTGCTTAATATACAAATGAAAAAGAAGAATGACTGAATATGGCAGGACAACAATGCATATTTACATTTCACCATAAATATAATTGCTATTTCGAACATGAAGAAGATTTTCCATTGTTTGAATTGTAATTATTTGATTACTTTTAACTATGAGAATTTCATGTGATTATTAGCTACTTGTATATAGGGTTTGTGAATTATCTTCTGACTGGTGAAAAATTAAGGTTCATATTTAATTTCAATTTTATAAGCTCTGTTGAGAGAATAGCTATTAACCTTTTATTTAGGATGAATATTTTTACAAAGTATAATTCTTTTAGTTTGCTGATTATCTTTGAACTGTTTATAACACCTTTTGAAGTACTTATTTATTAAATATTTTGGATAGAATCTGCTGGGTTTTCAACTTTGTGACTTGATGAAATATTTTTAAGTGCTAATCTTCCTGATTTTCCTTCAGAATAATGCATAAAAAACACTTTTTTTTTCAGATGATATGCTTAGTTATGGAAACATTTGTTAGATAATGTTCCTGTAATTGATTTTGATACTTTGTCCTGACTCTTCCCCTTTGTGTAATTAAGAATTGTATTGGTATTGCCCTATAACCTTCCTCACTCTCTCAGTTCCCTCCAGTGAACCACCCCACCTGACCACAGGCCACACCTGACCTAGGTAGGCTGCTCAGTTCTGCCTTCTCTCCTCATGTTCATACGCCAGCCCCCAACTTGTGCAGATAGTTACTGCTGGACCAGAGGCCACAATGACTAACTGGCCCAGCCTTCAACTCCAGTAGGGATTTATCTTCCGATCAAGAGCTAAACAGTGTTCTCGAACTCCTGCCCCTAATTTGTGCAGAGACACCTTGCTTGACAAGAGACCATGTTGGCCAAAAATAGTCCAGCCCCTAAAAATAGGTGAATACCCTATGATCAACACTAGATAACAAGAGAAGAGGAAACACACACACACACACTCACACACACACACACACACACACACACACCTAACAAAGATAAGCTCAGAAATTAGCATCTAAACCTATAATCATCACAAATCCTGATGCCTAGAAGCCAACATAAGGACATAGTCACAACAGCCAGGGCAATATGGCACCAGCAGAGCCAAGCTATTTCATTACAGCAAACCCCAGATATTCCAACACAGCTGAAGTGCCAGAAAAAGACCTTAAACAAACTTTATGAAGATCTTTAAAAAAGGAGTGAATGAAACCCTTAAAGAACTTGAGAAAACAAAAGTAGGGAAGAAATGAGTAAAGGAGAGCTAATAAAAAGCAAAAAGTTGAGGAAGTGAATAAGAGTGTTCGAGACCTAAAAATGAAATAGATGCAATAAAGAAAACACAACTGAAGAAATTCTGGAGATGGGAACTCTAGATAAGCAAACTGAAACTAGAGATGGAAATATCACCATCAGAATGCAAGACATAGAAGACAGAATCTTCAGTACTGAAAATACAGTGAACTAAAAGATACATTGGTAAAAGAAAATGTTAAGTCTAAAAACTACTCCCCGACAAAAATATTCAAAAAATCTAAGATATGATGAAAAGATCAAAACAAACCTAAGAAGAAGAATAGAAGGTAGAGAAGGATTCCAGCTCAAAGGCCCAGAAATTATTTTCAATAAAACTGCAGAAGAGAAATTTTTTTACCTAAAGAAGGACATGTGTTTAAAGATACAAAAAGCATACAGAACACCAAGTATATTCAAGCAAAAAAGAAAGTTCCCTCTACACGTAATAATCAAAACACTAAACACACAGAAGAAAGAAAAATTGTGAAAAGAACAAGTAACATATAAAGGGAAACTTATTAAAATTATACCAAATTTCTCAGACTCTATAAGAGTCTGAGACTCTAAAAGCCATAAGGGCCTAGACAGATGTCATGCAGACCCTAAGAGAACATAAATGCCAGTATATGGTACTATACCCACCAAAAATTTCAATCACCATAGAGACTAAAAGAATATATTCCATGATAAAGTCAAATTTAAACATCATCTATCTACAAATACAGCCCTACAGTAGATACTAGAAGCAAAACATCGAAGGAAGGAGGTTAACTACACCCAGAAAATAAATAATTTCACATCAGCACACATAAACACACACATTACCCCCATCATCATCCCCATCACTACCACCACCAACAGCAACAATAATAACAAAACAACAAGAATTAACAATCATTGGGAACTAATAACTGTCAATATAATGGATAAGTCCCCAATAAAGAGACATAGACTAAAAGAATGGATGTGAAAATAGGAACCATCCTTCTGTTGCATACAAGAAACATATTTCAACATCAAATATAGACATTATGTCAAAGTAAATAATTGGAGACAGATTTTCCAAATTAATGGACCTAAGAAGTAAGCTGGCATAGCTATTCTAATATTTAACAAAATAGACTTCAAACCAAAATTAATCAAAAGAGATGCTAAGAACACTCCATACATAGCAAAGGAAAAATTACCAAGATGATATGTCAATTCTTCATATCCATGCCCAAATTCAAGGACTATCATCTGTAAAAGAAACATTACTAATACTTAAACCACACATTGGCCCTCACAGAGCAGGAGATGTCAGTATACCACTCTCACCAATTAATAGATCCTCCAGACAAAAACTAAACAGAGAAACATGGGAGCTAACAGATATTGTAAACCAAATAGCAGGCATCTACAGATCATTTCACCCAAATACAAAAGAATATACCTTCTTGCCAACATCTCACAGACCCTTCTCCATAACTGACCACATATAAAACAATTCTCAAGAGATACAAAATAATTGTAATAACCCCCTTTATCCTATCAAACTACCACAGATTAAAGGTGGATTTTAGCAACAACAGAATTAACAGAAATCCTCCAAACACTTGAAAGCTGGACAACTCTCTACAGAGTGACTACTGATTCAGGACATAAAGAAAGAAAGAAATTAATGACAGACTTCCCAGAACTCAATGAAAATATTTGTACAACATATGCAAAACTATGGGACACAATGAAAGAAATGCTAAGAAGAAATTTCATAGCATTATGTGCTATATAAGCAAGTTGAAGAGACCCCATACTCACAATTTAACTGAACTTGTGAAAGCTCTAGAACAAAAAGTAAAGCACCAGAGATTCAGCCTGCAGACAAAGAAGAAGAAGCAGGCTGGGAAGGAATAAGAGGAAACTAACCAGGCACGTAGTAGAACTTAGACTATAAAACCAGAATAATTGATTGAGATAGTGGAAAACAATGCCTTGCTATAAGGCCAAACGCTTATAAATAAATATAGATTCTGTGTCATTATTTAGGAACTGTGATTGGCATAGAAAGGCCCACAGTTAACACATTTTTTGAAAAAAATCTATAAGATCATTGAACCCTTATCTAAACTATCTAAAAGACACAGAAAGAATACCAAAATTAACAAAATTAATCAACAAAAGGAGACAAAACAATAAACATTGAGGAAATCCAAAGAATCATTAGATAATACTTTAAAAGCCTATATTCCACACAATTGGAAAATGTAAAATAAATAGATAATTTTAGACCTATAACCCCTAAGGCAATAGAAGCAGGCATTAAAAGTCTCCCAACAAAAATGAGCTCAAGGCCAGGCAGTTTTAGCTAAGAATTCTACCAGACTTTCAAGCAAGAGCTAACACCAATACTCCTCAATGTGTTCTACAAAATAAAAACAGAAGGAATTTTGCTAAATTCATTTTATCGGGCCTCAGTCACCCTCATAACCAACCTACACAAAGATTCAACAAAGAAAGAAAACTACAAACTAAATTTCCCTTATGAACATAAATACAAAATACTAAACAAAATACTTGCAAAACAAATTTAAGAACGCATCAAAAAGATCATTCACCACAATCAAGTAGGCTTTATCCCAGAGATGCAGAGGTAGTTCAGCACATGAACATCAGCTGATGTAATCCACCATAGAATCAAACTGGAAGGAAATAAAACACGTGATCATCTTAATAGATCCTGAAAAAGCCTTTGAAAAATTCAACATCCCTTCATGAGAAAAGTCTGGGCAATATTTGGGATAGAAGGGACATACCTAAACATAACAAAGGCAACTACTAGAAGGTGTATAGCCATAATCAAATTAAACAGAAACTCAAAGCAATTATGCTATGATGAAGAATAAAACAAATATGTCCACTCTTTCATATTTATTCAATATAGTACTTGAAGTTCTGCTAGAGCAATAAGGTGGCTGAAGAGGATCAAGGGGATGCAAATTGGAAGGACAAAAGTCAAAGTATCATATTTGAACACAGTATAATAGTATACATCAGTGATGCCATAAATTCTTCCAGAAAACTCCTACATATGATATATATGTTTAATGATATAATTGGATACATGATTAACAACAACAACAACAACAAAGTTATTAGTCCTCAAATAACCCCCTTCACAATAGCTATAAACAATATAAAACACCTTGGAGTAATCTTACTTAAGCAAGTAAAAGACTCTTATAACATGTTCATGGATAAGTAGAATTAACATAGTAAAAATGGCCATCCTACCAAAAGCAATCTACTTCAGTGTAATCTCTATCAGGAGTCCAACACATTCTTTACTGACCTTCAAGGGACAATACTCAATTTCCTATGGAAAAACAAATCAAATAAAAACAAAACCAGATAAACCAGCATAGCTAAAACAATCCTGAACAATATAAGAACTTCTAAATTCATAAGATCCTAGGTTCTGACAATATAAGCACCATCTCTGACTTCAAGCTTTAATACAGAGCTATAGTAATAAATAATAATAAAAACACATATGGTATTGGCATAAAAACAGGCACATTCATCAATGGAATCACATCAAAGACCCAGATATAAACCAATACACTTAAAGACACGTGATTTTTAACAAAGAAGTCAAATCTCAGACCCAGACAGACAAACATGTTATAGATTCACTTGGAAGTGGATATTAGGAGACTACACTACAGTCCACAGATCCAGAGAAGTTAAAGAGGAGAGGTCTAGGCAGAACACATAGATTGTCCTGAGAATGGGTAATAGAATAGATTTTGTGGGTGGACTGTGGGTGGGTAGGGATGGGAACAGGAGGGATCAGGTGGTAGAAGGATGGTCAGAGGGAGAGAATGAGGAGAGAAGACTGCAATAGATGGGCATTGAAGGGGTAAAGTAGAAACCTGGTGCAGTGGGAACTTCCTGGATCCTATGACTAGGAACCTAGTGAAGACTCCTAGTTGTGGGATTCTGTAAGACCACCTGCAGCTTACACTATCTGGGTTCTTGAGGAGGTGGCCAGAGCTGTATAGGAGTGAACGGTCAAGAGAAATAATGGAGGCCAAGACAAAAATCCTCTGACCAAAGCCCCTAGGTTTAATGCTTAGACTCTTAGGTTATAGCAAGGCTTCCCATCCACCCCCCATCCCGTTCCTGGGGCCCCTGGTTCCATGTTGGAGACCACATGGAGCTGCCATCTTCTTCCCCAAAAGTCTGGGCAGCTGTGGGCAGGCCTGCAGCAGAGACTTGGAGGCAGGTGGTGGTAGTTGCATAACAAAAGGAGCCAGCCTAGCTGGAGGGCCTGCCCCCCTCCCCCCCTCAATGGCAGCAGGTCTGAACTGATCCCAGCCTGGAGCAGCATGGGGGAGGGGGAAACAAACTAGTGATAGGGGATATGGAGCCTGAACTGGCTATCTTTTTTTTTTTTTTAAATTTTATTAGATATTTTCTTTATTTACATTTCAAATGCTATCCCGAAAGTTTCCTATACCCTCCCTATGCTCTGCTCCCCTACCCACCCACTCCCACTTCTAGGCCCTGGCATATAAAGTTTGCAAGACCTAGGGGCCTCACTTCCCAGTGATGGCTGACTAGGCCATCTTCTGCTACATATGCAGCTAGAGACAGGAGCTCTGGGGATACTGGTTAGTTCATACTGTTGTTCCACCTGTAGGGTTTCAGACCCCTTCAGCTCCTTGGGTACTTTCTCTAGCCCTGTCACAGAAGCCTTATTTATAATAGCCAGAAGCTGGAAAGAACCCAGATGTCCCTCAACAGAGGAATGGATACAGAAAATGTGGTACATTTACACAATGGAGTATTACTCAGCTATTAAAAACAATGAATTTATGAAATTCTTGGGAAAATGGATGTATCTGGCTATCTTTTATAACTAGGTAAGGCTCTCAGTGGTGGGACATATACACCAACACAGTCATAAAACAGACCCACAACTTGTCCTGCCTGAAGGGTGTTCTGGGCCAATGGTAGCTAAGTGTTGTTGAGATAGCCAACCAATGACTGGTCTAACTTGAGGTCCATGCCTGGAAAGAAGGGAGCTCATGCCTGACACTGTCTAGATCACCAGGATCCTATGCTATTTGGCTCAAATAACTATGGTAGAACAAAATATGATGGACAAAAGTCAGTGGGATTATTTTTAATGATATTCTGCTATATTTACAGATTAGTTCCTAGCCCAGAGACGCTTTCTCCAGTAGCTGATGGGAACAGATACAGAGACTCACAGCCAAACATTAAGTAAAGCTCAGGGAAATCCCACAGAAGATGGGGAGGAAAGAATTTAGGAGCCAGAGGTTTTGAAGACATCAGAACAAAATCCACCAGAATCAACTAATCAGGGCTCAAAAAGGGCTCACAGAGATAGACTAGACTTCTATTTATTAAGAATGTAAGTATGTTTTTATTCTGTATGAGGATGTGATATATATATATATATACACACACACACACACACACACACACACACACACACACACACACACACACGTGTGTGTGTGTATGTGTGGTGTATCTTGTTCATTTATGTATGTGTATAGAGGACAGAGGAAGACACTGATGTCATGCTTGGTCATTTTCTCTTGAGACAGAATCTTTCACTGAGCCTGGGGTAAGCATGGCAACCAGCATGCCTCAGCCATCCTCCCATTTTTGACACCCCTCCCCCCCTCCCCCCCAGTTACAAGCTATAGTTACAGGCTAGTGAAGCCACAAACATATTTTTATGAGTGCAGGAATTTGAGTCAAGGGCCTTATGCTCCCACAGCAAGTGCTATTATTTTTAAAGACATCTCAGCACTCTCTCTCTCTCTCTCTCTCTCTCTCTCTCTCTCTCTCTCTCACACACACACACACACACACACACACACACACTTCCTTCCCCATCCTCCCTTTTCCCTTTCTCCTTCCCACCTTCTCTTCCTCTTCTTCCTTTCCCTCTCCCTCCCCTGGCTCTCTCTAAGATCCTCTTAGCAGATTACCAGAGAGGAGGGCATGCATCACAGAGTTTCATGGTGTGGGGTGTAGAAGTCCTTACAGAGGTGATTCCATATTCACCAATTACTAATCTGTTCTGCTGGCCTAGTAACACTCTCAGTGGACATGGGATTTTCTAGAATCACTTTAGTTTAGGTAGCTTGCTTCACAATTTAGTATTTAATATTGCTACATTTATATCCCTGAGGAAAATTTCATTTTAATAATTTACTATTCACATTTTATTAGAGGCAAAGATAGTTTCAAATTTATGCTTTCTCAAAAGCCCATCTTTTTTTTTCTTTTTTCCACATCATATTTAATTTAAAACTTTCTTCCATATGTCAAAATTTCCATAAATGTTTATTTCTTTTGCATTTATGATTTAGTGGGCTGTAGTTGTGGCACAATCTGACATCACAGCCTCCTAAAAAGCAGATATTAAGATATATTTAGAATTGTAGATACATGTTTAAGATTTGTTTCTACTTTAAACCTGTGAGAAGCTGTACTTGGAGTAAAGGTGCTAAGAATAAGTGTTCAGCCCTAACTGGGATGTCTGTGTCAACACCCCAACTAAGACTGGGGGAACATCATGGGAGAGAGGACAGAAAGAACATAAGAGCTGTAATGTGTGAGAAATCCTGCAAAAGACTCCCTTGTAGACACGATGTGGCTATTTCTCTGTTGAATGGATAGCATCTATGAGTGCCTGCATAAGATGAAGCAAGCAAGATCTGTCAACAGTCCATAGGCAACACTGACTGAAATCAGTTGGTTACAATTAGGTAAATTTTTAAAATGCATGCTTGGAGAAGACATAAAGGAGGAAAGAAAGAGGAGAAGCTGGTGATCTTGGTAGTGGGGAAGGGTTGTTGATCAAAATTCAGTGATGTGTATGAAACTATCAAAGATTAAGTATAAGATATTCTATTTAAAATTTAAAAAGCTGCCTGTCACCTCCCCTTCTGTAGTGTAGCTCTCAGGGTTGAGAACCCAGTGATGCTGTTATGTGGGAGAGAACAGCATTAATCATCTTTTTTTGCCAATTGGAAAACAAAAAACAAGCAGAGGAACTTTCAAAGCTAACAGATTGATATGCACAACGAGGCCTGTGTCTGGAGAATAAAGCTATTTTATTTCATGCACGTTAAATAATGTGTCATTTTATTTATTCTAAGTTGTGGGTCATTTTTAAAAAGAGTCTTAGACTATTTCTCTGCATCAGGAATAGAATTAAAATTACAGAAGCTTCTCCCTCCGGGCATGCTTCTTTAGAATTAAACTGTGTGAACAAAAGGGCTTCATTTTCTCTATATATTTGAATTTTACTGAAATTCAATTGTCACCTCTCCTGTTTTAGTGGAGCACCTGCAGAGCCTCTAAAAGTCAATTTTTTTCTTCTGGACTTCATTGATTTGTGCACTTGAGTCATACTTTTTCTTTTCAAGACTAATTTCTGTCCTCTGTAATTATAGATCAATAAGTTCCTTCTTCAGAATACAGTGATGTGGATGAGTCAGAAATTAACTTTTCACAACATTATTTGCAAGCATCCTTGACTTGATACTGAATTTGCTCTCTACGTTAATCCTTTCTAGACTGTGAAATGAGTGATGAGTGGTCTGTAAGCATTCAGCCACCTTTAAAGTAAGTAAACTGACTGTGTCCCTGAAAGCTCACTGGAAAGAAAGGCCTCTCAGAAGTTCATGTGATCCCACGTCTCATAAATATCTAGCTAACCACTTTGGAGTCTGGAAGAAAATGAACCTTGATGAAATTCTAGTATACCTGAAGAATGAACCTGGCTCATTGACTGTGGAAAAGAGAACTGGATTCAAGTATTTTGATATGAATTCTTCACCCATGTTTGTGTGTGTGTGTGCACACGTGTGTGTGCACATGTGTGTTGGAACAAACATGGATGTTGGTCACAGGACAGCTGTGAGGGTTGAAACTCACCTTCCAGCTTGTATGACAGGATCTGTTGTTGCTCACTACTGCAGAAGCCAGGATAGCTTTCCTGCCAGGTTCTAGTGAGTCCCTGGTCTCTGCCTCTTGTCTCCCAGTAAGGGACTAATGAGATTACAGACAGCTGTGCTTTTTATCTTGAATTTTTTTATCTTGATTTTTCATGGGTTCTGGTGATCTACATCCAGATTCCTAGTCTTGTGCAGCAAACACTTAAGCAACTAAACTATTTCCTTATTCCATGAATTATGATTTTTAAACTAAAATGTTATCATTATAATTAATCCTTTAAATGAGTTATGTCAGATATTTTGCCATGGTTCAAAAAATAAAACTGAAGTTTGGCCTTCCAGTCAGCGCCAGCACTGGGTCACCTAGGGCACTGAGTCGGCAGACACCCCCACAGTCCCTAGAGGACTCACCACATAATCTTAGGTTCACTAGTGAGTAGAACACAACATCTGTTCCAATCCAATTGTGACCAGCCTGTGACAGCAGGAACAAGGACACCAGAGCCCTTTCTGACACACACACAAACATGGATGAAGAATTCACAGAGCTCAGGTTCCTTTTGATCAGTTCTGGTTTACCTTGGTTTTGAAGAGACCAGACAGCTCCACAGTCCTCAAAGGAGACTCCAATTCCAGGCACTGTAACATGCCCAGGATCTTAAGACAACAGGATCCCAGGATAACAGAAGCTGTTTCACACCAGTATTTCAGGGCCACAGAGGAAGCTTGACTGCCAAAACCTCTGACACACCCAGATTCTCAAGTTCACAGGAGCCCAGAATTAAAAAAATCACAGAGAAAGCTGGACTCTGAGGAGTCCTAAATCAACTGGGATTATAGGAAGGACAGGCTCCAATCAAATATATTGAGGACAGAAAACACTTGAGATAATCAGATGGCAAGAGGCAAGTTTAGAACAGAAGCAACAGAAACCAAGGTTACTTGGCATCAACAGAACCAAACTCTCCCACCATAGCACGTCCTGGATACACCATCACACCAGAAAAGCAAGACATGGATCTAAAGTCACTTCTCATGATGATGATGGAGGACTTCTGAGTTTGAGGCCAGCCTGGTCTACAAAGTGAGTTCCAGGACAGCCAGAGCTACACAGAGAAACCCTGTCTCGAAAAACAAAACAAAACAAAACAAAACAAAACAAAAAAAAGAAAGAAAAGAAGGAATTACAGGAAAACACAGGTAAACAGCTAGAAACCTTTAAAGAGGAAGCACAAAAATCCCTTAAAGAGTTACAGGAAAACACATCCAAACAGGTGATGGAATTGAACAAAACCATCCAGGATTTAAAAATGGAAGTGAAACAATAAAGAAAACCCAAAGGGAGACAACTCTGGAGATAGAAACGCTAGTAAAGGAACCAGGAACCATAGATGCAAGCATCAGCAACAGAATACAAGAGATGGAAGAGAGAATCTCAGGTGCAGAAGATTCCATAGGGAACATAAACACAGCAATCAAAGAAAATACAAAATGCAAAAAGATCCTAACTCAAAACATCCAGGAAATCCAGGATACAACGAGAAGACAAAACCTACAGATATTAGGAGTAGATGAGAATGAAGATTTTCAACTTAAAGGGCTAGCAAATATCTTAAACAAAATTATAAAATAAAACTTCCCAAACCTAAAGAAAGAGATGCCCAGGAACATACAAGAAGCCTACAGAACTCCAAATAGATTGGACTAGACAAGAAATTCCTCCCAACACATAATAGTCAGAGCAACAAATGCACTAAATAAAGACAGAATATTAAAAGCAGTAAGGGAAAAAAGGTCAAGTAACATATAATGGCAGGCCTATTAGAATTACTCCAGACTTCTCACTAGAGACTATGAAAGCCAGAAGATCCTGGACTGATGTTATATGGACACTAAGAGAACACAAATGCCAGCCCAGGCTACTAAACCCAGCAAAACACTCAATTACCATACATAGAGAAACCAAAATATTCCATGACAAAATCAAATTCACACAATATCTTTCCAAGAATCCAGCCCTTCAAAGGATAATAATAGGAGAACAGTGATACAAGGACACAAACTAAGTCCTAGAAAAAGCAAGAAAGTAATCCTTCAACAAACCTAAAAGAAGACAGCCACAAGAACAGAATCCCAACTCTAACAACAAAAATAACAGGAAGCAATGATAACTTTTCCTTAATATCTCTTAATACCAATGGACTCATTTCCCCAATAAAAAGACATAACTAACAGCCTGGCTATACAAACAGGACCCAACATTGTGCTGCTTACAGGAAACCCATCTCAGGGAAAAAGAAAGACACTATCTCAGAGTGAAAGTCTGGAAAACAATTTTCCAAGCAAATGGTCCAAAGAAACAATCTGGAGTAGCCATTCTAATATTGAATAAAATTGACTTCCAACCCAAAGTTAACAAAAAAGACATGAGGGGCACTTCATTCTCATCAAAGGTTAAATCTTCCAAGATAAACTCTCAATTCTTAATAGCTATGCTCCAAATGCAAGGGAAGCCACATTCATTAAAGAACCGTTAGTAAAGGTCAAAGCACACATTGCACCTCACACAATAATAGTGGGAGACTTCAACACCCCATTCTCTTCAATGGACAGATCCTGGAAACAGAAACTAAATAGAGACAGTGAAACTAACAAAAGTTATGAAACAAATGAATTTAACAGATAGCTACAGAACATTTTATCCTAAAACAAAAGGATATACCTTCTTCTCAGCACCTCATGTTAAATTCGCCAAAATTGACCATATGTTTTTGGTTACAAAACAGGCTTCAACGGGTACAAAAATATTGAAATTGTACCATGCATCCTATCAGATCACCATGGACTAAGACTAAACTTCAATAACAACATAAATAATATAAAGCTAAGACTCAAGTAGAAACTGAACAACACTCTACTCAATGATACCTTGGACAGGAAGAAATAAAGAAAGAAATTAAAGACTTTTTAGTGTTTAATGAAAATGAAGCCACAATATACCCAAACTTATGGGACACAATGAAAGCATTCCTGAGAGGAAAACTCATATATCTGAGTGCCTCCAAAAAGAAACTAGAGAGAGAATACACTAGCAGCTTGACAGCACACCTAAAATCTCTAGAACAAAAGGAAGCAAATTCATCTAAGAGGAGTAGAATACAGGAAATAATAAAACTCAGGGGTGAAATCAACCAAGTGGAAACAAAAAGAACTATTCAATGAATCAACCAAACCAGGAGCTGGTTCTTTGAGAAAATCAACAAGATAGATAAACCCTTAGCCAGACTCACTAGAGGGCACAGGGATAGCATCCTAATTAACAAAATCAGAAATGAAAAGGGAAACATAACAACAGATCCTGAGGAAATCCAAAACACCATCAGATCCTTCTACAAAAGGCTATACTCAGCAAAACTGGAAACCCTGGATGAAAAGGACAAATTTCTAGACAGATACCAGGTACCAAAGTTAAATCAGGATCAGATTAGTGTTCTAATCAGTCCTATATCCCCTAAAGAAATAGAAGCAGTCATTAATAGTTTCCCAACCAAAAGTTCCAGTACCAGATGGGTTTAGTGTAAAGTTCTATCAGATCTTCAAAGAAGACCTAATTCCAGTTCTCAAACTATTCCACGAAATAGAAACAGAAGGTACTCTAGCCAATTGATTCTACAAAGCCACAACTACTCTGATACTTAAACCACATAAAGAACCAACAAAGATAAAAACTTTAGACCAATTTCCTTATGAATATCAATGCAAACATTCTCAATAAAATCCATGCAAACCGAATCCAAGAACACATCAAAAAGATCATTCATCTTGACCAAGTAAGCTTCATCTCAGGGATGCAGCGATGGTTTAATATACGGAAATCCATTAATGTAATCCACTATACAAAAAAACTCAAAGACAAAAACCACATAATCATCTCGCTAGATGCTGAGAAAGCATTTGACAAAATCCAACACCCATTCATGATAAAAGTCTTGGAAAGATTAGGAATTCAGGGCTCATACCTAAACATAATAAAAGCATAATCTACAGCAAACCTGTAGCCAACATCAAAGTAAATGGAGAGAAGCTGGAAGAAATCCCACTAAAATCAGGGACTAGACAAGGCTGCCCACTTTCTCCCTAACTATTCACTATAGTACCTGAAGTCCTAGCCAGAGCAATTAGACAACAAAGAGAGGTCAAGGGAATAGAAATTGGAAAGGAAGAAGTCAAAATATCAGTATTTGCAGATGATATGATAGTATATATAAGTGACCCCAAAAACTCCACCAGAGAACTCCTAAACCTGATAAACAGCTTCAGTGCAGTATCTGGATCTAAAATTCAATCAAACAAATTAATGGCCTTTCTCTACACAAAGGATAAACAGGCTGAGAAAGAAATTAGGAAGTAGCTGGGCATGGCGGCTCATGTCTTTAATCCCAGCACTCAAGAGGTAGAGGAGGCAGGCAGATTTCTGAGTTCGAAGCCAGCCTGGTCTACAAACTGAGTTTCGGGACAGCCAGGGCTATACAGAGAAACCCTGTCTCGAAAAACCAAAACAAACAAACAAACAAACAAAAAACAAAACAAAAAACAAAAAACCAAACAAACAAAAAAGAATTTAGGGAAACAACACTCTTCACAATAGTCACCAATAATATAAAATATAAAATACCTTGGTGTGACTCTTACTTTACTAAGGAAGTGAAAGATCTGTATGATAAGAATTTCAAGTCTCTGAAGAAAGAAATCAAAGAAGATCTCAGAAAATAGGAAGATCTCCCATGCTCATGGATTGAAAGGATCAATATAGTAAAAATGGATATCTTGACTAAAGTAATCTACAAATTCAATGCAATCCCCATCAAAATTCCAACTCAATTCTTCAACGAATTAGAAAGGGCAATTTGCAAATTCATCTGCAATAACAACAACAACAACAACAAACCCTAGGATAGCAAAAAGGCTCGCAATGATAAAAGAATCTCTGTTGGAATCACCATGCCTCACCTTAAGCTGTACTACAGAGCAATTGTGATAAAAACTGCATGGTATTGATATAGCAACAGACAGGTAGACCAATGGAATAGAATTGAAGACCCAGAAATGAACCCACACACCTATGGTCACTTGATCTTTTACAAGGGTGCTAAAACCATCCAGTGGAAAAGAAGACAGCATTTTCAACAAATGTTGCTGACACAACGGGCAGTTATCATGTAGAAGAATGCTAATTGATTCATTTTTATCTCCTTGTACTAAGGTCAAGTCTAAGTGGACCAAGGAACTCCACATAAAACTAGAGACACTGAAACTTATAGAAGAGAAAGTGGGTAAACGCCTCGAAGATATGGGCACAGGGGAAAAATTCCTGAACAGAACAACAATGGCTTGTGCTGTAAGATCGAAAATTGACAAATGGGACCTCATAAAATTGCAAAGCTTCTGTAAGGCAAAAGACACTGTCAATGAGACAAAAAGGCCACTAACAGATTGGGAAAGGATCTTTACCAATTATAGATCAGACAGGGGACTGATATCCAATATATATAAAGAAATCAAGAAGGTGGACTCCACAAAACCGAATAACCCCATTAAAAAATGTATCAGAGCTAAACAAAGAATTCTCAACTGAGGAATAATGAAGGGCTGAGAAGCACCTGAAAAAAATGTTCAACATCCTTAATCATCAGGAAAATGCAAATCAAAACGAACCTGAGATTCCACCTCACACCAGTCAGAATGGCTAAGATCAAAAATTCAGGTGACAGCAGATGGTGGCGAGGATGTGGAGAAAGAGGAACACTCCTCCATTGTTGGTGGGATTGCAAGATTGTATAACCACTCTGGAAATCAGTCTTGGGGGGGGTGGGGAGTCCGGAAGATCCAGCAATACCTCTCCTGGGCATATATCCAGAAGATGTTCCAAATGTTAATAAGAACACATGCTCTACTGTGTTCATAGCAGCCTTATTTATAATAGCCAGATCTGGAAAGAACCCAGATGTCCCTCAACTGAAGAATGGATACAGAAAATGTACATTTACACAATGGAGTACTACTCAGCTATTAAAAACAATGAATATATGAAATTCCTAGGCAAGTGGATGGATCTGGAGGGTATCATCCTGAGTGAGGCAACCAAATCACAAAAGAAATCACATGATATGCACTCATTGATAAGTAGATATTAGCCCAGATAATTAGAATACCCAAGATACAATTTGCAAAACACATGAAACTCAAGAAGAACAAAGATCAAATTTTAGACACTTCACCCCTTCTTAGAATTGGGAACAAAACACCCATCGGAGGAGTTACAGAGACAAAGTTTGGAGCTGAGACTAAAGGATGGACCATCTAGAGACTGCCCCACCCGGGGGTCCATCTCACAATCATCTACCAAAAGCAGACACTATTGCATATGCCAGCAAGATTTTGCTGAAAGATCCCTGATATATCTGTCTCTTGTGAGGCTATGCCAGTGCCTGGCAAAGACAGAAGTGGATGCTCACAGTCATCTATACGATGGAACACAGGGCCCTCAATGGAGAAGCTAGAGAAAGTACCCAAGGAGCTGTATGGGTCTGCAAACCTATAGGTGGAATAACACATACCCCCAGAGCTCATGTCTCTAGCTGCATATGTAGCAGAAGATGGCCTAGTGGGCTATCATTGGGAAGAGAGGCCCCTTAGTCTTGCAAACTTTATATGCTGCAGTACAGGGGAAACACCAGGCCCAAGAAGTGGCAGTGGGTTGGTAGGGGAGCAGGGAGGGGGTATAGGGGACATTCGGGATAGCTTTTGAAATGTAAATGAAATAAATACCTAATAAAAATATTGGGAAAAAAAACCTGAAGTACCACAAGTTGAATTCCTATAATGGTAAGTTTTTATTTTAATTCGTTTATTTTTTACTACTATAGGTTTCATTTTATGTTTTTGTTAGGATTACAAATATATATTTAATATATATACAGATATATACAGATATATACAGGTATTATTATATATACACATGTATACATATGTATACAGAGAGAGACAGAGAAAGAGAGACAGACAGAGAGGCAGAGAAACAGAGACATACTATTCAAAACCATCATAGTTCTATATTAAAGTCTACTTCTCCCAAAAATCTTAGATTCTTTAAGAAGTAACAGGAGAATATTCCATGCATTTAGTGATTTGGTTTTCAGAGTCCTTGGTGGTGTCAGGAGCCCTAACGGGACAAAGTAATCACTAGCAGGTGATCATCCTGAAGCTTGTCCCACTATGGCTCCTGACATGGTAGACTCAGTTGTGACCTAAAAAAGATTTTGCCATTAACTTCTAATTACTATATTTGACTTAATAGAAGATTATTATATCCTTTAGCTTAAAAATATATACAATAAATGATAATATTGGAGACTTATGATTATGCACAGAAGTGAGAGTTGATTCAAGTGAGCACACACATGCAAGACAAAGGTGGAAGATAGGCAAGCAATGTCAAAGTAGCAAGACCCTCAGGGACACTCCTCCATGGCCTCCGCATCAAGTCTGCCTCCAGGATCCTGCCTTGGGCTCCCTAAATGACAGACTACAAATTGAAAGCTGAAATATACCCCTTTGTTAACAAATTATTTTATCACAATAATTGAAACCTAGAGTATTGCTGTGATAGACTTATGTGTTTTGGGAGAGGATTGTGGAAGGACTTTGGGCTAGAAAAGTCATTGAGTTCTCAGAACCTTGTGAGTTTTTCTTAGAGGCCTTGGAACTTAAGAATGTGGAAAATAATGCAGATGATAGAAGCAAGTCCTTTGAAGTTTTACAGTAAAGCAAAGACTCTATTAGGGCCAAATTAAGAACAAGGAAAGCAAAACCTTTGCTTTGCTTGGACAATTAATACTGGTCAGCTGGAGTTTCATAATCAGCTGTGATTTAGAAGAGATAAGCACCACTGAAGCCAAGTTTTCTGGGAAGAGTTTGCTCAGAGTAAGCACTCAGAAGCTGTGGTCCAGAGTTTGACAAGGCTGTACCTTGTGCTATCAGCCAAACCTCATAGTGCATAATAGTTTCCAACATTGTACTGATTTTGAAGGTATGAAACAGTCATGCATTGCAGATGAAGCCTTGCATGTGGGGTCAGAGGCCCTCAAGAAAGCCTAAGGCAGGCCATTGGTGAAAGTTCAGGTCAGATGCTGCAGAAAAACACAGCATTAAGAGTTGTCAGTAATAGGGGACAACTCCCAAGGAAACCAGAAGCTATGTAGTAGAGCCAGCCTTAAGCTCTTAAGATAGACCTCAGTTTAATTTTGAGTGCCACCATCACCAAACATCCACAATAATTCCTGAGCTTCCATCTGTAGTTTCTTGGCTATTATTTCATTTTTCAAAACTCTCCTCTCTTTTATGTTGTAGTGGTTGGGAGAAGTGGTTTTGGAATGAATGCTACAGAAGCTAGAGGTCAACATCAGATACCTTCTCTTGCTACTTTATTTTGGGAGGCCAGGACCTTCAGTGAATTTAGAGCCTGCAGACTCAGCTAGACTGACTAGCCAAGAAGCTCCACAAGTCATCTTGTCTCTGTTCCTCTAGTGTTGGGGTTACAATACACCATGCCTGGATGCTTTCCTAGGTTCTGGGGATCCAAGTCAGGTGTCTATGCTTATAAGACAAATCATTGTTCTGTCTAAATCATCTGTTTGTTGCCACCACACCTCTCTTTGCAGTATTCCTGGGCTCATCTTCTCTGTCCTTGTGTAAACAAATATACTCACTACTTTTGATGGTCACTTTCATAGGACTGAAAGATATTTAAGAAATCAGTGAAGCACACTTCAGCACAGTTCTTGGAAGCTGTTTCCATGGGAAGTTGGCATTGGGGGTAGTGAAATGAATAAGGAAGGCTGCCCTTGAATATGGATGGAACCTGCTGAGATTATAGACTTCCAGGTAGAATCAAGAACAAGGAGAAGATGGAAGTTCATGCACATACACAAATGACTCTTCTTGAGTAGGAGTGCTTGTGCTGTTTCAGATGTAGGACTCCAGGTTCTTCATCCTCAGGAGTGCAGACGTGTACCTGTGACTCTTCAGAGAACACTCCAGGCTTTGGGCTCCCCCTGTGGCTGCAACTTGGGGCTCTTTCCCCTCTTGTTTTAAGTCTCCTAGCCTCTTAGATTGAGCAGCTGCTGGATTTCCTGGCTCACCAGCCCACAGATGGTCATTGTGGGACTATATAGTCTCTGATCATGTAAGCCAACCTAATAAATTCCTCTTTAATTATATATATCCAATTTGTTGTGCTCTCTGAGGTACACTGATTAACATAACTTGGTTTTATATTTCTCCTGTGGAAAAATATTTCATAAAGCTTTCTACCCAGCATCAGTTTGTTGCCCCTGCAATTCCAAAATAACTTGTCTTTGTGTGTGTGCAGGTGCACGTGTGTATGCACCTGCACTTGCATATGTGTAGTGTCCAGAAATTGACTTCAGGTAATGATCTCTAGAAGTTGTCTCACTTGATTATTTTGTTTTGTTTAATATGGAGGGAGTCTGGAAGTCACCAATTAGGCTGTTCTTGTTGGCCAATGAGCAGAGGGATCTCCTGTTTCTACATACCTATCACTAGGATTATATGCATGTACCACCATTCTCACCTTTTTACATGGGTTTTGGAGATTAAACTATGCTCTGCATGCATGCCTGGCAACTATTTTAATGAACTATCCATTTCCCAGTACCAGAATAGTAATCTTCTTACTAGGTAGGTCTCTGTGATCCTCCTGCCTAGCCAAAGATGCTATTCATTGACTATGGAACCACGAGAGCAAATTAAAGGCAGCAGAGGTTAATTTGGCTTTTAATATCTAGAAACACATTAAACATACTGCTTATCCACAGATGCTCAGCTTGAGTGACATACTTTTAGATAGTTGAACATGTTACAGAATGCACAATTTTAATATTTCCATAAAATGAACAGATGAGAATCACAGGAAAGAGAAGACACATATCTCTGTCACAGACACTCATCCCACAGTGTGTGTCCTGAAACCTTATTTTCTTCACCTGGTTCCTGGGGATCACAGTAAACAGCCTACCTGTTATCATGGGGAGAACTTTTCAGATTCCCTAGTTATCTTTAAGGCTTCTGCCTTCTTATGATTTTGCAAGAATGAATTATAATTATGCTTCAATTATAAGGGTCATTGCCATGAAAATATTTGCTAATAAGAACTAAGAAAATAGGGACAAGAAACTTAATGCAAGTAGAATATATGCTGCAAAAGTACAGGAAACAGGAGGCAAGAGGTGTGTGGAGTTAGTCTATGATATGTCATCGGCTCCACAGCATTCACACTCACATCCATTCAGCATTGTATTATGGCCACTCACTCAGTTTATCATTCCCAGTAGACTGTGACTTCTGTAGTTTAAGAACCTTCTATCATCTCTATTCTCAGCTTCTGTGTGTGTGAGTGTGGTGTCTCTCTGTGTGTGCATGTGTGGAAAACTTGAATATCAGTACTTCCCTTTCACCTTATTTAATGTTTTTTTTTTTTTAAATGTATAACTACGGGTGTTTACCTGTGTGTGTTTCTGCACACTGAATGCATGCCTGGTGTCCTCAGATGTCAGAAGAGTCTATTGGATTCTCTAGAATTGTAGTTACTGATGGTATGAGCTGGCATATAAATCTGGGTCCTCTGGCATATGAATCTGGGTCCTCTGGAAGAATAGTCACCTAGTTATTAACCTATTATCAACCTAGTTATCTCTCCCACCTCACTTTCCACCCTGTTTGAAACAGAATTTTTCTTCTTGTTCACTGTTGCATATGTCAGGCTGGTTGCTTCTAGGGGATTATTCTGTTTCTGCCTCCTACCTCTCCGTGGATTACAAAATGTGTATACTACTTTGTCCACATTTTGTCCAGATGGTTCCAATCTTGGGTCACAGGTTGAAGAAGCACTTAACTACTGATCCATCTTCACTGCTCTCATCCTACAACTTATCATCACACCAGCTGCTTTATAGTTGTATTGTATACAACATGACTCTTTATAAGCAAATAAAAAAAATTGAATTGCTTTGTTTATTGAACACATGTTTTATTGAGCCTTCAACACTTGTCTACAAAATGTGGTTTGTCTATATCAAAGAACAAAATAATGTCTTTTCAACCTTTTATTAGGGAAGACACAGTCAGGACCAAAGGAAACTCCAATTCCTCAAATACCAAAAGGCAGTGCACAACCTGCACTATAGGGATATTTCTGGCAATTAGATAAAAGCCAGCATTCCTTGGGAACTTGTAAAACGAGATCCTGTCAGCCAAAAGGAGTCATTTTCTTTGTCTCTGGTAGAAGAAACATATGGCTACCAGCATATCAAAGCACATGCTGGCCTCCAGGCTCCCTCAATATCCCAAATACTTACTATACTTTTCAAAGTCCACTCTGGGCATCCTGGCCCTTCTCACATCCTCCTATGCCCTAAATCCCTCCAGCTCATAAGCTTTGTTCCCATTAATTACTCATCCTTCTTATTACCCACAGATCTCACTATGCTCTGCTCTTTCTGTTCTCACCTATCCTCTCTAGCCTATGCTTTTCTCCCCCTTTTCACAGTCTGCTGGCCATATAATCTATTTCTTTCCATCTCTGCTCTGGACTCTTCTCGATTCATTTAGATACATTTCCTCTCTGATTTACAATTACCCCCCACCTCAACTCTTCCCTTTAACCATACCATGGGCCAGTCATGTTCAAAATTTCTCTACTGCACTTCATACATACACATAGATAAATTACTAATGATTATAGGCAGCAATGCTTTTTTATAAGATTTTAATAGATGACTCTGGATGTTGAGAAAAAAAAAGACAAAAATAAGGTAAAGTCAACCAGTTCAACAGTGTTGCCTGAGAGCTGCAACAGGCTATACCATCTTCTTCATCATCTTCTTAATCATAATTGTGTGAGAAGGGCTGCATGCGGGTGTTTGCACCTGTGTGTGAAAGCCAGAGGAGATGTCTACATTTTTTGACTCAGTGACATTTCAGGCCTTCTGCAAAGAAGCTTCTTATTACAGCAGGAAGAGGTTTCCCGCAGAAGCCTCTGTGTCAAAAGTAAATGGTATCAGGGTACTTAGCCCTAGTGGGATAGCTATATCACCTGTCCAAGGGAATAAAATAACATGGACCAAGGATGAGAGATTGTAACAAATGGAAAAGCCAGCGCATGATGAGATGTACAGCCAGGTGACATCATTTGGACATGGTATTAGAGCCCTTACACTAATCACCTCAATGAAGCTGTGATTATCTGCACAAGACCTAACTTAGATTGAGTCCCCCCACAACATTTCTTCATGGATGGCTAATTATCTAACAATTTCAATAAAGTTCTCTTTATGAATATATTGCCTAATGATATGTGGTGGATTGGGGATCCATTGATGTTTTAGCTTGAAAGCAGAGATAGAATGTATATTTTTCCTATTTCAGTTTGTATAATTATCATAATTAAAAATCACCTGTTCTAGCTTTATTCAGTTGCTGTGAAAAAATATCCTGACATAAAGCAACTGAGGGGATAAATGTCCCATTTGTCTTTCAGGTTAGTGTCCATTGTTTCAGGAAAACCAAGGCAGGGACTCAAGCAACTAGTCAGATCCTATCATTAGTCAAGAGCAGAGAGAAATTAAGACATCTAAGCTGCCTGCTTTCTTCTGATTGTTGCCTAGTGGGGTTTTTTTTAAATGAGTCTTTGTAAATTTCACTATCCCACTCATATTCCCATCTCTTCATATCCACCCTCTGCCCTTGCAACCTCCTGGTTCAAAAGAGAATAAAATAAGATAGATCTTGTCCTGGAAGCTGTAGTGTGTCAGTGTGTCCCAAAATATAGCCTTTATCCACACATTTTTACTTGCAGATATTCATTACAGTGAGTCATTGGTCTGTTCAGAGGCCTCTGTCTTCCACTACACTATCTATACTGGATACTTACTGGGACTCTTCATAAAGTAGTAATTGATTCGCTATTAAATATCCCCTCCTTTTCCTCAAACATTTTATCATATTAATATTTTTACGACGATGCCCACTTATAGAAAAGCAATCTATTGTTTTAACTAACCAAATAACATAATCACTAAACCATACTTTATTTGTGTATTTTCTAGTATATTCTAGTGTATTACCTATTGAAATATGTTCAAGATGTCATTATTTCATCTTTTTGAAAATTGTTTTTGATAATTTATTTTTCTGAGACATGTATGCTCATTGTGTAATTTGGTACTTTCCACTAGGATCAATCAAAAATATAGGTTTGTCTTGATGGCACAATAAATATTATTCACTATTATGTGTTGGGGAAAAACTTTGCATAAGCTTTTAAAGGCATATATTACAAAGGTTGATTAATTCATAGAAAATATTTTGTAATCTTAAATAAGCAATATTTTTTAAAAATGCTAGCAAATGACCCACTATTCACATATGAATATCAACAGAGCAAAATTTATATGAAAGTTCATAAATATGAAGACATAAATTCAGACTCATGTATATGTATATACAAAATATATCCTTATACTGTTATTAAAAGTTTAATGGTGTTTTTTTTTTAAATATGAAAATAAAATTTTCTCTCTCTTGTATATGTGTGTGTGTGTGTGTGTGTGTGTGTGTGTTTGGGTTTGGGTTTGAATTATAGTCTATAGAGAGTTGTTTGTCCCTGCTAGTCTCACTCTTGTTATATATTCTAGACTGGTCTTTAACAATTTTCATTCTTCAGTTTTCCAAGTACTGAAACAACAACATGCATGTGTCAATGTGCCCACTTTGTCACATTTGTTATTTCTATAACAAAACACCTGACAATGTTAAGAGGTAGATTCCTGAGTTTAGCATCTAAAGAACATATTCCTCTTTGTTGGCAGGATCAAAACTGAGTTCATGTTCCCAGACCCAGAACCCACCTCCTGTTGTAGAAACTTTTAATCTCAACTTGGCTTTTCCATCAGGCCTTTGACCATTTAGTTACTGGATAAAAGATACCCACAACCTTTATATTTAGAATAAGCTTTTAAAAGCACGAGAGCTGGGCAGATATCTACCCTCTGTGCTACTAGAATCTACTTTTCTATCTATAACCCCAAGTTATTACTTAACTATGTTTCATCTGGACTACTCTTAACTCCAATTGGCCTGCCCTCGGGACCATGGTTTCTTGAACTTACCTACCTCATTTCAGCTTCTCCTCCACCTTCTCCTCATGGTTCTCCTCCAACCCCAAGCCCAGGAAACCTAATCTCACCTATGTCTCTTCTGTACTACTATTAGCTGTTGCTATCATTATTTACCAATCAGAAATAACTTGGGGGCAGAGTCACAGATCTGTGTGTAGACTCCAGGTCTTGGGGGCCTGCCCTTAGTATTACAATGGACAAGACCAAACTTTCTTTTTTGCTTCTTCCGATGTTTCCAGTTTGTCTGTTAACCAGTAAAGAATGCAAATTGGGAAGATGTTGTTATTCCATTATCTAAACTAATGCATGTAAGCAATGAATGTGCTGCCTGTCTTGACTTAATTGACCACCTGAAGCTTGTCCACTCCTTTGTTCCTTATCATTCTAAATTACAGGTCAGAGGCCAAGAAAGAACTTGACTATAAAAGCTGACTCAAGGACCCTGAAACCAGGTGACCTGGATAAGGACCAGTCATCAAAGTTCCTTGTTTAACCTCTTGTATCGAAATATGGTTAGTCAATGCAACAGCCCATATAAATCCCCCTTGCTTTGTGTTCCCATCCTACACAAAATGTTGTACAATCTCCCTTGGGGTCGGGAGGACAAGGTTCAAACCCTGAACTGACTGTCTTCCTGTGTGCATAGAAAAAAAAAGCTTTACTTTTTAAGCTTTAGTCTCTGAAGTAAGGTTTTTTTGGCTTCCATTTCAAACCCAACAACACAAAGCACTTAAGAGAGTAAGGCTCTGTTCTGGTTCACAAACTCATACATTCCAGCCCAGAGTCCCTCCCCTGCCCTGATTATAGCTCCAATGACAAGAACACTGAACGATGAAACTGTTTACTGAGGTCAAGGAAGAAACTGAAAGAGAAGTACAACCTTCATATGTGCCTCCAACTCATGACCTACTCTCTTCAACCAGGCCCCATCCCATAAAATTCACAGAACCTCACTAAAATGTACCAACAACTATGGGGACAAGTTTTCAAGACAGGACTGTGTGTGAGGATCATTTCACATCAATGCTGTCATACTTAGTCTTTGCAGTTCTTGATCAGAGCCCTATGCTTGTGTTAATAGATGTGGAGAGGCAGGGAGAGTTTTTTAATAGGCCTCCAACTGCTCAGGGGAGAAAGCCATGACTGTTGTAGAGAAGGGAAAGGACAGAGTATTGTTAACAGTGAACAAGGACAGCTTGTGAGGAGACTGCAAAGCTAGTGTTTAAGGCAGCTTTGTTTTGTAAAGGATAGGAACACAGCATTTCTATCTTTGGAACATGAAGGATGAGCAAAACCATGCTGATTATAAACAGAGGGCTCCCTGTGACTTCTGGAAATACCTTCAGCAGAAAGAACCTGAGTAAAGGGGATGGAGAGTTCATTCTCTATGGGGAATCTTAAACAGAAGGAAACTGAACTTTGAAATAAATACTTTAACTCTTGCCTTATTAACAATAGAAAGTGTGGAAATTAGTTCTTTTCTAACTGAAGATTTAAAAAATATATCGAAACATTCTAAGTCAATATTCCATGTTTCTTGCATAAACTATCAGAAAGTTCATTAATTATTTCTACCTGGTGTTTGTGTGCACATGTGTGCATTTGTGCATGCATGTGCTTGTAGGTGTGTGTGTGTGTGTGTGTGTGTGTGTGTGTGTTTGTGTGTTCTGTGCATGTACAAACAAGTCTGTGTGCTGATACATTTGCACATTTGCCTCACGTATGTATGGTGGGGACAGGGTGACACCAGTGTCTTAGCATCTTTCTCTCTTGATCACTACCTTATTTTTTAAGACTGAGTCAGTTACTGAGCTGAGAACTTGTTAATTTTTCTAGACTAGCTGTCTATCAAACTATCAGGATCCTCTTATCTCTGTGCCACCACCACCCAGCTATTGAGGTTATAATCATGCTCTTCCATATCTAGCTTTTATATGAATAGTAATGTTCCAGACTCAGGTGTTTATGCAGCAAGCATTTTACTTATGAAGCTGTATCCATAACTTATGTGTTTGTATAAATATGTAACAAAGCTCTCATTAAAAAAAAAAACAACTAAAAGATAGTTTCCAAAATATGAGTAAATATTTCCAGGTCACATGATAAAAACATTCATAGCAAAGTACATAATAAAACCTTAAAATTCTATCAATAGGAGCTGAAGCGATGGCTGACTGGTTAAAAGTGTGTATGCTGCCCCTGTAAACAACCTGAGTTTAGTTCCCAACTCCCACAAAGGGTAACTCTTAAGGCCTGTAAGTCCAATTCCAAGAGATCTGACATTCTCTTCTGGTCTCTGTGGTCACCCACACATATGTGTGCATGTGCTCACATGCGTACATGTGTGCATGCATATATACACACACACAAACATACACAAATAAAACTAAATTTTGAAAAACTGATTATCATTATGAATTATCATTATGGGGCACCTGAGAGTGTAAATGAACTAAAAACTCAGACTTAGTCTTCAAAGAACACTTACATTAATTGCAATATCTACTAATTATAATTATGTCGGTTGCATTTTTATTGTTGATCAAAATAATTGGTATGACACATCTAAAAGGATGGGCCCAGAGAGTTTAGTTCGTATTTGCTATACTTCACCCATGAGAGTCTGGGGTTTGTCAATGTATCAAGAGGAAGAGCCTGGGAGGTTATACTCAATTCATCATGTGACCAGAGGGCAAAGAGACAGGGGAGCATATAAGGGTCCTTGAAAGCTAGGAGGCTCTTGAAAGTGCCACCACCTCTCAAATATTCACCCGCTATGATCAAACCTTTTAGACAGAGGACATTCAGAACACATAGTATTTCTGTGTAGTAGATGTACCAGAATGATTTTTTTTCAAGAAACATTATCTTGTTAAAATGGAAAGATTCACAACACAGTTATTCCTCCCCTTCTCCTCTCTTTTCTCTCTCTCTCTCTCTCTCTCTCTCTCTCTCTCTCTCTCTCTCTCTCTCTCTCTCTCCCTTCTCTGTGTGTATGTGTGTGTTTGTGTGTGTGTGTGTGTGTGTGTGTGTTTCTCAGTAGAACAGCTCTTAGTTCTGTTTACAAGAAGCATGGACATGAATGTTCATAATAACAAAACAAACATTGACTCTTAAGCACAAAATTCTCTTCTTTGTGTAAATAGGATGATTAGAATTTTGGAAGAATCAAGTATCAGATATTATAAAACAGGAAAATAAGTTATCAGTTCACATGAAAGCATAGATTGATATTAGGTGCACGTGGCGTGTATGGGGTTGGATAGGTGTTTGTGTGTGTGTGTGTGTGTGTGTGTGTGTGTGTGTGTGTGTGTGTGATTGTTTATAAAAGTCAGAGAACAACTTTATGGAGTCAGTAACTCTCCATCTTAACATTTATGAGAGTTCTGGAATTCAGGCCACCAGGCTTCTGTGTTGTGCACCTTTATCTGCTGAGATATTTTGCTGGTTCAGGCACTGATCTTTTACAACAATCCACATAAGAATTCATATAGGAGGTTATCATACAATAGCAGATGATAGCTAGCAAGAATATGAGACTATGATAGAAAGTAATATTGGAGGAAATGCAAAAAAGTTGTAAATATAAAACATCACTTAGTGAATAAATATTCTTAAGACTTTTTAGAAAAGATTTAAAAAATTATATGTATGTATGCATCTGTTTCTGGATATGTGCAATGAATTCAGTGTGCTCAGTGACTAGAAGAGGACATCTTGTCCCATCCCCTGGTGCTATTGTCACAGGCAATTTTATGAGTTTCCCAGTGTAAGTGCTGGGACCTGAACTCAGGTCCTCTGCAAGAGCGTCAAGTACTCTTAATTCCTGTGTCATTTTTAAAGCTCCTAAAATATATTCTCTTGATGGCTGTGCCTAAGCCTGATTAGTTTGCAATTACTAAGACAGATTATCCATTTATGGATATGTCCTTTTAATATTGCATAAAAAGAACACATAGCACTTTCCAGCATGGAACTCAGAATTAGAAATAGTGGAACGCCCCCAAAGTAACAATTATTCTGCCGTGCATAAACTCTGCAGTCAGAACACCACAGAAAACAAAGCCCTCGTACTGCTTAGGAAAGCATGCACATTCTAAATTCCAACAGGAAAGCAGTAGTTTCCTGATTTAACAAAATGTAATTATACAGTAGAACAGCCACAGAGTTTGTAATAATGCTTTAAAATTTATTTTGAAGGGATAGTTTAAATATGGTTGGAATTGAACTTCTCCATTTGTTTTTCATTTGGCTAACACTTCCTGAGTCTTAGGAACATGGATCACATGAAAGAGGAACTACAAGTTTCATAACTGATTAGTGGGGATGTGATTGTCAAATATTTGTTTTCAATTACTGAGGACAAGGCTGTACTCCTCCACGAGGTATGAAATTTAATCAAGATTTTGTTTGTGATACTCTGCACAACCAGTTTTTTGGTGTCTTTTCTTCTCACCTCCTCTGGGAACATAGATTTTATTACAGTCTGGAGACTGCCATGGATGATTAGGATATGCAAGTCTAATCTGATTACCCTAGTAGTTATGTATTCACTTATATTTGGAGTAGAATTCGTGGTTTAAAATAGACTAAATTCAGAGAAAAACTGTGAAATCACAATAACTTTCTATATCATCTCTTTCCCTATACAAGCATAGCCTCCTCCATCACAAATATAATTTCAACAAAATGAACTTTTGCATGTACCAAATAACCAATAACTGGAGGGATTTCTTGATGACATTCATTTGATGATATTGGACTAACTTGTGATAATTTAAATATAATTTATATTAATGTATGACTTTCTTCCACTACCACAAAACTATCCTGTGTCTTATCTGTCTGTCTGTCTGTCTGTCTGTCTGTCCTTTTCAGGTTGTGCCAACAATTTTTATTAGATATATATTTACATTTCAAATGTTATCCTCTTTTCTGATTTTGCCTTTGGAACCCCCCCCTATCACATCCTCTCTCTCCCTGCTCTCAAACCCATCCACTTCCACTTCCCTGTCCTGGCATTCCCCTTCACAGGACCAAGGGATTCTTCTCCCATTGATGTCCAACAACACCATCCTTTTCTACATATGCTGCTGGAGCCATGGGTCCCTCCATGCGTACTCTTTGGTTGTTGGTTTAGTCGCTGGGAGCTCTGGGGGTACTGAATGGTTCATATTGTTGTTCCTCCTATGAGACTTCAAGCTCCTTCAGCTCCTTGGGTCCTTTTTCTAGCTCTTCCATTATGGACCTTGTGCTCAGTCCAATGAGAGCATCCTGAGAGCATCTACCTCTATATTTGTCAGGCACTGGCAGAACCTCTCAGGAGACAGCTATATCAGGCTCCTATCAGCAAGCACTTGTTGATATCGACAATAGTGTCTGAGTTTATGACTATGTTGGATGGATCCCCAGGTGGGCAGTCTCTGGATGGACTTTCCTTCAGTCTCGGCTCCACACTTTGTCTCTGTATCTCCTCCCATGGGTATTTTGTTTCTCCTTCTACAAAGGACTGGTGCATCTGTACTTTGGTCTTCCTTCTTCTTGAACTTCATTTGGTCTGAGAATTGTATCTTGGGCTAATATCCACTTATCAGTTAATGTATACCATGTGTATTTTTTTTATGATTGGATTACCTCACTCAAGATGATATTCTAGTTCCATCCATTTGCCTAAGAATTTCATGAATTCAGTGTTTTTAATGGCTGAGTAGTACTTGTAAATATGCCACATTTTCTGTCTCTGTTGAGGGACATTTGGGTTCTTTACAGCTTCTGGCTATGATAAATAAGGCTGCTATGAACATAGTGGAGCATGTGTCCTTGTTACATGTTGGAGCAATTGGTTTTTAAGAATCACTCTATAGTTTTTGACTTTTCCTAAGTGTTACATCATTGGAATCATGTTGTATATATTCTTCAGACGGGCTTCTTAACCTTAGCAGTATTAGTTAAAGGTTCTTCCTCTAGAGGTTTTTCCTCTATATCTAATTTTATTGCAAAACTGGATTATATTCTACTTCCCAGATGTACTATCAGATATTTATCTAGTCATTCAATGAGGCTCATCTTGATTGCTTCCATGTTCTGAGAGCTAAAAATTTGACTGTCATGTCATCCATTGTACTGACCAGATTTTATGTCGATACTAATTAAAGTCATCTAAGAGGAGGGAAGCTCAATTGAGAAGCCTGTAGGACAATTTTTAAATTCGTGATTGATGTAGATGGTCCCAGCCCACTAAGGGTGATAATGTCCCTGAGCTAGTGGTCCCGGGTTCTATAAGAAATCAGGTTGAGCAAGCCAAAAGAGACAATGTAGTAAGCAGTACTCCTCCATGTACTCTACATCAACTTCTGCTTCCAGGTCTGTTTGAGTGTCTCCCATGATTTCCTTCAATGATGAAAAGTGATGTGAAAATATAAGCCAAATGAACCCTTCCCTCCCCAAGCTGCCTTTTGTCATGGTGTTTCATTGGAGCAGTCACAACCCAAACTGAAACATTTGTGTACAGAGATTCATGTGCACCAAAGTGTTAATTCCTTTGGGAAATCGTCAGGATTGCTGCATTGTATGAGAGTATGTAAAATATGTCAAGAATCCAAAGTTTTTGAATCATTTTATATCTCTGTTGGCAATGAATAGAGGTCTACTGGACCACAAATTCACATACATTTACTGTTCTAAGATCCTGAAATTTGGCCACATTCAGGATGTATATATATCTCATTACTGTTTCCATTTGTGATTCTTAGTGATAGATGACAAGAAGATTCTTTGCATGTGCTATTTGTCATCTGTATGTTTGCTAAGGTATCTATTAATGTCTTTGGATATGTTTTGAGTGCAGTTTTTTTGTTTGTTTGTTTGTTTTATTTTTAGTATAAGCACTCTTTTTATAAAAAGTCTGTTCTGCTTTAATTTTTGTTACTGTGATAAAATATCTTGACAAAAAGCAATTTAAGGAAGAAAGGGCTTAGTTTAGTTACAATTACAGCTTTCAGTTCACCATATCAGGGAAATTGAAGCATCAGAAATGTAAAATAATTAGTTTATATTACACTGTACTCAAGAATAATGGTCTTGTTAGCTTTGTGTTACAGTGACAAACATCACAACCAAAAGCAACTTGGAGAGGAAAGGGTTTTATTGTCTTATGGGTTATAGCCTATTGTTGAGGGAAGCCAAGAATAGATATCCCTAGGAACTTGAAGGCAGAATCTAAAGCTGAAGCCACAGAAGAATCCTGCTTGTTGGTTTTGTCAGATACCTACCTTTTATAGCCCAGGCTCATCTGCCCAGGGACAGCACCATCCACAATGTGCTGACCTCCCCTCCATCAGTTAACAATAAAGAAAATGCCCCCAGAGACATGCCTACAGACCAGAATGAGGGAGAGAATTCTCAATTAAGCAGCCTCTTTCCTGGGTATGTCTGGATTTGTGTTAAGTAGATAAATGAAGCTACTGATAACAAGAGAAATGTTTTCATGCTTACTATTCAGCCTGCTGCCGTCTCTTCTCTTATACATGAAGATCAATGGTATTTGAGGCCTGATAAAACAAGATCATAACTGATGGTCAGGAAGCTAACAAAGGAGATTGTGACCTAGTTCACTTAACCATAAGAGAGACAGAATATATGGGTCAGTGGCTAAGAGCACTTCCTGCTCTTGCAAAGTGCTCAGTTCCAAGCAGCCTGTAGGTTGGCTTATAACCACCTGTAAATACATACAGCTCCAGGGGATATAATACCTTCTCCCGATTTCCACGGGCACCTACTTACACATGCACACATGTATAGATAAACACAATTATGTGCATAACAATCCATGAAATTAAGTTAAAACAACATAGTTATAATAAATACCCCTGTTTAGTGTGACATGTGAATTAGTGAAAATACTGGAAAATGGAAATTACTACACTGTAACTAGGAAGAGTCTTTACCGAATTATTTGCTTTATAGCTTTGCAAAGTAAATTTTTGCTTCAGCAATTGGCATGCTAAGAAAGTTAAGTTGATGAATCAATTCAGGATTTTGAGGAACAATACATCCATACTTGTAACAATATCAAAGTGATTGGAAGCCCATAAGGAATTAGTTTTATTTGATACAAGCAGACAAGGAAACATGTTATGTTACAAGCATCTCTTTATTAGGAACATAATAGTATCTTGCATACAATATATTCCTTTTTCACACAGTTTCTTTTTTTTATCAAAGAATTTTCTTTCTAATTATGTGTGTGTGTGTGTGTGTGTGTGTGTGTGTGTGTACATGGGTATGTATACATAAGTGCAAGAGCACACAGAAGCCAGAAGAGGTTGCTGTATCCCCTACAGGTGGAGTTACAGATAGTAGTGAACCCTCTTATATGAACAGGAGAAACCTTTTGGGTCCTCTGCAGTGGCAAGCTTTCTTAAGTGCTAAGCCATCTCTTAGCCTTTGTCACAAATGTCTCTATGAAAAGCAGATGCTTAATTAATTAACTAATTAATTTAATAGATAATAGAGCACAACAGTACTTTTATTTCCATTAGAACGTTTTCTTAGGGTAGGTGGAAGTTAAAAGTCAGTGGCCTGTTAATTCAGACAATTACTTCCCACATCTGTAATTGCTTCTGCTCTGCTGCATTTCTCTTTATGTTGTCTTAATATCAACATGCATATGAACAAGTAGAACCTTTGCATCAGTTCCAAGAAAACTTTGGGCTGAAAAGATGGCTCAGTGGGTAAAGCATAATGAATTGAGTTCAGATTCCAAAGCCAGGTGTGGTGGAGAACATCCTAGTTTTATGCCAACTGAGATCAGGGATAGGGGAATACAGGAAGCTCAAGGTCCAGCTAGCTAGTCTGCTGTGAACTGTAGCAGACCCTGTATACACAATGAGTCTGACACCTGAGGTTTCACTGTGATGTCCACATGTGCACCTTAGCAATCATATATAAGAGAACTTTATACACAGAAAGATATCTTAAAAAATCAAAAAAAGTAAATGTTCTTGTGATATTTTTGAAATTATCTAAATATAATTACACTATTTTAGATACTCATCTCAGAAATTTATAAGACTCAAAAACAGTCTTTTGAGATGATTAATTATTTTGCAGGAATGCATAGATTATGTGCATTGTAAGTTCGTATTTGACACTTGGCTATTTTTGAAATTTCAGTTTGGTGTCAATAATCTTTGAGAGGTTGAAACAAAGAAACCAACATATTTTGAAATACTTAGAGATACCAAGTTTTTCTTCACCTACTAAAAAATTTCACAGAAACATGAACCTATTTTAAAAAACAAAGGAGTCATATTAAAATATATTTTTGGGCAGAATCTTGCTTATTTTTAACTAAAGTCAAAGTTTGGTTTCTGTAGTAATTTCAATACTTATAGGCTGGATCTAAGATAGAGATAGTAAAATATACACTGTGTATAGGAGCTTATTGACATTGAGGTAAGTATTTCTCAGTATTCAATATTATTTTAACAATGATACCTTGAACTGGGGCTTTTAAAAGATTTTTAAAAATATGTGTGTGTTTGTGTGTGTGTTAGTATGGATCTGGTCACAGGAGTTTAGTGGGGCCTTGATTCAGTCAGCTGAAGAAAAGGAAAGTACCTGGGCTTACTGGTCAGCCATTTTTGCCAAATCTGAAAGAAACCCAGGTGCAGAGCAATGGAGGAAGGGAACCAATGTTGACCTCTGGCTTCCACATGAACTCCTTCCACCACAAACATGTATACAAAACACAGACAGACACATACACACACACACACACACACACACACACACACACACACACACATACACACAGATACATACACACGCACACAGACATAACAGACACATGGATGTTGGGCAGTGGGTGTGTGTGGGGGGGGAAAGGGAGTGGGAGAAAACCCGCATCCTGCCAGAGTTCCAGTGCTTTGCGTGGGCAGACACAGAAGGACTGCCACATGCTCCAGGCAGCCCTGGGTGGATGTCTGGCTGTGGAAAGCCACTGGAACCCAGCTTGGTGGGGGGTGGACAAGGAGCAGTCGTAGGTAACAGGTTCTCAGTCTCGGTATCTCACGCTGGATACCGCAGAAGATCTGAGAACAAATGAGGACACTGGGAGCAGATTGGTCATCCCTGGGACCAGAGCAGGGAGAGGACAGGGAAGAGAGGGTGCTTGGTGGTTCCCAGTGGGCGAAAGTCCTTGGTCTAGTCCATGGCTGGAGCGAAGGAAGGCCTTCTGGTGGGAGGTTAGATGCAGCTAGGGGAAAGCCTATCCCATTGTTCAAGCATAGCAGGCCTTGATGAGCAGAGACAGTCTATGGTTTTAGAGCTTTATTGTTCAAAGGCAGGGAGAAAGAGAGAAGGTAGAAAGAGGAAGAGAGGCCAGCCATGGCTGCGTGGAGAGATGGGGGAAGGGAGAGAGAGAGAGAGAAGGAAGGCTAGATAGGAGATTAAGATGAGAGCTTAAAGAGAGTGAGGAGGGGCCAAGCAGCTCCTTTTACAGTGGGCTGGGCTATCACGTAACTATGTTGTGGAGCATACCTGGCTATAGTCAGGTAACTATGGGAGTGGAGTCTAGCCAGAATGCCAGAAGCTTGGGACATTATCTGTGTGACTTATAGTCACAGAATTATGGAGTTGGGGGCTCTGTGGTGTCAGGCACCTGTCTCTGGGAACATGGCTCGATGTTCCATCTCTTGTAGAGTTTTCTACTGGGTCGCCAGAGCAAGCCTCATTCAAACAAAATAGGCTGCTTTAGTGGTCCCACAACTCATAAGTCCAGAACTCAGGAGGCAGAAACATGGTGGAAGGGAGGAACACTTGCAAGAGGTTCTCCACTCAAATGCCATGAGTGGGTGCGCGCGCGCGCGCGCGCACACACACACACACACCATGCTCATGCACACGTAAACTGGCTAGCCATACAAGGCTATACAGGCAAGTTCTGGGTTCAAGAAAGAGTTTCCAGATCTAGAGAATAAAGGATGATCTTTAATACTCCCCAAATCAACTTCAGGTCAACATATGCATCCTCCCCCAACACAAACACAGGTACATCTGTACACACAAGCACATGTGCATGTGAATACACACACACACACATACACACACACACACACACACACACACACACACACACACACTGAAGCATGCATATATGCATACAAAATCAAAGAGGAGGAGCAGCCACCTCTAACATCTGCTGATATAATGGGTTCCCATGAATTCTGATAGAAGATATTCTTTCACTTGCTTCCCAATGTCAACCAGTATAAGATAGAATCTCTTATGTACTGTATGGATATACCAATTACAAATCCTATGGCCTATAAGAAATGGCTGAATAGAATGTGGGACATCTTGTAGGCAGAAAGGATTCTGGGATTGAGCCAGGCAGAGAGATTTGCTTGGGAACATGGAAAAGGACAGAAGCATGGAAGCTGGGCAGAGGTAACCAGCCACATGGCAGAATTTAGAGTAGAATAAATGGGATATTAAATTATGATCTAATCAGTGGACCAACCAAAGCTTATGGCCAAGATGTTTGTAAGTATATTTTGAGTATCATAGTCATTATTCCAGGAGCTTGGGGCCAGGATGAGAAACTCAGCATCAACATTAATCGATCAGGAATGTGTGCTGCTTTGTAAGCACGGATGTTGATATGTATTACTCTGATCCTTCCTTTTATCTTTGAACTATCTGAAAAAAGTCATTTTCCAGTTAATATTAATAATATAAATTTGGATTCTCACATTTGTGAGATTACATATATTTACAGCTTGGCAATAAAGGATGCACGGACCCTAGGGAAAGGAGGTCTTACTGAAGTTGCTCATCATCTTCCTGGTAAACAGACATCTATTTATCCTACATAGGGAGCCAGTGTCAGATGAGTGTAAAATTCAACCAAAGTCTTGCTTAGTGAATTTCTGAGTATATTGGACTTAGAGGACTAAGCATGAAATGTTACAGGAGGATGAGTTACAGGGGCTTCTTAAATTCTATAGGGTTGTGGATTGTAGAGTGGCTATTCTGAGCCTTTGGGCTAATATCCACTTATCAGTGAGTACATGCCATGTGTATTATTTTGTGTCTGGGTTGCCTCACTCAGGATGACATTTTCTAGTTCCATCCATTTGCCTGCAAATTTCTTGAAGTCATTGTTTTCAATAGCTGACTTGTACTCCACTGTATAAATGTACCATATTTTCTGTATCCATTCTTCTGTTGAGAGACATCTGGGTTCTTTCCAGCTTCTGGCTATTATACATAAGTCTGTTATAAATAAAGTGGAGTATGTATCCTTGTTATAGTTGGAACATCTTTTGGGTATATGCCCAGTAGTAGTATAACTGTGTCTTCAGGTAGAACTACATCCAATTTTCTGAGGAACCACAAAACTGACTTTCAAAGTGGTTTTACCAGGTTGCAGTCCCACCAGTAATGGAGGAGTGTTCCTTTTTTTCCACATCCTCACCAGCATCTGCTCTCACCTGCATATTTTATCTTAGCCATTTTGATTGGTGTGAGGTGAAATCTCATGGTCGTTTTGATTTGCATTTTCCTGATGACTAAAGATGTTGAACATTTCTTTAGGTGCTTTCCAGTCATTTGAGATTCCTCAGTTGAGAATTCGCTATTTAGCTCTGGAGCCCATTTTTAATAGGGTTTTTGGCTCTATGGAGTCTAATTTCTTGAGCTCTTTGCAAATTTTGGATATTAAACCTTTAGTAGATGTAGGGTTGGTAAAGATCTTTTCCCAATCTGTGGGTTGCCTTTTTCTTCTATTGATGATGTTCTTTGCCATACAGAAGCTTTTCAAATTTATGAGATCCCATTTATCATTTGTTGATTTTAGGGCATGAGCCATTGGTGTTCTGTTCAGGAAATTTTATCTTTTGCCAATGTGTTCGAAGTTCTTTCCTACTTTCTCTTCTATTAGATTCAGCATATTGGTTTTGTTTGTTTGTTTGTTTGCTTTTGTGGAGGTCCTTGGTCCACTGGAAAAATCTCCCATGCTCATGGACCAGCAGAATTAACATAGTAAAAATGGCCATTTTACCAAAAGCAATATACATATTCAATGTAATCCCCATCAAAATTCCTACTCAATTCTTCACTGAAATAGAATGAACAATTCTCAAATTAATCTGAAAAAAAAAACCACAACAAAAACAAAACTCAGAATAGCCAAAAACATCCTCAACAATAAAAGATCTTCTGTGGAAATCACCATTCCTGACCTCAAGCTGTACTACAGAGTGAGAAAAAACACATGATATTTGTACAAAGACAGGCAGGTAAATCACTGAAATAGAATTGAAGACCCAGAAATGACTCCATACACCTTTGGTCACTTGATCTTTGACAAAGGAGCCAAAACCATCCAGTGAAAAAAAAGACAGCATTTTCAACAAATGCTGGTTCAACTGTCTCTGAAGTCTCAATTAACCTGTTTAGAAACCTTGCCAATCAGCCAAGCTAACACTGATCATCAGTCATATATACTTATATCTGATATAGATATAGATGTAGATATAGATGATATAGATATAGATGATATAGATGTAGATGTAGATGTAGATGTAGATGTAGATGTAGATGTAGATGTAGATATAGATATAGATATAGATATAGATAGATATAGATATAGATGATATAGATGTAGATATAGATATCTCAGAATATACTTTCCCTTCAGGTTACTTTCCCTGGTTAACTGAGTGTTGTTCAGTGGGAAGACTTTTCTTCACACTGTGTTTTCAACTTCACCCCACAGTGAGACTTTAGGTGGAAAATGTCTACTGCATGTTCCTATGTGTTAGGTTCTCTGTGTGTGCAGGCGAACAAGCACTAATTCACATGTGTTTGTGGCATTGACTGTACTTCTTTTCAGGTTGTAATTTTTCTTTACTGATTCCCCCTTGTGCAGGCCAGGGTGTCAACAGTTTAGGTTATAGGATCTGGACAATAATGTATTGCTTTTCTATTGCTTGATCAATCTTTTGAATCTAATGGCCAAGCAATTGTGTTGATACCTTGTGCTCTGTTATAATATTCCAGAGAAACAGGCAGAAATCACCTCATATAGTCAAGGTGATACATTACTTCTAAATATGCCCATGAGTTGATAAGATGGCAGGCTGGAGAACCAAGAACGCTTCTGTGCATGATTCTCTTACATGACTTGATTTAGGAGTGAGAAGAAAAGAAAAGATGGTGAATGACACACATTTAAGGGGCAATGATTAGAAATAAACTGGTAGTGGTGGCAAAGGGTCACTTAAGCTAGACAAGCATGTCTCATTGCTAGAAATAAGAACATGTGACTACAGAACAAGTAAACTACTCTCACTCTCTCTCTCTCTGTATGTGTGTCCATGTGTTTATGTATATGTTTGTGTGTGTGCATGTATCTGTGTGTCTGTCTGTTTGGATGTGTGTCTGTCCATGTGTGTATGTGTGTCCATGTGTGGGCCTGGGTACCAGAGGTTTTCCACGGAGATCTCTGGCCAGGCCTGGTGCTAGGGTTCCAGCGAAGGGAAGCAAATGTGGCCAGGGAGTGGAAGTTGCTTCCTGGCTTCCACTGCACCATTCTGCTCTACCTCCATCTCTGCCATGCCTTAATTCCGGGCCGCCCTGCACTGAGTTGGGTCAGGCTGGGCTGACAAGAATCTGACTAGCCAGTGAGGAGTATGGCAGAGCCTCAGGCAGAGAGCGGATCTCTCCTCAAGTGTTACAGCTCTCAGGACAAAGGCTTGGAAGATGGAGTAGTTCTCGCACACCTTTATTACCTGGATAGTACTTATATACAGTTTTGGGGATGATTCAGGGTTTGAAAGCAGATACTTCTCATTGGTTTGGACTAAGAGTTTGGGGAAACCTTATTTGCATGTGGGAGTGTTTGGAGCAGCTACTATGTGATTGATGCAGCATACCTCTCTGCAGGGAGGCTGTGGGAGGCTATAGCTAAGAGACAGGAGCCAGGTGCACAAGAGGCATGGCCAAATTCCTATAGTCCCAGGCCGGTCTGGGATTCCAGATCTTGGCTTGACCAGGGACCAGGCTGTCTGTGCACAGCTCACCACCCCACAATGAGTGGGTCCCTCTGTCTATCTGGTGTTTTGTATGGCTTTTGAGGTTTTCACACTCATGTGGTGAGCACTTTCCCTGCTAAGCCATCTCCAAAGCTTACCATTGGTTATTATACAACTATTCCAACATACAGGAAGCTTAGCTGCTATTGATCAACTATCTTAAAGTCCTCTTGAATATTTGGGCCCCAAATTCTCCATTATTGGGGAAATTTTTAGGTTGTTTAAATAACTTTATAAAGATATTATTGTTTTCATTGTTTTTATTTTGAAACCAGGCATCCTCTCTGATCCTTCTGCCTCCACATCCCATGGGCTGAAACTAAAGGTGAGTGCCACCATATGGAGATCAAATCCAGAACTTCACACAAGCAAGCATTATACCAACTCATCCACACCCTAGGTACCCTAGGTACCAGTTTTCTAAAGTCAAATGGTTTTATTAAATATAAAACTATGGGAACACTAATCTATATTATATATTCCTGGCTGGCTTTCTACTTTCTATTGGAATCAGGATGGTCTGTACCTCTTCTGTCTCTGACTCTCGAATGATGGGTTTAAAGGCTTGAAGGACTATGTCCAGACTCAAACTTTTCATTATTTTGGTTGTATAGCATCAATACACATGAAACATTCACAGAGTTAAGGAATAGTTCAGTAATGACAAATTGGTAAACATTAGCGATTATGTAGCATTTTATAGAGAGAAACACAGACTTCAAAAACATAACTACTGCCTTTCTCATGGTTTATGACAGCTGGAGTGTGGATCACTTCTCATCAGCAGAGCAGTGATAACAGGCTTCATTTTGTAATAATATATTTTGTTGTGACTGTTTTTCTTTCTGCTCTTTGATTTCTATACTCTTTGTTCCCAGAAAGCCACATTTTGAGAAGCTCTTGAAAGAACATACCCCCCTCCCTCTTGAAAAAAACATACCTTTTTCCCCTGGTTTGCTGAGTTTGAAATGATTCATGAAGTTGTGTGTCTGTTAGGACAATGGTACAGACATCAGTTTGGCAACTGCATTGAGGAAGGGCAGAAACTTCCCTTCCCTAAGTTTCTGTTTCTCAGTTCTAAAACTGCTATCATAGAGTTTAGCCCCAGGCATGTTAGGATAATTTAGAACTCATCCTTGTATAGCACAGCTTCATAAGGTGAACCCAAAGCATACTTTTCCTTTGTCCCCAATTTTTTTTTCTTTCAATATAGGATCTCATGTATCTCAGGCACTTTTAATTTATTATATAGCTGAGGATGACCTCAAGTTTTAGATCTTACTAAGTCTACATTCTAAGTACAGGGATTATGTCACCATGCCTAGTTTATTCTGTGTGAGGGATGGAGCCAAGGACCCTATATCTTCTACCAATTGTCCACATCTTAAACCCCTTCTCCTTATGTTTAAGAGTCAGGAGAGGGGAACCTGATCTGGTATTGGGTGGGAGAAAAGGACTGAAGCCTAAGGGCCAGAATAAAGAATGGAAACAGGCAACCTCAGGAATTAGGAGGTTGGGGGAACCCTCTAGAATGTACCAGAGGCCTGGGAGTTTAGAAATTCTTAGGACCTAAAGGGAAGAACCTCAGATGGATTGACTGACAGTAGGGAGGTGGAGCTTGTAGAACCCACCTCCAGCAGGAAGACAGGGCATCACGTGAGAGATGGGTTGCTATCCTACAGTCAAATCTCTGACCCATAATTGTTCCTGTCTGAAAGAATTACAGGGATAGAGATGGAGAAGAGCCTGAGGAAAAGAAGGTCCAGTGAAAGGCCCAAAGTGTAATCCAACTCAAGGGGGGCCCCAAGACCTGACATTTTTACTGAGGTGATGGAGTGTTCACAAAACGGGACCTATCATGACTGCCCCCACAAAAGACCCAATGAGCAGCTGAAAAAGTCAGATGCAGATATTTGTACCCAACCAATGGACAGAAGCTGTTGACCCCTGTGGTTGAATTATGGGAAAGCTAAAAGAAGCTGGGGAGGAGAGTGACCTTGTAGGAGGACTAGTAGTCCTAATTAACCTGGAACCCTGAGATGTCTCAGACACTGGACCACCAACCAGAAGATATGAGGCCCACAACATATAAATAGCAGAAGACTGCAAGGTCTGGGTTCAATAAGAAAAGATGCACCTAACCTTCAAGAGACTGGAGGCCCCAGGGAGTTTAGAGGTCTGGTGGGGTGGGGGTGAGGTATGGGGTTATGTAGAGACAGGTGGGCAGGCAGGAGAACATGGAACAGTCCCCGGGAGAGGAATAAAGTCTGGAGGAAAAGAAAGAAAGAAAGAAAGAAAGAAAGAAAGAAAGAAAGAAAGAAAGAAAACAACAACAACAACAGAGAATATCAAAGCTATCACACAACACTCCCATCATTTGCTGCAGCAAACTGCAATTATGACTGGGGAGAACAGGGTGTGATTCCTCTGATATTTGCTGTTGCAAAAAAAAAAAAAATCCAAATATCAAAGGGCAAGGATTCTTCACTTTAACAAAACACTAAACATTAAAAAAAAAAAAAAAAGCTGAAGTTTCTGGAACAGAGAGTGAGTGAATGGGGCATGTTGACAATCTGGACAAGAAAAGGGAAAGGGAACAATCTAACAATCCCAAGAGCAAACTTGAAACTCCTTTACCTTTCAAGCTCATGTCACCAAGTGCCAGGCGCTTCCCAAAGAAGTGGGCAGAGAATAATGAGCCAAAGAGATGGCTTGTCATTTCCACACAGCTTGTATACTTGGGGAAGTGATGGAGAGAAAAGTAAGCCCTTTTCTGCTGCAGGAAGTCAAGAGTATCTGGGAGATAATACAACAGGTTAGAACGTCTGGATACCCATGTGGTAGGGATTGTGATATGTAGACTCATAATTTTGGGCCACAGTGTGGCTAGAGGTCATATTTGATGTCCTCATTCCTTTATAAAATGCTTCCTACTTATTGACCATCTACTGTAAGAGTGGCATTATTCTACTCATAGAAATGTGGTTAACTAAATAGCTCATAGTTCATGTAGAAAGATCTCTAATGATTATGATAATTATGCAATTTATAAAACATATAGTGATAAATAGTGATAAACTTACACAGCATGAAATTAAGTGTCCCCTGGATGAGGCTAATTCAAACATTGTGGTTTAAGCACAAATAAAATTGATGTGCATGCCATAGCTTCATCTCAATTTGCTAGAACTTGGGAGAGCAAGTCAAATGACTATTAGGTCTGAAGGTCAGTGTGATTTCCTAAAAGTAGTACTGAGGCAGGTAAACAGCAACCTGGGATTCAACTTGGTTTGTGCTATGCACCCACCCATTCTCTAATAATGCATTGGTAGTCTGAGACGTTCAATATGCACATACACCTCTCACCAAACAGTGAACCGAGAGCTAGTAGAACATATGCATAAATTAAACAATGGAAATGCATTACTCTCAACAAACACATCTTAGAATTACTATGGGCACTAGATCAATCTGACCTAGACTGTTTTAAGTACATGAGCAATAAAGCAAACTGTGTCTTCTGAGTGAACTTTAGGAAGAGTTACCTGTTTACTACCTTGTACCTATGCACATACACTCAAATAAAGTGCATATGGTTAAAATCATATACATACTAAGAAGAGATATTTGCAGTAAGCCAAGGCTTAAGTAAGACTGTCAAACCAATTCTATGCCCCTTAACAAACTCCTCCTATTCTTGAACCCACCAAAGAAGGTGGCAAGTAATAATCATAGCCCTTGAATAGTTTGTCAATGGATGTCTCACCATCACTCTTGACAGAACATTTCTTTCTGATCTGTGGTATTGTTTTTCTGTGAATAAAGTTTGCTCATTGCTTCACAACCTGTGTACATGCAATTATTTTAATTGTTTTGAGTAAAACACAAAGAACTTGGAAGACTCCACCTCAGAACACAACCACTAGCAACAAAAGTAAGGTTCTGGAGGGCAGGCTTCAACAACTGATTGGAAAAACCTTGCATGGTGTCTTGAGCGGGCAGTTTCAAGCTCCAGAATGCTAACTCATCACAGATCCTGGGAATAATTTCGATGAATTCCTGTGGGTCTTCAGACACAATATCCCCAGATACTTGATGATAGCTCTGGATGGGCTTAACCATACAGTTAACTTTGTTCACAGTAAATCTGAAATGATATCCTGACAAAGACTCATATTAAAAACCTAATGGATAGAATACCACTTGATTACCATTCCTTCATTTTGAAAAACTTTGATAAATATATATCATCCATCTCTATCATATATATGTATGTATCAATCTTTCTATCGTCTGTATCTATCTACCTCACCTCCATCATCTATCTACCTACTCATCTATCACCTATCTACCTATGCTTGTGTTCTCGACTTGACCAGCTTCACTCAGGCTGTTAGAAATCAGGGTCTAACACAAGGGAATGCTGTCTGGTTTTGTTATAATTTTTATGGCCCACCCCATCAGTTATCCTTTACCTTCCATATTAGACTTTCTGCCTGGGGTACAGTAGGCTGGCCCGACTATGCTTTTCAGCTCCGTGTAAATGAGTCTACCATGACAACCCCAGAAGAGAATTAGAAGAAGAACATGGTGGCCGAAGAGAAAAGGAGCTATTTGTAGAAGGGAATTTTTAGAGTGGGTATAAAGGAAGATGCATTAGAATTATTTTTACTTAAGTCATGTGTATGTGTGTGTGTGTGTGTGCATGTTCATTTATATATGTGCATTTGTATGTGAGGTAAGAAATTTGTCAAGTGTCTTCTTTGGTCACTTTCTATCTTAAATTTTAAACATATGTTCTCTCATTGAACCTGGAATTCACTGACTCTGCTAGAGCAGTTGATTCTTCAGCATTGTAACTATTTGCATATATATGGGTTCTGTAGCGACTGAGTTGAGGTCCTCATACTTGAATTACAAACACTTTACTGTCAAAGCTCAATCAGGATTTTTTTTTTTCTTTTTGGACTTTATGAGGTGACTTTTGGCATCTTTTGTCAAATGAACCCTCCGGGCAAGATGTAAACAGTGCTGCAATAGGTCCTTTGTCTCCTATCAGACCACTGTGCCCTGAAGATAGGTGGTAGTGATTTTGTGCTTCCTCATAGTTCTGAATGTCTACAGAAGAGGAAATATTCATAAATCACTCTTGTCCTCCGTATCCTGCACTGGTGAAGGATGAAGTGTCCCCAGAGGACATTACTCATCCTCCTTAACCTCTCAAATGACAGTTTGAGAGTTACGTTAATATTAATTTCACCCTCCTTTCCTTGAGCAGTGGCCTCCCAATGACTCAAGTCCCCGGACACATGTGTGTGAACACCCAGTTATGAGCTATTGATCTCCTTCTATACTTTCTTTGATCCTCAGAATTAGTTAGTTGTGTCCATTTTATAAAGAATGAAATAAAACTCATGGATATGAAATAGAGACTCCTCATTAAATCAAGAAATAAGTGGGACAACTGGGACACAAATGGAAGCTTTGTCAGTAAAGCCAGGGCCCATTCCATGACAACAAATTGCCTCTTTAATTGGAAACTCAATTGCCAAGTTAGAAACTACCGCTACATTGCAATTGTTCAGCTCAAAAGCCTGCCAGGATCTTCCGACTCTACAAAATAAACTGCTAACATGTGGGAGGCCCAAGCATTCTCTTCTCCTCTAATTCCAGCCACAGATTAATGTAATCACCCCAGCCAGAAGGAAGATATTCTAAGTAGACACCTTTTCCTTTATCTACTGGACTTTTGAAAGTATGTGTTCCAAGAAACTGGAATCCCAAAATCTCATGTTGAGGAAAGGCGACAATAGGGTTCCACTTGGCCAAATGAGCTTGTTCCCTGATATTTATACTTTGTCAAGCCAGCTTTACTAGGGACTGTTGATGATAGGCAAGCCCACACCTTCCTCTGGATGCTTAGCTATGTTTGCCTCTTCCCTTCTGCTTAGACAGCTTTCCATGTTATAGCCCTGAAGATTGGGAGTCACTAGACTTCCCTGTTCCTCTCAATGTGGCCACGTTGAATAAAAATAATCAATACTCCTCTGGTCACTTTTATTATTTTGCTTAATTAGTGTACCAAGGATGGATGCCTGAGTCTGACCTGTTACAGGACTGTCGAGGCCCCGGTGCTTACCCTAAGTCTGATGACACTGAGATCTGTGTAGAGATTGGAAAGTAGCTTTTTAGAGGCTCTTTCTATCCCATGGATGTGGCAGGCTACCTTTCATAGACATTTTTCCATGAGGGCTATAGTCACAATCTTATCAACAAGGAAGGGACTTCCTTAACAGGGATCTGAAGCCTGCTGCTTTGCAGTGTCTTAGGATTGGGAAAATGTTGAACCCATTCGCTTATGAGATGGTGGACTCTTCTCAGTCTCTATTTATCAAAACATAGAACTTTACAGAATGTTTCACTGAGATTGGAAATATAAGGCATCAGAATGTGTAAACATCTTGTCAAAATCCTGTTACAGTTTCCTGGGTTCTTCTCAGGCGTGACACCTAGGAATTCGTCTGCGAGGGTAAGAAATCATCACCTCTAGTCAGATGCCCAGTGTTTATTTTTGAGTGTCAGCAGAGCCTATTAGTGCAGATCACTCAGCCACAGTCTATAATCAGATGAAGATCTTTATTTCAGCTGATTCCAGACAACACTGGGGTATTGAGGGTTCAAGTGAAGTCCCCCAGCAGAGCTTTTACAACAAGGGGATTTAAAGGCAAAAACATATTCTGTTCTCTTGCTGCAGGGAAGGTTGTACACAAGCAGGAAGACAGAAGCCAAGATAAATTAGCTGGGACTTCTCAACCTCAGGTTCCTAGAACAGAGGTGGTGATTTACCTCAGAATTCTCCATCAAGAAGGTCAGATTCCATACAGACCTAAAAAATCCTCAATTATGATAAGAGATAGAGGAACATCTTCACTGCCTTTTCCTGTCCCACAAGCTAACATTGGAGAAAGTAGATGGTACTCCCCAGAAGTATTAGACAAAGTAGAGGGTACCTCTTGCTTTCCCAGGTGCTATGCTCTCTTCTGTCTTATCTTCCTGATTGTTCTTCCACTTGGCTGGAATCCCTTCCCCTCCCCCATTCCCTCTGCTTCCCTCCCTTCCCTTCCTTCTCTCCCAGCTGCTCCCTTCCACTATCCTGATGCTTTCTTTGCTTTTTTCTTCTTCCTTCTCTTCTCTTTGCTTCTCTTAGCTTCTACTCCTCTCCTCTTCTCTTCTCTTCTCTTCTCTTCTCTTCTCTTCTCTTCTCTTCTCTTCTCTTCTCTTCTCTTCTCTTCTCTTCCCCCACCCCCCTCTCTCTATCTTTCTCTCCTCCACCCCCTCTCTGTCTCTTTCTCCAGTGTTTTATTTGTGTGATTCCCCCCAAACACCACCCCACCACCACCAATATAAAAAAGAACACCTTTTTCTCTATGGCTGTAAATTTTCAGTACGTACTTTTTACAAGCAATGAATGATAATTACAAACACACACACACACACACACACACACACCCCAAATATTGGCAAAAATGCAGCAAAGGAGAAATCTTCCTAAGTGCTGGCAGGAATGTAAACTAGTGTAGCCAGTTTGGAATCAGAATGAAATTAATCAAACAAACAAAAGCAGAATTACCATATGATCTAGCCCTACTACTCTTGGGTATTTACCCAGAGGAGTCCAAGTTAAGAGAGGTAATTTACATCCTTACTTTTATTTGTTGCACTATTTATAATAGTTATAAAATTGAATCAACCTTGATGTTCATTTACAGATGAATGAACAAGGAAAATTTGGTGCATATGAACAAAGAAATTTTATGGTACCATAAAGAAAATTAAAGCCTGACATTTGCAAGACAATAGATTCAACTGGAAGGTATTACATAAGCAGAAAAGTCAGGTTCAGTAGGGAAACTTGATATGTACTATGGAGAGTTTTAAATATTCTCTGGCTGTAGGTAGTTGTGTGTGTGTGTGTGTGTGTGTGTGTGTGTGTGTGTGTGTGTGTTTCTGTGTATAGATATGAACTATAAGGAATCATAATAAAGAGGACAAGGTCTTCAGGAGGGAGAAAATGTTAATGGAACACATGCATTAAGAACCTAGAAGTGGAGGGAGCTGGAGAGATGGTTTAAAGTTGTATTTCTTACCTTATGGGTTTCCACCCCCTTAGGGTTGAATGATTCTTTCACTGGGCTTCCCTAAGACTATCTGCATATCAGATATTTACATTACAATTCATAATAGTAACTATATTACAATTATGATGTAACAACAAAATAAAAGAAAGAACAATAAGGAGATAACAACCAATTTATTTTTAACTAAAATTATTTGTTAATTATATAATACTGGATTCTTCAGATCTTTCGTTTTAGAAGTCTCTTTCCTCAATTTTAATCACAAATATATAAATGTATAAATGTAGCTGCATTTCTACTGTAAGATCCATCCAGAAATACTCCTATTTCAAACACGGGCTGTTCGTGCACCCCACGAATCACCGAGACCTATCTTGATGCAAAAAAGCATGAGGATTTTTAATCGGAGCTCCGGGACGACCCATATCCCACGCAGGGGACAGGGGGATCGACTTCGTGGCTGGAAAATCAGGAGCTTTTATAACAATGGGGTAGGGGGGTGGGGGAAATTGGCGCGGTTTCACACTATCGGCTAGTTCAAACACCAGCAAGAGTCCCCAGGTAGCAGCTATCCCGCAGGGGGTTTTCCTGAGTCAGTGGAGGCCAAGCCAAATGGCCCATTACTCTCTTTGCATACCTTTTTATCTCTATAACCGGTCAACAACTTTGTTTACTTGCCTGTACCTGCCTCAGGTTTTCTGCTGTTTAAACCATAGGCCTCGTATATTATTTTCTTTCACTACAGTGTCATCACTGTGATTCATTGACACCACCTGTTCACCTTTTCTCACCTCATTCCTGGTTTAGAAAGTTAACAGGAAACACAGCCACAGGCGATTTCCCTCCCACCTGGCTCACAGGGCTGTAACCCTGTTCTCTTCTCTTTCAAGATCCTCCAGAAAAACAAAATAGTGCAAACTTCCTGGAAGCACAGTGTGAGACTGGCTGGATCGCTCACAGTTTCATTGTCCTCTGTGCTGCCAGTCTTTATAAACTGTCTTTGAAGCGGGCACCACAGGGGTCTTAGTGTTTCCCCGTTAGGAATACTAACTTCTTAGCTGACATGATCAGCTAAGAGAGTCAGCTTGTCATAGTACGTGACCAAAACACATTGTGTGTTTCACAGGGCCAGTGTCACAGAAAATCTACAGCCACATCTTGCCTGTCCAATATAGTGTACTTTGGAAGACTGATGAGACAGTTCGTGGGTAAAAGCACTTGCCTCGAGGCCTGACAGCCCGAGTTCAGTCTTTAGGACACACATGGTAGAGAGAATCAACTTCTACAAGTTGTCTCTGATTTCCACCAGCATATAGTGGAATTTGCAGTCTCAGAGTGTAGTGTATGTATGCACGGAGAGTATGTGTACAAACAAGTAAATGAATAAATGTTTTTAAAATTAAAAACAAAATTGTGCTTAAAAGGAGAGACTCTTAACCACCCATCCCCAGATTCTGTGGAGAATTATTTCTAAGATATCAAAAGCACTGAAATTTTCACACGTACGAATTCCTCATACAATTTGTATACAAGCTAAGAATGACCCCCTATATGCTTTTAATGAGTCTAGAGTGTATATAGTGCTGAATAAACACACAGGGCATACAATGGTTACCATACTATAAGGCTTAGCAAATAATTTCAGGAAGACATTCTGTGCCGGGTCAGGATGGCCATAACAGTTGTGGTGCTGATTTGTATACAGCAATGCAGGAGTCAAATGATGCTCAGAGAAGGATGCTGAAGGGGGAAGAGGGTGAGGGAGATGAGAGCCTGCTGCAGGTTCTCCTGCTGCTCACTCTCCCTGCTCTGCTACATCTGACTCTGTCTCATCCCTTCCTATGCTTTTCCTTTATTTGTCCTTTAGCATTTTCTACTGTGTTCTCTACCCTGCAATGGGGAACCATAGAGTACATTGTCTTCAGATAAGCATCTCTGCTCTGAGAATATTTTCATTTAGGCTCATGAATGTCTGGAGAAAAAGGCCAGATATTCAATACAAGGGAAAGGAAAACAACTTTTGTCATAAACTTTAAATATTTCTGCAGATAGTCTCCATTTACATTTTTTAAATTTATGTGTATGGGGATGCAGGGTTAAGAACACGACTGTTCTTGGAGAAGGTTCTCGTTCAGGTCCTGGTAACCATATAACAGCTCACAGTCATCTGTTATGATTTCTGAGGGATCTGATACCCTCTTCTGGTCTCTGAAGGCATGCACAGGCATGTGTGAGCATGAACTCAGGCAAGCAAGCACACATACACATAAAAATTATATATATATATATATATATATATATATATATATATATATATATACAGCTAGAGCCACAAGTTCCACCATGTGTTTTCTTTGATTGGTGGTTTAGTTCCAAGGAGCTCTGGGTATACTGGTTAGTTCATAGTGATGTTCCTCCTATGAGGCTTCAAACCCTTTCAGCTCCTTGGGTACTTTCTCTAGCTCCTTCATTGGGGAACTTGTGCTCTGTTCAATGGATGATTGTGAGCATTCACTTCTATATTTGCCAGGCACTGGCAGAGCCCCTAAGGAGTCAGCTATATCAGGCTCCTCTCAGCAAGCTCTTGTTGGCATCTGCCATAGTGTCTGGGTTTGGTGGTGGTTTATGGGATGGATCCCCAAGGTCATCAATGGGAGGAGAGGCCCTAGGTCCTGTGAAGGTTCTATGCCCCAGTATAGGGGAATGCTAGGACCAGGAATGGGAGTGGGATGGTTGGGGAACAGGGGGAGGGGGAGATAGGGGATTTTCAGATGGGAACTAGGAAAGTGGATAATATTTGAAATGTAAATAAAGGAAATACCTAATAAAAAAAGAATTAAAAAAAGAAATAAAGAAAGAAATATATAAAATGTCTCTGTGTATGTGTATGCGTGTGTATGCATGCATACATGTGTGTGTGTGTGTGTGTGTGTGTGTGTATGTATGTGTGTGTGTTTACTATAGCTATGCTCATTCTAGTGGAGGCTATGGGTTAACATGTGGTATTCTCCTCTTTTTGTATCTACTTTATTTGTTTGGACAGTTTCTCACTGAAACCAAGTCTCTCAGATTGGCTAGACTGACTGGCCAGTGACATTCAGAACTCACCTGTCTCTAATCTCCAGTGCTAGATTATGAGAGATTGACAACCATGCATGGCTTTTTTATGTTGGGACTTGAACTCCGATGTTCCCTAATTTTTATTTAAATTTTTATTCATTTGTATTTTATGTATAGGGTATTTTCCCTGTATATGTCTGTTCACAGTGTATATACAATGTCTGCTGAGGCCAAATGAGGGGATCAGATCCCCTGGTACTGGAGTTAAAGACATCTGTGAACTGTGAAATAGGTTTTGGTAATCAAACACTCTTGTAGGTCCTCTGGACGATCACATGGTCCTCTTAACTACCACCCACTTTCTGGATTCTCTGAGGCAACTTGCTGCTCTATTGGGTAAAGTTGACTCATTTGCAGAAGGAACTGCTTTGCCATTATGTTACTGCTTCTTGATATGGGACTTGTGAATTACTCTTCTGGCCCTCTGATCTTTTAGAATGCTTTATGACAAGTTCCTCTGTATTGTTCCAACAAATTATTGCATTCATCACTCTCAATATGGAAACTTAACATATGCAACCTATGAGCATTGAAGAACAAAAACCATCTAGGATGGTTGATCTTGACAATCAACTTGATGAGAATCAGGATCACCATGATAACAGGCCTCTGGGCCTGTCTATGAGAATTTATCTAGATTAATTACTTTGGCGAGAAGACACACGTATTCTAGTCTACTTTCTGATGCTATGATGAAATATTATGACCAATAGTGACTTTGTGGGGAAGGTTATATTTCTATATTGCAGTACATTGTTGAGCAAAGTTAGGGCAGAAATCTGAAGACAGGCCTGCTTGCTATTCCATGCAAGTCTCACCTCTGACCACTGAACTTACTCACAGTCAAGGAAGTACCCCAGAAACCATGGTGGAGTGCTGTTTAATGGCTTGCTTATAGGCTCCAGCTTTTCTTCACAGCACATTCCAGGGATGGCATTGCCTCCAATGGCTCAGGACTTCCTATATCAATTAAAATCAAATACAGTTCCCACACAGTTAAACACACAAGGCAATCTAGTCTCAGAAATTCATCAATTGAGTCTTCCTTCTCAATTAAATTTAAACTGTGCCAAGTTTAAGGTTAAAGCTAACTATACAATGATAAATGCGGATAGTAACACTCTATGGGCTCGGCAATGGACTGAATAACAAGCAGAAAACTAGCTGAGTAACAGCATTCATTTCTCTCTGCTTCCCAACTTTGGATATAATGTGACAGCTGTCTCATGATCTTGTCACTGTGACTTGCCCACCTTCCCCATCAGGTTGCTTTTGTCAAGTATTTTACTAGAGCTATTAAAATCAGTAACTAATACATAGTTCATCAGAAGTGTGGTCACTTTATCTATGGTCGATGAGTTGCCATGTGGAGAAGCTGGCTACTTTCTTAGTAATAAGAATGCATATTACTTGGAGTGGTGAAATTACATGGAACAGCCAAAGTCCAATCTATCTGTTAGAGAAAAGGGAGACCAAGAGTCATCTCAAGAACTCAGGTAACTCTCACATTGAGATGGTTGAGATGTGGGTCCATATATGTGGGCTTACAAGCACATGAGCAGTCTGATGATGTAAAGACTGGAGAAATCAAATAAAATGTTTTTTTATGTTCAAATATCTGGCTTTTATCGTTACACTGAAGAGCTGTCCTTCAAATAAAAGATAGTTTTATTATATTCTAGAAAAATCTATAATTTTAATATTGTCATGACAACCAGAGGCCACATCTCTCAAATTAGAAACTCATAATGGCTGGGACAACAACTTCCCATCTCTGTCCCCAGTGTGAAAAGTCTCAGCAGTCTGAGAAAGAGCACATCTCTGTGAAGAACTTGTCAGCTAGCTTATATGCTCAGTGACATTAAAGCAAGGCTCTGTCTGCTTGGCACCTTTGGAAGAAGCTGTTTAACAAATCATGCTGCTTTCCATTCAATTTTTGTTATATGGTGTTGATGTTTTTATGATAGGTGCTCACGTAGCCCAAGATGGCCTTGTAATTGAAGATGATCTCGAACCTCTGACCCTCCTGCTTCTATCTCCCAATCTATGGGATTATAGATATGTGCCATTGATCTTCATTTGGGCAGTGCTAATGAGACCCAGGGCTTCATGAATGCTAGGCAAGTACTCAGATACTTCCCTTATACTTTTGTGAAGTAGTGCAGCCTGACTCCTATGACCACCCTTGATACACGCTGGTGACACAGCTATGATGTCAAGGTCTTCAGCTTGCATTGTTGTGGTGTTACTCTTGTAAATTTAGAAACATGCCTGCTAACTTTTCATATTTTTTTTTCCAACTGAAAAAAGGCCCAGTCTCTTTCTCAGACATTCCGATGGGCTTCAATGTATCATCGGAGCCTTTCACACAGATGATGTATAGCTTCACCCAACAGGAGCGCGGAGCCCCTTCAATGATGTATTACTCCCTGACAAAGGCCAGCTGGCAAGAATTGCTTTTCTGATCCTCACCAAGAGTTTACCTCATTATTTAAAACGATGGATTGCTTTGAAAACAATAATAATCAGCGAAGAAATGAACAGTGTAGGGTTATCTAAGCAAAGCAGCCTCCCCCCCCCCAAACCTCAATGCTAGCCAAGCCCATTAAAAAATAGCCTTTTAATGAATTGGCAAAAATGTGATAATTTTATTTTGCCAAGGTAACAACTCCTTCTTAGACAGATAGAACAAACGTTTAGAAAAGATATGATAAAGAAACTCCATTCATATTTTCCTCAAAATTCAGTATTTGACTAGAAGAAGGTATTAGATTGTATCCAAAAGTAGACGCATATCTTAACATGAAGCAAAGTTAATTTTTGAAGATGTAAAATATTTCAGTGGCTTAAAAGTAAAAATTGTTCATTTTCTTTTTTATAATAAAGATTACAATATCCAATTTATGGGTAGTTTGGGCTTTGTAAGTTAAAATTGAAAGATTATTCACAGGTCATATTGTAGTTTGGAATTATGAAGAATATTGATGGCTATGATCAAGAGTATAAATTTACTTGGTATAAAATAGAGAAGAGCTTGTCTGAAGCTAAGCTGGGAGAATAGGATTCTCTCTTTTGTAATTAACTCAGGATGGATTTCTAAAATTACATGAGAGAGAGAGAAAGAGTGAGAAAGTGAGAGAGAAAGAGAGAGATTACACATATATAGCTGTATATATAGGCAATTTGATTGTGTAAATTCTCTCCTTCCATTGTGCGGGTTCTGGGTATCGAATACAAGTAATAAGACTTGGCAGTAAGCACCTTTACCTGTTGAGCTAGCTCCCAAACCCAGCTCTGGTTATATTAAAAGCATACATGATCTAGCATGTAAATTATACAGTAAAGCCTTGAAGAAAGTGTCAAGAACATAGAAAATACATTAAATTCCAAGAAGCTGCTTGGGGAAGGAAAAGGAAACAGGCAAACAAGTAGAACATGAAAGTTACATCATGACTATAAAAATTCAGTGGCTCATGTTTCATTGTCCCAGCATAGTTTCACAGAAGATAGGCATTCATTAAATAACAGCAGTCAATGGCAGGATGAGTGTTAGAATCCTGGAGATAAGGCTCACTATAAGAATGAATAAAATTGCATTGATCAATCTTCTTTGGGCTTATGAAAATAGTAGATGGCACTCTAAATATCATTTTTTTTGTGTGTGTGTCTGACCATGAATTATCCCAAATTATCCTTAGGATAAATGATATGGCAGGCAGCAGGGAGCAGCAGCAACGGCATGCTTAGTACTCAGTGTTTTTATATTCTCCCTTTGTGATGATTATCCCTTCCTTGTCCTAAATTTCTTGTCCATTAAGGGACAACAGCATAGCCACAAGCTATCAAAAGGTCACCCAAGAAATCTGTGACTCTGTGTAGATTCTGATCTATGACATTGTGACCACAGTAGCTTTTTTTTATTATTATTCCCAAACTGGAAAGATTGTGGAAACGTACAAATGTATCTAACTTCAGCGATGTTCAAACTGAAGCTGGCATACAGAAATTAAACTTTCAAGAAATATGGGCATGTGGGTAAAACAACGATAAGCTTTCTGTATGTTTAGCTATAGCAATGTTATTCTTTTTCGTGTTATCAATTCATGATTCCATGGCAGTACATCTTTGCTTCTATACCCTTGACAAAGGTGATTAATAGAGCTTTGGGAAATTTGGGAAGGGATACTGAAACTTGTAGTCCAGCAAAGAATATGTCTGGTTTGCATTCCTGTTCTGTGAAAAAAAAGCTCCAGCAAAAGCAGCAAGAAAGAGGATTTTGATTATTTGGTTCTCTTCTCTTCTCTTCTCTTCTCTTCTCTTCTCTTCTCTTCTCTTCTCTTCTCTTCTCTTCTCTTCTCTTCTCTTTTCCCTTTCTTCATTTATGCAGCTCAGGATCACAGGAGCCATTATAGATGAGCCTCCATGTGGTTGCTGGGAATTCAACTCAGGACCTTTGAAAGTGTAGCCAGTGTTCTTAACTGCTAAGCCATTTCTCCAGCTCTGGAATGCCATTTGTTAATCACTACATGAAAAGAATAGAATAGGGGCTGGAGCAATGGCTTAGTGATTAAGAGCACTGACTGCTCCTGCAGAGGACCTGGATTTGATTTCCAGCATCCATTTGATAGCTCATAACTGGCTGTAGCTTAAGTTCTGGGAGATCTGATGTTTTCCTCTGGTCTCCACAGGCATTATGTCCATATACAGCACAGACATACAAGTTCATAAACACCCTGATACATACATACATACATACATACATACATACATACATACGTACATACAATTTCAAAAATCCTCCTGAGAGCAGAATTTTAAAAAGCAAAACCATAGTGTTGCTGTAGAAACAATGCAGTTTAGCCACTTTGCTTTTCTTCTTTATGTTATAAACCCAAAATTTGGAGGATGAAGTTTGAGTGCCTAAGACCCTGTGATCATAAGAGGGTGAGCTGTGCAGGAGTATAGCACAGGAAAATTTGTAGCTAGGCACCCCGTGTAAACTAATTACTTCAAATGAGTTTCATTGGTTCTAGAAAGCCACTGAGAATACAGTGGATTGCTTAACACTTTACCCTTGCATATAAAGCATAATCACCACCTGTCCCCTTTTGAAATTACAGTTCTTAGGGGAGAGTTTTGTCACAGGGCTGAGGTGAACTATTAGTTTCTTTGTTTACATTATTTTTCAGAATCTAGGTCTTTAACCATCACTGGTAAGGGTGTGGAAGTGGTGACTCTCATTTTGAAGCTGAAACTATGTACTGTTAGCATGTGACTTGTCAACATGCCTCACATATTAAAAGTCATGGATCTTTTATTTAACAATTCAGCTACAATGTGCTAATTACATATGTGTGTTTGCTAAGGTTTATAAAGGTCTATGGAGCAGTTAACTCATCATAATATTCTGTTGTAGCAGCACATTGGCAACCAGTATAGAACTGATTTAGGAGAGAACGCTTTACACAAATCAGTCAAACATGCATGTACATGCAGACACATTCTCTTATCTGTATCATGTATACACAGGGTGATATGTGTGGTAATTCAGATCATCTTTGTTTTAATTGAAATGTTAAAATATGGACCATATTTAAAAGAAAACTAAAATACAAAAGTCAGAACATTGTATTGAAATAACTATAAAACATTATTTCAAAAAATGTAACAAAGAAATAGGGTATAGAATACATAGAATGATTATTTTCTCTTTTACTCTCCAAACTTTCCTTTAGAAATTAAAATATCTATCAATATATCTTCTATATGCACTTCTAATATTTGTAGGTGGAGAAGGAAAAACATGCAGTGAGAAGAAAACCTGATGTACTTGCTAATGTAAAAACTGAGTAGTTCATCTGTCAAACAAATCAAGTGCAATACATTGTCTCTTTGGAAAGAAAAATAATGAATGGCTACATGTGTGAGATTCTGCTAGGTTCTGGTGATGCAGAGATAACTAAAACATGCCCTGTTCTTGAGAAGCTCATGTCGAGGTGAGAATCACATACATAAAACTATTGTGGGCTGTGTTATAACTGGAAATACCCCTGACAGCAAGGAGAAAATGAAGGGGAAGCAGAGAAGAGCAAAGGAGGAGAGTGGGAGAGAGTCCTCATAGGCTGAGAGTCAGGCATTTGAACCTGACTCCATGACCACACTGAGCTAGTTAAAGTTCCAAAGTAGGGCGAAGAGTGTCTCAGTCTCCTTTTTGATAAAGGTCACTGAGGTCACATCAGCAGGAAATTTACCAGCTATTTTGCTGTGGAATAGCATTTATGAAAGCTGGAATACCTTTTGTGAAATGATTAAAATTCTTCTGCTGGAGAGAAGAGAAGGGAAGAGAACAAAAGGAAAAAAGGAAAGGCAGAAAAGAGAATGGATCAGGACAGCAGAGAAGAAAAGAGAGGGCAAGGGAGCTGTGGTGGTTTGAAAGAAAATTGCCCCATAGGCTCATAGAGAGTGGCACTATTAGGAGGTGTGACCTTGCTGGAGTGGGTGTGGCTTTTTAGAGGTAATGTGTCACCCTCTTACTGCTTTCTACAGATCCAAAAATAGAACTCTCAGTTACCTCTCCAGTGCTATGTCTGCCTACAGGCTGCCATATTTCCTGCTGTGATTATAATGGTCTAAACCTCTGAACTGTAAGCCAGTCCCAGATAAATATTTTCCTTTGCAATTGTTGGTGGAGTCATGGTGTCTCTTCACAGCAACAAAACCCTAACTAGGACAGGAGGGAAGTAATGAGAAGGAAATGAATGGAAGTAAACTGAATGTAAAATCTTTTGAGGCACGTAACAGATTCAAAAGTATTTGGGAAATAAAAAAAGCAGAGATAATTGGACATACCTGGTGAAAATAATTAGATGTTTTGGGTGCTGTTATCTGAGACAGAATTCAAAGAAATGTCTGAAAAGAGTAGAGAAGAGAATTTCCTATGAAATGAGGAACTGTTAATGTGACAAGCAAGACTCCTTGAGGACAAGGGATGAAAGGTCACATCCCACAATAGAGTTCCTTCCATGGCTGTGCTAAAACACCATGACCAAAAGCAACTTGGGATGGGTTGGCTTAGATATTTGGCTTAGATATCCCGAATCAAAGTCCATCTGGCGAAACCAAGGCAGATATTTAAGGCTGGATCTGAAGCAAAGTCCATACTCTAGTGCTTCTCAAGCTTTCTTTTAATACAGTTCATCATGTTGTGGTAACCCACAACCAATAAACTTTTTTTGCTATTTCATAATGTAGCTTTGCTACTGTTTTGAATCATAATGTAAATATCTGTGTTTTCCTGATGGTCTTAGATGATGGTTGTAAAAGATTCAACCCACAGGTTGAGAAGCACAGTCATGAAGGAATGCTTCTTACTTGCTTGCTCCCCATGGCTTTCTCAGCCTGCAATCTTATGCAACTGTGACACCAGTTCAGGTGTGGCAATAGCCTCAGTGAGATGGGTCCTCTCCCATCACTTTCAATGAAAGGTTTACCTACAGACAATCTAATAGAAGCATTTTCTTAACTGATGATTTTCTTCCCAGATCTGTCCAGGGTTGTGTCAAACTGACAAAAAAACACAACCAGTAAAGAGTGACATGTGTCTGCAGCTCAGAGTCACTTCCATTGAAATATTTCATTTACATGTCTTCATTTAGGAAACACTTGTGAAATGGAAATGAAAGGGAAGGAGAAGGTGGCAACCAGTAGAAGAACAGAGGAAAGAAAGAAGCAGGCAGTGGATGCAGAGATATGAGTCATTAGAAATAAGAAAGTATGTGACTTCATAAAATGTAAACCCTTTTGCTGAATGTGCATATGTATATGTGTGGGGAATTGCAGGCTGGTCTCCTGTCAAGCTGAGGTCTGAACCCCGATGGTCATAATTCACCTACATGACACTGTAGATGTTCTCTCATGCCTGGAACTCCAGCCCCTGTCTAAGGTACCACCTCCCACAACCCCCACAAGAGAAGCACGGTCAGTATTCACATAAGCAATGGCCCAAGCTTCTGACCTTTAGGCTAAACTCCTCCCCAGTTACCTAGCAACAGTGAAGATCATTAAAAGGGGTGCTCATCCCCCACCTCACTCTCTTACTCTTACTCCTTTGTCCTCTTATCTCTCACTTCTCTCACTTCTCTCTCCTCCCCTTTCTCTTTGTCTTCTCCTCTCCTTTCTCCTCCTCTTCTCTTTCTCTTTAGCCTTCCCCCTCTCTCTTTTCTACCTTCTTTCTTTCCCCTGCATTTCTATAATAAATCTCTTAAACCATAGACAGTTTCTGTTCCTTCAAGTTCTGCTGCGCACTCTGGTCAGTGTTGGGAACCTCTTTCCTTTTTCCCTCTCTCCCTCAACACTGGTGGCTTTAGCAAAGTAGCTGGGGGGGGGGTCCCCAGGCAGTGCTGCCCCTTGGCCACCCCCTGAAGAGTGAGATAGAGGAATGCCCACACAGGGATGAGTGGATAGGGTAGGTAGGAGCCCTCCCACACCTGACTGACCAGAGAATAGGGAAACTCTGGCGAGGTGTGGGCATCTTTTTCCTATCCCACTTCTCAGCGCCGCCCCCCCTCCCATGGCCTCCCCTTTATTTTGTTCCCTTCATATATGTGAGAGTATATGTGCATATACATGTGCATGTGTGCATCTCTCTAGGTGCCTATGAGCATATGTATGTGTTTATGCTTGTGTACCTGTGAATATGTACATATCTGTGTGTCTGTGTCCCTGTGACTATGTGTATATGTCTGTATATGTGTCTGTGTGCATGTATATGTGCATTTCTGTGTGTACAATGGCACATATACTTTCAAGTGTGAGTGCTGAAACTAGAAGCTGATGCCAGCTATCCTCCGCGGTTGTTCTCCACCCTCATTATTTGAGAAAGGATCTCTCACTGAATGTGGAGCTCACTGGTCATTTAGTCTGGCAGGTCAGTGAGCCCCAGGTAGTCATCTGCTTCTTCCTTCCCAGAACTCAGTTTGTATCACCCATCTTCCCCAGCTCTTTCACATGGATGCCAAGAAACCACCTTAGGTTCTCATGGTTGTATGACTTTAATCAACTCTTTTTTTTTTCTTCAGCAACTGAGTCATCTACCCATTTCCAATCCCTATTTCTTTATAAAATGAAATTCAGCACCTCTAAGGTTCTGAAACACCTCCACTGTAATTGCTCAAGATAATTAAATATCACCCACTGTCCTTAAAATACAACGACCTTTCTAGTCTTCAGAACTGTTAAGTGTTCCCTCAACAGAGTTCTGTTAAAGGAGCTACTTTTTCCTAAACAACTGACTTTAAAAATATTCTCCTTCTGAGGAGAAAAAGCTTCTTAGAGGAACTTATAAAGAACATATAGACAACTTTACTGTGTTTCATGTCAACAAAGACTTGTACAAAACTGTTAGGAATTCAATGAACTCACTCCCAAGAACTCACTCCAGGCATTTGGGGGAGAGATCATGACCAAGACTTTCACAGCCCTCTGGGGAATTCTGGAGGACACTATGATGCCAACCTCTTTCTGACCTCAATAACACTTTGCCTTCCTGGGATCGATAAAGCAAAGGGAACCTTCAGCAAGAATCTGGGTTGAATTTAATACTGCCCTCTGAGAATGTTCTCTTTCCAGTCCATAGAGAAGGTCTCACCAAGTTCATTTTCACATAAAGCTCTTCCTCCTAGGTTCTTTTTCAGCACACAAAAGCGTGCAATTCAAGCAGCCCCTTTCAGCAAAGACCCCATGGATGACTGAAAGCAATCAGAAGGAGTGCTCATTAAATTGCAAAGTAGTTAATTATTTGGCCTTAGATCTGCAGGATAAGCTTCTTATTGACACCAGCATCGCTCATTCTTCCTGGTGACTTTCCAATCTGTAAGAGAATGCTCCTTTCTCGGGACTTTTTTCCCCAATACTTTTCCCCTTCTACTCTACTTTCTGTCCTCTGTCCCTGCCTGAAGATTTTTCTGAAGTGTCCATTATCAGGAGTGGACCTTGTTACCATTTAGACTGTAATATGCCAAGTCACATGCAAATGTTATAAACACCCACTGTTTGAATTGTCTTGTGACTAACACTTCTGGTACTGAAGACTAAAATAGGTGATGTTCAGAGAAATTTTGATGTTGCTAAATATGAAGTACTTTGGGGAATCTGTGTAAATGCAAATAAATTAATTAGAAAAGAATTTAGAACCTTTAAGAGGTATTAGGATTGGCAAGTCAGAGTTGCAGGCACCAAGCCATTCTTTAAGCTCTCCTTTATAAAACTTCAAAAAAACCACATAGCTGGTCATTGATGGTAAGGTGCTATGCTCCAAGTCACTCTGGAGCTGCCAGAGATTTCCTATCATGTGACTTGACCTGTTTTACTGTGGAAATTAAAAGAAGTCATTGTGATAAATGAGTAAAGTCAGACTCAGAAAGACAGATATTGTTTGCTGTGTCTGATAGGCTTTATGTAGATGCATAAAATCTTTATAACATAAAAGTAAAAGTGAAACTGTCTATGGAGGCAGAGACGAGGAGAGAGAACAGAGATAGTATTTATGGGGGGTGGGCTCTGTTCCATGTACAGTGTAGGCTGTATTAACATGTTTGTGTAATACATTGTTGATGCTGTCCTTTTCAGTTAAGCTATTTTATCGTGAAGGAAAGCTCCTAAAACCCACTAAGTAAACAATTCAGAAAGCTTAGGAAATCTCTGAAACTGGGCAGATGCATAAGGTAACTCACTCTTCAAGGTTTACATAGCAGTGTGGACTACCAAGGAAACTCAAATCAGACATACTGCTTGGAAGAGGGAAAGTAGCTGAATTTCCTGAAAGATACTCTTGCTACCTGCTCAGCTATCTTCAAATACTGCAATATGATGCAGGATTTCCACTTTCATAAGCAGTAGGAACCCATGATGTGCTGGTCTGTTGGTAATGTATCTTCCTTTGAATAATTTCAGCTTCTGTAAGCAATCCCTCAGTCACTGATACACCATAGGGTAACCCCAACAAACATATCAGTTCATCAAGTTGTATTTTGTCAGTATCTCTTTACTTTGGTCTCTCTTGACTTTTTTCACTGTGTGTGTTGTGCCCCATTAGAAAAAGTGTCACACAACACACATGTGTTATATATATTATATATTATATACATATACACTGTTGAATGAAAATTATTGTTACAACACTGAGTAGTTATGATAAATGTGTTAATGCCAAATAATTAAATAGCTAATATATTAGCTTTTGTTGAAGTAATTATTGTTGAATCAAGCCATAAATTGTGTAAAGACAAAATATAAGGCAGATTTTTTAAAAAGATCATGAGATGTGAACATCTCCCTTTATTTCTACAAGTTTGGATGTTGATTTCTCTAAATGATGACTTGAGTCAGGACTAGGTAAATGGATCACTGATTGAGAGCATTTGCTGTGCAAACTGAGGACCTCAGTTTCACTCCCAAATACCTACACAAATGTTATGCATGGTCTCATTCACTTCTATAAGTCCACTAATATGAAGGACAGAGACAATAGCTCTCTGGAGCTTGTTGGGCAATAAGCTTAGCTCCAGATTCAGTAAGAAACTCTGTCTCAAGTGAGCAGGTGAGAGAATAAGAGAGGCTCTCCATGAACACACATCCACACATGTGTGTACATACTTACATACACATCACATAAACACACTCACAACCACCAGAATAATTTTTTTGACCTCACAAAACTAAACTAAGCTATCTAAGCTATTGTATGGAATCCTCTAACTGGAGAATACTATTTTAACGGAATCTTATTCCCTTTGAATAGTTATTGGGCCAGAGTTGATAGAGTTAAGGGATCTGTAGGTCACAAGTTTTTGCGTGGCTATTTCAAGTTTGGCATCTGTCTTAGTTTGGATTTTATTGCTGCAAAGAGACACCACAACCAGGGCAACTCTTATAAAGAAAAACATTTGGCACTGGCTTCCAGTTTTAGGGGTTTAGTTCATTATCATTATAGTGAGACATGATAAACGTTGCATGCTGGCAGGCATGATGCTGGAGCAGGAGCTGAGAGGTCCAAATCTTGATCCACAGGCAACAGAAGGAGAATATTTGTCACACTGGACAGAGCATGAGCATAGTCCAAGTCCACCCTCACAGTGACACTCTTTCTCCAACAAGGTCACATGCATTCCCCCAAAGAGCATATCTCCTTAATAATTCCACTGCCTGTAAGCCAAGCATTCAAACAAGTCTATGAGGACCATACTGATCCAAGCCACCACAGTAACTATTCTGGTGTGTAAAGTCCATGATTTATTAGTTTAGGTTAAAGAAAACAAAAAACAAAAAATGAAAACAAAAACAAACAACAAAAACAAAAACAAACAAACAAAAATATCCTGAATCTAGAGTGTGTAAATTAACTTACTGATGTGCAAAAGCCAAGGGTTTGCTCTTAGGGATCTGCTTCTCCAGATGACTTAACTTTATGAGTACATTTGATCACTGTAAGTTCCTCAAGAGAGTAAACTATTTATTGGCTTCACGTAGGACCAAGTCCTCAATAATAGTTAAGTTGGGGCGACACATATGGTTTGAAACACTTCCTTAAAGGTAGATTATTAAGGTATGGGATACATTTTGGGGGAAATTCTTGTGTACAAGAATAGAAGAGGTCATAGATGAGAATAATGACAAGCAGGAGTCATGGTGTGGTGGGATGCAGTTACTCTCAGAGCCAGAAGTACTAAAAATTGACATGTGATACCTGGGTGAGGAATTTAGAAACCACCAAATATCTAGTTACATTTAGGTGGAGTATGAGTCTGAGTTTCTTACTGAGATCAGTCACAGATGATGGTGAAGGAGGAGATGCTGAGAGCAGTATAACAGTGGACATAAAATATCCACTTAACACTGGACTTCGTGCAACAATGACAAAGAAAACCATCTAAATGCAATTTATCTACACTGTAGATCACCAAGGAGCTCTTATCTAGGAAGAAAGCTGGGAATGGAATAAATTAGGAAGTATCTGGCAGAAAAATCTTGAGATAGCTAAAACTTAAGTCTGTAAGTGGATGCTTGTAAGTACTCAGATATTTTAGCTGGAAATATAGTGGAGTTATTCTCTAGACATTTTGTCATAAGGTCAATTTTAGACATTTAGTTTAATTTCCTCTGCTTCGCTCGTCCATCTTTCAATAAAGATTGGTATTTACTAGTGTGTAATAGGAAAACTCTTTTCTTTATGACCTCATATATCTTCTGGTTGGAGTGTCATAATGTTAGCTTGGCAAAAGACAGAAACAGGTAAGAGAAAAGTAAACAGAAGTCTAATAATATGTATTATACATGCAGGACAGTGCAAGAAAATAATTAGAATTGGGCTCATATGGAATCACAAAGAGTAATAAGATTTAGACAAAGGGAAAGAACATTGAATTGCTACTTGGACAACTGAGAAAATCAGTGTTCAGGGAGCTGAAGATAAAGGCTGATGTTGCAAATGGGAGAAGAGCTCTCGAAGCTTCTCTGATGGAAAAGCCTTCTGCAAAAGGATAGGAGACATAATAAACACATATTTATCACTATTTATAGTTTATGTGCCTATGGAGGACATGGGGGAGAATGAATATTTCTCAAAGGGTAGTTGTACATTCCCCTTATATAGTGGGTCTCACAGAAAACAGTAAATCTTTAGGGCCATCTCTCACTTTCTCTTCTGTTGCTGTGGTCACCTGCTAAAAGTGACCTCAGTAGGAAGTAGCTGACCTCTTACTGAAAAGAGTTTGCTGACATCCACTAAGTTTGGCAAAGTTTCTCCTCTCAGCTTGAGAGCACAATTCATCAGGGCCAGGAAGGTGATATTTTGAGGTGTCTGTTTTCATGGTACCCCACAGTCAGAGCAGAGAGGGATGAATCCTTGTGTTCAGTTAGCTTCCTCTTTTGCAGATACTCCAGGATTCTAGCCCATGGAACAACAGTTCTACCTTCATTTATTGGGTAGGGTGGTAGAGGGGGTGGAGTCCCACTTTAATTAACTTAATCAAGATAACTCTTCATAGGCGTGACTAGAGGCTAAACCTAATGTAGATAATCCTCATAGATGTGTCCAGAGCCTTGACCCTTGGTGATCCTAGATCCTGTTAATTAACAATCAATATTACCATGATTTAGCTCAGCCTACAAGCTACTCAGGAAACAAAAACAATTTCTCTCAAACTATTTTTATTTGTCCATATTTTCCAGTCAAGTAAGTCAGTCAATCATGCCTCCGCTCTATGGAGAGGGGATTATTTGAAGATTGCCCCTAAGGAGGGGTTGACTGCCTTCCTTCCTTGCATGAAGCAGCTCAGTGTTTTCATCTTAAGAAACAGTTCACTGTGCAGGCCACTGTGAACCTGCCAAGTCCCCAGCCCTGATGGCTGCCCTTGGGAGCACCAGGGAATTGAAATTTCTCAGCAGCTCCATCTCTGTAACAAAACTATTTCTTTTAGAAATTGATTACTCTCTGTCCGAGAGACGAAAGTCATCTCTTTTGGTCACTTTTGTTTCTCTAAAGCAAACTGGTTATCATTACAATTGTAGTAAAAGTTGTTTCTGTGTTTAAAAATAAGAGGTGAGGGTGTGGTGATATGACTCGGTGGTTATGTGCAAGGACTGTTCTTACAGAGGATCGAGTTTGATTCCCAGCACCCATGCCAGGCCATTCACAAATGACTCACAATGTCTTGCTCCATGCGGTTCAACACCCTCTTCCGGCCTTTCTGGAAAACTGTACACTGGTGAGTCTATGTACACAGTTTCTCTCTCTCTCTCTCTCTCTCTCTCTCTCTCTCTCTCTCTCTCTCACACACACACACACAGCTAAAATATAATTTAAAGAAAGGAGAGTAGAATATAGCAAGTTGAGGCTTCACTGAGTGAAAATGTCTTATATTAACAAACAGGAGTGAAAGCTTGGGTCTCAAATGGCCTCTCCTCCAGGGTCACTTGCTTACACCTAATATTGCTATTTTATTTATTTTAATTATTCTATGCAATAGATGTATACTGATCATTTATCTCTTTGGATAACATAAAGGTATCCTAATGGTGCTATTTTCAAAGGTTCTGAAGATTTCATGAGATAAAACCTAGCTGCAAGAAGCGGTGCTGTCGGTCCTGACCACGTTTTGTCTCATGCTCTCTGCTTCCCATGTATCCTAATGTGAACAGCCTCTGCATTAAACTTCAGCTTCCAGGATGGTCAGCGTCATTCTAGGCCAGAAACATGGGACAATCAACCTGGATCCTCAGAAACCATGGGCCAGAAAGCAGCCTCCCTCCACGGTGTTGTCGGTGGCAGTCATTCTCAGACACAGCCTTCTTTACCGTGGTCCCTTAGCTATCAGACACTGCCTTCTTTACCGTGGTTCCTTAGCTATCAGACACAGCCTTCTTTACCGTGGTCCCTTAGCTGTCACGTGGTTGCTCCAGTTAGTCTTCGTTGCCAGCTTGCACAGCCCAAAGTCATCTAAGAAGACAGTCTCAGCTGAGCAATTGCTTAGAAGAGTTTGGCCTGTGGGCATATTTGTTGGGAATTTCTTGATTGTTCACTAATGTATGAGGGCCCAGTTTACTGTTAGCAGAACTATCCCTTAGCAGATGGGCCTAGGGTGTATATTAAAATTAGTTAAGTAGGAGCTTGAGAGCGAGCCAGCAGAAGTCACCCATGCTTTCTGCCTCAATGTCCTGCTGGAATTCCTGCTCTGAGTGTTGTTAGTGATGGACTGTGATATACAAAAAGAAATAAACCGTTTCCTTCCTCAGGTTGCTCTTGCTTGCAGTATTAGTTGTGGCCACAGAAGGAAGTTATAGCAGCAGTGTAGGGGTTTACATCTACCTACTGTTTTCCTAGCATCTGCCTAGCACTCAAGCATGAGCTGAGGCCTACTCTCTAGAAACTTAAAATGTGGGTCAAGAAAAGCAAATTGTGGTAAGTAAATGAAGGCATGCCAAATGAATGCAAAGATTCAGTTGTCCACAAATACATTTCTATCGGCACTTGCCATGGTCATTTGTTTGTATGGCTGCTTTCAAATACCAAAGGTAATAGAATTGATTGTGAAAGAGACACTGTGACCTTCAGAGCCTAAAATATTTCTCAGCTGACCTGTTACTGAAAAGAGTTTGCTGACATCCACTAAGTTAGGCAAATGATGGCTTATTCTATTCAATGCCTGGGACTGCTCTGAGTTGTGGAAATCCTATTTTGTTTGTCTGTTTGGTGTGTGTGTGTGTGTGTGTGTGTGTGTGTGTGTGTGTGTGCGCGCGCGCGCGCGCGCAAATACATGTGAAGGCCAGAGGTTGACATGAAGAGTGTTCTCTACTGTTTCCCTCATTATCATTTGAGAGATGGTTTTTCATTGAACCTGAAGTTCACTGACTCAGCAAGAGTACCTAGGAAACAATCCCCAGGGAGTCTCTGGATTTGGCTACTTTTAGTGCTGAAATTATAGGTGTATGCCATCATATCTAACCTTTTATATGGGTCCTGGGAAATCCAAACTTAGGTCCTCATGCCAAATGGCAGACACTATTGACTGAGGCACCTCCCCAACCACATGAAAATTAAAGAATGATATTATTTAAAAGCCCTCTGAATCAGGACAGCAGGTACCACTATGTTCCTTGACAGCCAAGGTATCAGTAGGAACAGATTATACACTAAATGTACTTAGGACATACACCATGCAAATCTCTGTATCTGAATGGGGATTCATCCTTGCCAATGTGAGAGGACACACCGGTTTTGCCAGTCTCAAATTGGTTTGCAATCCTCCTGACTGCCTTTGTGTATTCAATACTCTCCCTTCTAGCCCCCCAAGGCTAGCTCTCCATCTCACCATGGGTAACAAATGAGAAATTTTGAGGACTATTGAACACTATAAATTTTCACAGCAGGGCTGCTTCTTAGCCCAGGAACTTGGGTAATTGTCACACATTGGTAAAATTCATAGAAGACAATTGCCCTCAAATCAACACCTCCATCTGCAAGTAGCTGCTGAGGGGAGGGGGGCGGCGTTAAAACATGCTTCTCTACCTCAGTATAGAATCAAGAAATATTTAGCTTTTCTTTTTTTCTTTTCTTTCTTTTTATTTTATTTTATTTTTTTTTAAAGAAGTTACTTTTCGGTTGTTTGAACTGGCTTTCTACCACAGGTCTAAGCCCGCGCTGATAAAATGAACTTATTACGTCTTTGGAGGGTCTAATGAACAGTTTTCAAATGTCCATGACCAGAAGTACAGCATTTGCTTCAGTCATCATTTTAAGTTTCTTGAACTTACTATTTTAGTTATTTTTGTAATTTTTTTTTGTTTTATTTATTCGTGCTTTGTCTGCATGTACCCCTGTATGTCAGAAGAGGGCATCAGATCCCTTTATAGATAGTCATGAGCTACCATGTGTTTGTGGGGAATTGACCTCAAGACCTTTACAAGAGCACCTAGTGTTCATAACTGCTGAGTTACCTCACTAGCCTCTACTTTTAAAAATTAAGTACATTTATGCATTTATTTGATGTGTGTGTGTGTGTGTGTGTGTGTGTGTGTGTGTTTGCATATTCTTGCAGTAGTCTGAAGGACAGTAACAACTTGTTGAATTAGATTCTCTCCTTCCACCATGTTGGGCTCAAGGAACAAGTTATGTTTGTCAGTAACTAATCCCTATGTACTTTGTTTTCGATACTCTCTCTCTACACACACACACACACACACACACACACACACACACACACACACGAGCATGTATGCTTTCAGAGGGGATAGCAAAGTCCATGGCCTTGATCAAACACTATCCAATTTTAACATATTAAATTTTAACCTGTGTTTAATCTGTTTAGCCTAGTTTTAACTAAATTGATTTAGAAAGAATTGAACTCACTTTTGATATCTGGGAGCCCTGCATATCAAATTCCTTATATCTTATACTGCTATCTGACCACTTTGGCTTCTGTTAACAGAAACCCTGTCAAGTTGACTTAGCAAGAATGGCTAAGATCAAAAATTTAGGTGACAGCAGATGTTAGCGTGGATGTGGAGAAAGAGGAACACTCCTCCATTGCTGGTGGGACTGACCACTCTGGAAATCAGTTTGGTGGTTCCTCAGAAAATTGGACATAGTTCTACCAGAAAATCCAGCAATACCTCTCCTGGGCATATACCCAGAAAATGTTCCAACTTGTAATAAGGACACATGTCCCACTATGCTCATAGTAGCCTTATTTATAATAAACAGAAGCTGGAAAGAACCCACATGTCCCTCAACAGAGGAATGGATACAGAAAATTTGATGTATTTACACAATGGAGTACTACTCAGCAATTAAAAACAATGAATTTATGAAATTCTTAGGCAAATGGATGCATCTGGAGGATATCATTCTGAGTGAGGTAACCCAATCACAAAAGAACACACATGATATGCACTCATGGATAAGCAGATATTAGCCCAGAAACTTAGAATACCCAAGATAAAATTTGCAAAACACCTGAAACTCAAGAAAAAAGGAAGACCAAAGTGTGGATGCTTCGTTCCTTCTTAGAATGGGGAACAAAATACCCATGGAAGGAGTTACAGAGACAAAGTTCAGAGCTGAGATGGAAGGAAGGACCATCCAGAAACTGCACCACCTGGGGATCTATCCCATAAACAACTACCAAACCCAGACACTACTGCATATGCCAGAAAGATTTTGCTAACTGGACCCTGCTATAGTTATCTCTTGTGAGAATATGCCACTGTCTGGCAAATACATAAGTGAATGCTCACAGTCATCTATTGGATAGAACACAGGACCCCCAATGAAGGAGCTAGAGAAAGTACCCAAGGAGCTGAAGGGGTCTGCAACCCTATGGGAGGAACAACAATATAAACTAACCAGTATCCCCCAAGAATTTGTTTCTCTAGTTGCATATGTAGCAGAGGATGTCCTAGTCGGCCATCAATGGGAGGAGAGACCCTTGATCTTGCAAAGATTATATGCCTCAATACAGGGGAATGCCAGGGCCAGAAAGTGGGAGTGGGTGGGTTGGGGAGCAGGGCGGGGGGGGTTACAGAGGACTTTTGGGATAGCATTTGAAATGTAAATAGAGAAAATATCTAATAAAAATTTTTGAAGAAAAAGAAAGAATCCTTTATTGCTTGGTGTTTTCTCTTTAGTAACTTCCTAGCAAGAATTCTCCAATCTCTTGATGTCCTTATTTTGTAATTTTCAGCCCAATCTTCCCTGTAAACATGCACCCATGCATGTGTCCATGTACTTCTTGGCTATAGTCCATCTGTCCCTACTGTATTCCAGGTTGAATCTCATGTCCCTGTTCAATAATAGAGCTCTTGGCATTTTTTTTTTTTTTTTTTTGCAATAAAAGTTCCTGAATAAAGCCTGTCTTGCTATTTTAATAAGTGTCAGGATGTGTTTGCTTTAACACCCTCAGAGGGCTTTATAATTTTCAAATTGTCTTTCAGAGATCTCAAAAGAAGCCTGTAAAAGCTTTACCTCAGAGATGCTGACTGGTCCAGAATTGCACTGCTAATCCTCCACCAAATGTTGGCTTTGATTCTAGTTTTAATCTATACACATTATATAGAGAAGGAACAAATAAAACCATCATTCCTTTCTTTAGCTTTTTAAATGCAGGGCATGAAAGCAATCAAGTATATTTTGTACAAAGACAGTTATGTCCAGACCACATCTATCAGGTAAAGTTACAGATGCTGCCTGTCTCACCTGATTTTGCCTGATCACTGAAGACAGGTTTAGCCTTGAGAGGCCACAATGCCTGTATATAAAGAGCATCTGGAGATTTCTCTGATAGTATTACTTAGCTCTGAACAAACTTCTGAGGTATTCAACAGAGGATATTCATTAAGAGAAATATGCAGTCTTAACAACTCGATTTTTCTTCTTGGGAATTAACTTTAAATTTCAAGTGATCAGAGCTGATAAAGAAGAGGTGAGCATTGCCCAGACTGATCCAAATGGAGATCTTTCACATAATCATTAAAAGAGTAGTGACAGGTGAGCCTGGAACTTGGGGTGTCATCAATTGAGCCTACACATTTTCTTGTGTAGAGGGCACAGGGGTCTTGTGACATTGAGGAGTGGTATAAGAAGAGATATAGAATGTCACTTAAAGAACATTATGAAGCCTTTTTGGCCACAAAACACTNTGATCCAAATGGAGATCTTTCACATAATCATTAAAAGAGTAGTGACAGGTGAGCCTGGAACTTGGGGTGTCATCAATTGAGCCTACACATTTTCTTGTGTAGAGGGCACAGGGGTCTTGTGACATTGAGGAGTGGTATAAGAAGAGATATAGAATGTCACTTAAAGAACATTATGAAGCCTTTTTGGCCACAAAACACTTCTGAAGTTAGTCTAACAGTAATGCCCTAACCTTCTACTACACTAAGTACATTATTTCACTGTAAGTGCATCATGATTCTAATGGCTTTCCTCAAGACTTAATTGCTTAAATTGGAAAAGATGGAGCCATCATTCATTTCACTTCAGGAAGATTTCCAAAATCACCTGCTGTAGGTGCTTTTTTCTATCTGGAGCCCTCTGGGGGACACCCAATATATTACAAGAGAGTGGAAAGCCAGCCACATTAAGCCACTGTGTCCTAAAGGATCCGTTTTTTAAATTTATTATTATTGTTATCATCATCATTATTATTTTACATAATCATGGAGTGATAAGAGATCTTCTGACACATTCTGTTGACTGATCTTAAAAGCAGTAGCAGCCTGGACCTCACTTAATGAGAGATTTTCATTAATTGACTGTGTGAATGTTTCAATGCCAAGTCACTAAAAATATTTTTAAATGCTTACTTTCAATGCGAGAACTCGGCTCACTTTAAGTTTCTGCACTGATCCTCTCTATGGTCTGAAGGAAACAATTCAACCATAACCAGGCACTTTGAAGAGCACCATTATTACAGCCAACATTAATACATCTGGCTGTTCCATGGAGACATCTGGGGATTGTTAATAATGATTCTGCCTCTGCCTTGCTTTATCACGTTGCTCTTTTGATTTTTTTTTCCTTAGAGGTGGGTTTTTACTATATTGCCTAGTCTGGTCTCTAAATCCTGCTCCTGATCTGCTAATATTATATGCGAGTCAGCATGCAGACTCAGTGCCCAGTTTAAACTCATTGCCTAAGGAGATAACATGAAAAAAAATGTGTGTGTGTGTGTGTGTGTGTGTGTGTGTGTGTGTGTGTGTGTAAAATATATGTGTCTTTATGCATGTGTATACATAAACACATATGTGTGTATAATATATAACCTATAAAACACACACACACACACACATATATATATATATATATATATATATATATATATATATATATATATACATATACGAGAGAGAGAGAGAGAGAGAGAGAGAAGAATCAAAGCATGAGATTCTTGCAGCTTTGGAGAGAACGTAGCAGAACTTCTGGGGATATTTTCCTAAAACTCTGTAGGTAGATTTGTTGCTTCGACTGCACAATAAGCCAATGTATAAGAATACAACCTCTGCTGGTCAACCATGACTGAACTTCTTATTTTGATCAAGCAGCATCAGTATTTAGATAACCAAAGCCAGTTAGAAAATGCATCAGAGTTTAGGTATTTATAAAGGTAATTTTGAGTCCTTTAATCAAGTTTCACTGTTTGTCTTGTGTAAAAAAAAACACTTTATATTTATTGTAAAATATTTAGAAAAAGTTACAATGGTTTAAGGAATTAAGAAAAGATCTTGTATACTTCTATTTCCTGAAAGAAACAGCCATTACAATAAAAATAAATTACTATTGTGGAAACTGCCAGATATATGCTCTTGCCACAACATACACATTCAAAAGAGAAAATGACTGTTGTATTCATTGTTTTTCTGTTGCTGTGATAAATTTCAGGGCTAAAGCAACCTGAGGAAGAGAGGGTTTATTTGACCTTACAGCTACAGAAGGACAGAATCCACCATGGAAGAAAAGGCTTGACAATGGGTGGGGAATGCATGCTGGAAGTAGCAAATTGTCTGATCTCACTTACATACACACACAGGAGGTAGAGAGAAAAGATCTCAAGCCCATCCCCAGTGTTGTGCTTCCTACAGCAAGGCTCTACTTCCTGGTGTTTCTATCATCTTCTCAAAGGCTGCCACAAGCTGGGGACCAGTTTCTCTAGTATGAGTTCATGGGGGACATTTCTTACTCAGACCACCTCAACTATGCATGTATAGTATGGTGTTTTCATGTATTATTTTCATAGAATTTTATTCTATTAATGAAAATACACCTTACAGTATTATATTATTTGCCCCACTGTTAATCATTGATAGTATGTTAATATTTATCACAGACATATGGGAAATATTATATATAATATCTTATTATATACAATATTTTAGATTGAATATAATTGTGTATATTACATATGAAATGTAATTATATACTATTTTATGAATATATAACTAATATATTACTAACCTATCTCATGAATTTTGCATTTTTGCTTTTCTGGTTCGAATGATAGTCTGTGGAAATGCTTTTGAATATTAATGTGAACTGTGCTGATTCACAGATGGTGCTCTCTGTTTCCCTCCAAAGTTCCCATGCTTATCTCTCCCTCTGGGGACAGAAGGGCATATTTTCTAGTTTCACAGACCACTGGGCAGCACTATTATTTAAATATTTGCTGAGAGAATTGTGGTATTTATTTAAATTTTAAGTTGAAATTCATTGAGTAGTAACACAGTACATTCATTTGGGGGCTGTGGGAGAGATGGTTCAGCAGTTAAAAACATACAGTAACTACTTCTGCCTTGGGGATTTCATACCTTCTTCTGGCCTCTGTGGGTAGTGCATGTGCATACACACACAGAAACACAGATACAGGCACAGACAGACAGACAGACAGACACACACACACACACACACACACACACACACACACACACTTAAAAATACAAGATTACATGTTTCATAAATTATGTTCCTAGGGATGATGGTGGTGGTAAAGATCAAGTTTGCGCTGATGTGACTGAAGGTGCTAGAGGTTGGATCTCAGTTGTACTGGACCCATGATTCTACCACTGAGCCATAGACTTTGACTCTTACTGATTCTAAGTCTTTGACTAAAATTGATTGTAACCAATGTTTAAAATTTTTATAATTCTTTTGTTAGAGGCATATATCTTTTTTTTTTTAAGTTCTCATTGTTGTTAGTCCTTCAAAATCTTTGGTGCACAGGCATGATGATCTGAGTTGGGACCTCATAAGTGATCTATAAAGCCTGGAGTGACCCTGTGTGCCTGTCATCTGAGTTCTCTGGGGGATTGAAGTAAGATGCTCACTGATGCTCCTTAGCTGCCAGCTTAGGTTCAGGCTCTGTGAGAGATACTTTCTTATGGTATTGCAATCTTTATATGCCCCAATACAGGGGAACGCCAGGGCCCAGAAGTGGGAGTGGGTGGGCAGGGGAACAGGGCGGTGGGAGGGGGAAGGGAACTTTCAGGATAGCATTTGAAATGTAAATTAAGAAAATATCTAATAAAAAATTGAAAAAAAAAGAAAAGACTTAGACATACAGTGATAAAGAGAAGGATATATTGTGTTTTCCCCTTGCTTACATGCCAACCACACATGTGTGTGAGCATTCCCACTTGTGCACACAAACATACACACACACACACACACACACACACACACACTTTTCATAGTTTATCATCTACAGTGATTGTTCTAAACAGATTGCAAGGAAGATCGCAAGATATGGGTTCCTAGAAACTGCTGTACGGAACAACCTCAGACGTGAGAAGATCTAACATTACCCCAAGAAATGAGAACAGATCTCAGCAGCACTAGTGCACTTAGGGTAAGTCACACTATCTTTAGCAACATGCAATAGCATCAGCATTATCTTCAAGAAACCTTGTGAAATTGAAAGTCAAGAGAACCTACCAGCACATCCCTGGGCTGCCTGTGTGGTTCAAAGCACAGTTCAGGCTAATAATCCATGCTCAATGACAAAGCCACAGTGTGAGATTTCAAGGTGCTTTACTCAACGAAGACACACTATGGAAAACAACGAAACAGAATACCACTGTAGTACTACTAAAGAATCTCTCTTTGATCATCAGTGCCCTACTATTTTAGATAACTTGTTTATGCATAGCACAATATGCAAGCAGCTTGATACATGTTGCTCCCCACATCTAAGTGTCTGGCCTTAGTTCAAAGCCAGACAATTTCCAAGTGACTGGCTCAGTGCCTTCAATAACAATAGTATCATAGTTAGGGTTTCTATTGCTGTGATAAAGACGATGACCAAAACAAACACAAGGAAAAAAAAAAGATTTATTACATCTTATAGTTTGTAAATCATTATCAAGGGAAGTCAGGACAATGCCTCAGGGTTGAAGCTGATGTAGAGTCCATGGAGGGTCCTACTTATTGGCTTGCTTCTTATGGCTTGCGCAATTTGATTTCTTATTGCACCTAAGACCACCAGACTAAGGGTGGCATCACCCATAGAGAGCTGGTCTCTACCACATTAGTCATGAATCAAGAAAAACTACCATAGGCTTGCCTATAGGCCAATCTGGGTGGTGGTGGTAGGGGGAGCATTTTCTTAATTGAGACTCCATCTTCCCAAATGATTCTAGATGGTATCAAGTTAACATAAAACTATTCATCACAAATAAGCAACATTTTATCTCACATGGTCCAAATGTGGAATGCCCTCATAGTTTTATGTGTCTCTCAACTTGGTCTCACATTAATGGTACTGTTTAGGGTAGCTATAAAACTTTTAGGAGGTGGGGCTCTTCTGGAAGAAGTGAGTCACTAGGTTTGGAGTATTTGAGGTTTCATAGATGTTATGGTTTCTATATATGCTCAGCCTAGGGAATGGAACAATTAGGAGGTGTGGCCTTTTTGGAGTAGGCGTGTCACTGTGGGTATGGACTTAAGGTCCTCACCCTAGCTGCCTGGAAGTTAGTCTTCCACTAGCAGCCTTCAAATGAAGATATAGAACACTCAGCTCTGCCTGCATCATGCCTGCCTTGATAGACGCTGCCATGCTACACCTTGATAATGATGTACTGAACCCTCTGAACCTGTAAGCCAGTCCAATTAAATATTGTCCTTTATAAGACTTATGTTGGTCATGGTGTCTGTTCACAGCAGAAAAACCATAACTAAGACAGAAGTAGATACCAGAGACTGGGGTATTGTTGTGTGATAGGTCTGATCATACTTTTGTTTAGAAGAATAGATTTTGGGACTTTGGATTTGGAAAGCCATGTAATGCTTTAAATGGGACTTAATAGGCTATCCTAGTAGAAATACAGAAGACTTGATACTGAGAGTGATTTGAATTATGCAGACTTGTCCTAAGAGGTTTCAGTAGAGAATTTATTTCAACATGTGGCCTAGAAACTGTTTTTGTGGTATTTTGGTGAAGAATGTGGATACTTTTTTGCCCTTGTCTGAAAACTTTGCCTGAGCCAATTGAGGGCTGAAGGCCTTAAGGGCCTTGAAGGCAAGATCAGCAACCTGGTTAAAGAAAGCATGCAGTCAGACTGTAGCCTGACACCAGGGTTAATGTATGCCCCCATGTCACAAGTAACATTAAGGTTATATTTCAGGTTAATCCTAGCCTGATTCTCAGCCAAGTCATGATATGCAGACCACCAATTAAGAAACAAGGCAGGGTCAAGCACCCTCTTAAGGAGATTATACCAATCATAATTGGTCTAATTGTAAATGGCCTATTGCTTCAGTACTTGCTCAAAATAAGGGCAATCTGGGCCAAATGATTGGCAGCATTTCTGATTCGTGCCAAGTCTGCCAGAGGAGTGGGAATCCAGGGCCAAGTCACTGCATCAAGGACAGGATTGACAGGGAAAGCCTCACAATATACCTGAGAAGAATGAGGACCTCAGAGGAGAGGCAGTCCAGCTTGAGGGACAGGCATAGCAGGAGTGACCAACGCAGGAGTGACTGCTGGAAGGCAAAGTCCTTCTAAACCATTTCAGGAGTAAGCTGGGGGTACCTCCAATAGGGCAGAAGCAGAAGGGCTAGTGAGTGGAGGGACCTCGGACAGCAATGCTAGAGGATGGCTTGGAGCCTGACTACCAGATGGTGGGAGCAGAGGAGCCATCATACTTATCCTTGAGATGATTCCACTTGCCTGGAGAAAGTGGGAGGGGGTTAGTAATGGAAAGTTGAATATTAGCCTGATCCTGGCACTGTTTGTTATGGGCATCCACCACTTCCTCTGGGGAAGAATTCTTAAGACTGTAAGGAGGATGGGGACAAAGCATAAGGGAGGCATAATCCCAGACTGTACCTTGTGCTTGCGGGTGAGGAAGTGAAGACACATATTCTCCGGTGATATCCACGGGGCCAAAATAGAAACCTAATCCCAAAGTTGGTCCATATCATGAATTTTAATCTTGAGACTACATGTAACCAGAAGGGTTTTGAGTGCCCTAATCTGGGATTCCTTGATGGTAGAGGAGAGGGAACCCATAGTGACGAGAGCAAAGGAAAAAAAAAAAAGAACAGATATGACAGATATGACAGATATGACAGGCGAGGCAAGAAAAGTCTTATACTAAGCAAGGGACTCCCTCAAGTGTAGCTCAAAGGCTGTATGCCTTCATGGTGTCCCCAGGTTGGAAAAGGTGTTTGGGAGTCAGTCCCCTGTTCAATCACCTGGGAGTCCTTATGTCAGGAACCAGGATGAAGACAAGCCAAAAGTGAAAGTAAGTAGCTCCTACAGAAGAGTGGACAAAGACATAGAAGACGGAAAAGAGTCCATATTCTCACCCTGTAACCTAGACCAAAACTAAAAGTATGTAGGTTGCCAGGGTGAGCAGACAAACAAAGACAAAGAAAAAGGAAAAGATGGCCACCACATGCTCACCCTTGAAAGGAGACCAAAAGCAAGGGTATGACAGTCACTGGGACGAACAGACAACAAAAACAAGGAAGGCAGAAATGAGGTCTGCATACTCACCTTCACAGGACCCACAGCATAAAACAATAAGGGCCCAACTCACTGAAGAAACTACATCAAGGGGCGTGACAGTAGCTCCAAGGAGAAGAAGAGCAGATCAGGTAGAAGCACGAGCACAATCCTTGCAGTAACAGGCAAAACGAGCCCCTAGGAAAGGTGGTTCACAAAAGTAACCACAAAACGATGATGAAGGAGACCATAGACCACTATGGGTGATAGATGTTACCTGTGCCACTTGACCCTACTTGCCCTTGGGCATTGGAGGTGAGGTGGCACTGAATCAACAACACAGACTGTGGAGCAAGTGAGAAGCTCTGCGGCGGCAAGCTTATCTGACCACTGCTGCAAGTTCCTTTAATACCCTCCACCTGTGTCCCACTGGTCCCAAGAAAGTATCTCTTCTAAATAGCAGCTCCCAATTGGTTGGCATTGTCTGTGCCAGCAATGCTTGGTCTCTCAGGTAGTCCTAAATTAGGTCTTCCTGCAGCAGATGCCTTTGGGCTATTCAGAGGTGGCAGGCACACCATTCCTCCTACAACCTACTGTAAGATTCACAGATGATAATGCAACTGTTATTAAATAACCTTTCATATAAAAAATGAGCAATTAGGGCTGGATAGTAGGCAGAGGCACTTGTCACTCTATGCAATGTCTTGAGTTTCATCCATGGGATCCACATAGTGGAAGAAGAAAACTAGTTCTAGCAAGTTGCCCGCTAATCTTCATGAAGCACCATGGCATATGTGTGGTTGAATGAAATAAATAGATTTTAGAAAAGAAATAAAATAAAACAATAGACAACTATTTGAGAAAGGGTAACAGAAAGAAAGGTCTGTGACTTTGGTTTTATCACTGAAATCAACATTAGATCTGTGCTGGGATTTGCTTACAGTGGGCTTTAGCAATTATTAAAGGAGAGCCAATCACCATGGATCAGATGCAGATCACACTTCTCTGAGCTTTTCTCTCAGCCTGCAAAATCTTCCTTGGTGTGTTCCCATGCACTTTGTATCCAGGGTACACCTTATATCTCTCCTCATCCCTCACATTATTTTAGATTCTTGACTTACCCATTCATTTCACACCTCTAGTGTACTGCTGATGCTGGCCAGGTATCTGAAAACACCTTCATCTTCTTCTTTTTATCTATTTCCTTAGAAATTCCACCAATGCTATCTATATATCTGCGGCGCGCCTCCCTGCCTCCTCCGTCGAGCAGCAAGAAAGACACGCCACCACCTGGATATTCTCAGTCAGCTTTATTCTGGAGCGCCTTGATAGTTGATTCCTGGGACCCAGGACAGCAGCAGAGCTGCTGCTTTTATACTCTCCCAGGGAGGGGGAGGGGGTGTCGTAGTGGATGTGGATTGGTGCACCAAGCCACACCCATTAGCACATTGTCCATTCATTGGTGTCACAAGCCACACCTCATTATCATATTGCCCTTTCGGGAGGGGCTATTGCCTGAGGAGGGCCTGAAGAGGGAGCCCGGGTTTTCCAGAGCAACTGCCATTCCAGAGCAACTGCCATTCCTGAGCAACTGCCATTCCCGAGCAACTGCCATTCCAGAGCAACTGCCATTCCTGAGCAACTGCCATTCTGGAGCAACTGCCATTCTGGAGCAACTGCCATTCTGGAGCAACTGCCATTCCGGAGCAACTGCCGTTCCGGAGCAACTGCTGCTCCCTACATATATCTAGAAATAACATAGATAAATATATGTATCTTTGATTTTCTCCCTAATCTATTATTTGCCTCCAGTCACTGTTGGCTTTTGCAGGGTTGCTTCTGATATGTGTCTTTTAGTGGAGAACTTATTTAAGTGTATTTTAACTATTTTTTCCTGTAGTAATATCTTAAACATTTTATATTTTAATAAGAAAAAGAAGTTCACAGAGAGTTTTAATACACTGTCTACAAGTATATGTTTTGTATATTCTGATTCAAGTTCTTGTAATGTAAAGGGGTTGGAGCTGTGGGAAGAACTCATTTGATAAAAAGCTTGTCTCTCCCAAGCAAGAGCACCTCAGTTTGATACTCAGAATACTTGTCACCTCAGACAGATGAGGTGACAGATATTTGTAATTCTGATGCTGTTGAAGTAGAGTTGGGAGGATTGTTGTTACTCGTTATCTATCAACCTAATTTTTTTGGGTACCGAATTACAGGACAATAAGAGACCTTGTCTCAAAACCCAAGGTGACAGCATCCGAGGAATGATAGCTGATACTGACTTTTGACCTCCATTAGCACATGCACACCCACACCAGCATTCACATGTATGCATACACACATACACATATACACATGAATCATAATGTATGCACATATACACACAAATAATAACACATTATGAGAATGTGTACATTCATAATAAAGTACAGATATGATTTACCACCAATATTGCCAATATGCTTCTAAAATTTTTTAAGGATGACAGACTCAGTGACAAAAGAGTTTGTGCCAAGCCTGAAACCTGGAATGGTTCCTCAGGATCCACACTGTGAAAGGAAAGAAACACATATGCACATACACATACACATGCCCACACATCAAAATGCATTAGAGTGCTTTCCTCTCTGATTATTAAATGTGAAGTCAGTGTTATCACTGACAATATTTAAAGCCAATTCTTCCCTGGGAGAAGAAAGAGTGTGTGTGTGTGTGTGTGTGTGTGTGTGTGTGTGTGTGTGTGTGTGTGCTATTTATAAAAGGTTCTACTGCTTTTTCCATACAGGCTGTCCATACCTGGAATTATTGCCTACACATCTCTAAGAAATGGGGTTTGAAGAGGTTCACAGTGTACATGTGTACCTCAGTGACAGATGTAACACTAGTCTGTGTTATGCCTGAGATGGTTTTTATTGGTAAATTCTGATGGGAAGAAAAAACACATATGAAGGGCACAGAAGGTGTCACATCCAAACTCATAACTTTGCATGATGCAAGACATTCAGACTAAAGGCTTTCATTCACAAACCTCTTATCTCTTTAAAAGCTCCAGTTAAGTGCAATTTTGTCTCATTTTCTTAACTCCTAGAGTTTTAAAGCTTTGGTTTGAAAGTTAGAAGATGAAAAGTGTTCTATTTAGTAACATCCCCTCCTTATTGAGCAACTTCCTCCACCTGGTAGCTCAAGTGCTGCCTGTATCTGCCTAGGGTCCTGTTTGTGCCTCCTTAGAAAATCGTGGGTACCAAATGGAGCTGAGTTGTGCAAACTGGGGCACCACTAGAACTTTGGAATTGTTGAGCATTGAGGAGATAATATGAATCCATATGTCCTTTCCAAGCATTCTTAGTATTTACTGCCCCCTCTTTCTGATAAAGGGCACTCCCCAATTGTACCAATCAGGATTTTGCTAACTTCACATAAGCTATAGCAGTGTTTCTCAAGCTTCCTCATACTGTGATGCCTTAATAAAGTCCCTCATGCTGTGGTAGTGATCCACACCCATAAAATTATTTAGTTTCTACTTATCAGTACCTTCACTGCTATTATAAACGGTTATATAAATATTTGATAGGCAGTTGGTCTTAGACAACCTCTATGAAATGGTCATTATACCCAAACCAGAGGTTGAGAATTGTTGAGCTAGAGTCATCTGAGAAGAAGGAACTTCAATGGAGAAAATGCCTCAATAAGATCAGGCAGTAGGTATTTTCGTAAATAACAATTGGTGGGGAGAGATCAAGTGACTACAGAGGGTGCCGCAGCTGGACTGTTGTTGCTAAGGGGAAGCAGTTGAAGCAAGCTATGAGGAGCAAGCCAGGTCACATCAAAAATAAAAGAAAGAAAGCAGGTCCCTGATACATCTGCAAGAGGAACGCTCAATGGCTCAGCAAATTTGGCTCAACTATAAACAGAAATGTTCTTTTATTTATCATAATGGGAAAGAAGGAGGGAGAATGTGCCATGCTCATCCCTCTGCCACTGGGCAGATACCAGCAAGGACACCTGCAAGATGGAAACTATGTACCAGAAATTCCTCAGAGCTAGAAAGGTATTCAAGGGCTGCCTTTATGCCCACCCCTCACCTTCTTTTTTTTTTTTTTTTTTCTGCGCAGAAGGCTTTAAAAATACTCATTTTTATGTGAGTCTCTTGAGCAAGGCGGCAACTAGTTTGTAGTAAATAGAAGCTAACAAAGCAGAAGGTAGGTTATTAAATGATCACAAGTTCAAATCAATACTGTTAATATTTGAGTCACAGTTTTTGAGATGGTTTGCTTTGTTGGTTGGATTTCTAACTATCTTTTCTTTCTTTTTAATTAATTGTTTTATTTATTTACATTTCAAATATTGCTTCTCCCACTTCCCTCCTCGAAAAGTTCTTCACCCCATTCCCCTATTTGCCTCTGAGAGGTTGTTCCCCTCCCAAGCATCTGCCTTCTGTGGGGGTTATCAGTTCTTGGTAGGATTAGGCACTTCTTCTCCTACTGAGGCCAGACAAGGCATTCCTCTGCTACATATGTGCTGTGAGCCTCAGCCTAGTCCATGTATGCTCTTTGGTTGGTGGACTATACTCTGAGAGCTCCCAGGGGTCAAGGTTAGTTGACACTGTTGGTTTTCCTATGCGGTTGCCATCCCCTTCAGCTCCTTCAATCCTTCACCTGACTCTTTCATAGGGATTCCTGACATCAGTCCAATGGTTGACTGTAAGCATTTGCATCTGTCTATGTCAGCTTCTGGTAAAGCCTCTCAGGACAACCATGCTAGGCTCCTGTCTGTAAGAAAAACATGACATCAGTAATAGTGTCAGGGTTTGGTGCCTGCCTATGAGATGGATCCCAAGTTGGGCTGGTTACTGGATGGCTTTTCTTTCAGTCTCTGCTCCATTTTTGTCCCTGTCTTTCTTTTAGATGGGGACAATTTGGGGTCATAAGTGCTAAGATGAGTTGGTGACCTGATCCCTCCACTGGGGGTTCTGTCTATATACTGGAGATGGTCTCTTCAGGTTCATCTTCCCATTGTTGGGGATTTGGGCTAGATCACCCCTTTTAGTCCTGGGAGCTTTTCTAATCCCAGGTCTCTGGGACTTTCTAGAGGTTCCTCCCACACCCAAAATTCGCATATTTCCATTCATTATCCTGGCCTTCTGGACTTCTCTGCTGTCTCCCCCATACATGATCCTGTCCCTTTTCCCCCTCCCTCTCCCCTCTCCTACCTAGATCCCTCTCTCTCTCTGCTTCCTGTGATTATTTTGTTCCCCCTTCTAAGTTGGATTGAAGCATCCTCACTTGGACCTTCCTTCTTGTTAATCTTCTTAAAGTCTGTAGGTTGAATCAGGAATATTCTGAACTTTTTGTCTAATATTCACTTAATGATGAATACATACCATGTATGTCTTTTTGGATCTAGGTTACCTCACTCAGAATGATATTTTATAGTTTCATCTATTTGCTTGCAAATTTCATGATGTCCTAATTTCTAATAGCTGAGTAGTATTCCATTCTTCAGTTGGCAGGCATCTGGGTTGCTTTCAGTTTCTGGCTATTATGAATAAGGCTGCTTGTGAACATAGTGGAGCATGTTGTGGTATGGTGGAGCATGTTTTAGGCATATACTCACGAGCAGTATATCTATGTCTTCATGTAGAGCTATTTCCAATTTTCTGTGCATTTTCTCCAGATTGATTTCCAGAGTGGTTGTACAAATATGCAATCCCACCAGAAATGGAGGAATGGAGGGTGTTGCTCTTTCTCCACAGCTTTCCCAGCATGTGCTAACAATTGAGTATTTGATCTTAGCCATTCTGGTTGGTGTGAGGTGGAATCTCAGAGGTTATTTTGATTTGCATTTTTCTGATGACTAAGGACTTTGAACATTTCTTTAAGTGCTTCTTAGCCACTCGAGATGCCTCAGTTGTGAGTTCTCTGTCTAACTCTGTACTCCATTTTATTTTATTTTATTTTATTTTATTTTATTTTATTCTATTTTATTCTATTCTATTTGGAGTATAAGTTGTTGAGTTCTTTATACATTTTGGATATTAGCCTTCTATCAGATGTAGGATTAGAGAATATATTTTTGAAATCTGTTGGTTGTTGTTTTGTCCCTATCAACAGTGTCCTTTGCCTTACAGAAACTTTTCAGTTTCGTGAGGTTTCATTTATCAATTGTTCATCTTAGAGCCTGAGCTGTTGGTGTTTGAAATTTTCCTCTGTGTCAGTGTGTGCAAGGATATTTCCTATTTTCTTTTCTATTAGATTCAGTGGATCTGGTTATAATGTTTCCTTGATCAACTTGGACTTGAGCTTTGTGCAGGGTGATAAATATTTGCATTTTTCTACATGAAGACCACCAATTAGAACAGAACCATTTATTAGAGATGTTTTTCTTTTTTTCCCTGTTTGGTTTCGGCTTTTTTGTCAAATATAAAGTGTTTATAGATGAGTGGGTTTATTTCTGGGTCTTTGATTTTATTTCATTGTTTGACCTGTCCTTCTTTGTACCAATTCCATGCATTTTTTTTAAATCAACAAACAATAAGCATTCTTAGCTGGTTTATTATTTGTATAAAGGAAGGCTACTGATTTGTTTGAGTTAATTTTATATCTGGCCACTTTGCTGAAGTTGTTTATCACCTGTAGGAGTTCTCTGGTACAATTTTGGGAGTCACTTATATATAATCTATATCATCTGCAAATGGTGTTACCTTGATTTCTTCCTTTCCAATATGTATCCTCTTGACCTCCTTTTGTTGTCTATTTGCTCTAGCTAGAAGTTCGAGTACTATATTGAATAGATAGGGAGAGAGTGGGCAGCCTTGTCTTGTCCCTGATTTAGGTGGGATTTCTTCAAGTTTCTCTCCATTTAATTTAATGTTGGCTGTTGGTTTGTTGTACATTGCTTTTATTATGTTTAGTTATGTGCCATGAATTCCTGAACATGAAGGGGGGTTGAATTTTGTGAAAAGCTTTTTCAGAATCTAAAAAAATTATCATGTGATTTTTTCTTTGAGTTTGTTATATAGTGGATTGTGTTGATGGATTTTCATATATTGAACCATTCCTGCATCCCTAGGATGAAGCTTACTCTATTGTGGTGAATAATGTTTTTGATGTGTTCTTGCATTTGGTTTGCAAGAATTTTATTGAATAATTTTGTGTCAATATTTATAAGTGAAATTGATCTGAAGTTCCCTTTCTTTTTTGGGTCTTTGTGTGGTTTCATAGACAAATTAGATAGTGTTCCTTCTGTTTCTATTTTGTGCAATATTTTGAGTATTGGTATTAGCTCTTTTTTCAAAGTATGGTAGAATTCTGTACCAAAACCACCTGTCTCTGGTTATTTTTTTGGTTGGGATGTTTTTAATGACTATTTCTATTTCCTTAGACATTATGGGATTGTTAAGATAGTTCACCTGATCTTGAGTTAACTTTGGCACATGGTATCTGTCTAGAAAATCATCAATTTCATCTAGATTTTCCAGTTTTGTCAAATTAGGCATTTGCAGTAAAATATGATTTTTTTCTTTTTCATTTTAAATTAATTTTATTTATTTACATTCCAGCTGTAGCTCCCTATAGTCCTCCCCCCCAGTACCCCCTCCCACAGTTCCTTTCTATTCCTCCTCCCCCTTGACTCTGAGAGGGAGCTCTCTTTTCTTCCCCACCAGGTGTCCACCTTCCCTTGGACCTCAAGTCTCTAGAGGATTAGGCGCGCATCTTGCATCTTCTCCCATTGAGGCCAAACCAGGCAGTCCCCTGCTGTATATGTGCCAGTGGCCTTGGACCAGCCAGTGTTTGCTGCCTGGTTGGTGGCTCAGTCTCTAGGTCCTCCCAGGGATCTGGGTTAGTTGAAACTGTTGGTCTTCCTATAGAGTTGTCCTCCCCTTCAACTTCCTCAATCCTTCCCCCAATTTAAACATAGGGGTCCCTAACTTCAGTTTAATGAATGAATTCAGATATCTGCATCTGTCTCAGTTAGCTGCTGGCAAGGCCTTTCAGAGGACAGCTTAGCTAGGCCCTGTCTATAAGAATATATGCTTTTTTTTTTTTTTTTAATTTCCTAAGTTTTTGTCGTTATGTCTCCCTTTCAGTTCTCTTAATTTGGATACTGTCTCTGTGCCATTTAGTTTGTTTTGCTAAGGGTTTATCTATCTGGCTGATTTTCTCAAAGAACTAGTTCTTGGTTTTGTTGATTCTTTGTACTGTTCGCTTTGTTTGTAATTGGTTGGTTTTAGTCCTGAGTTTAACTATTTCCTGCAATCTACTCCTCTTTGGTATGTTTGCTTCTTTTTGCTCTATAGCTTTCAGTGTGCTGGTAAGTTGCTAGTATAGTATCTCTCCAATTTCTTTATGAAGGCCCAAAGAACTATGAATTTTCTTCTTAACACTGCCTTCATTGTCACCCAAAGGTTTGGGTATGTTGTGTCTTTATTTTCATTGAATTCTAGAGAGTCTTTAATTTCTTTCTTTATTTCTTCCCTGACCAAGTTAACATTGAGTAGAGAGTTTTCAGTTTCCATGAGTATGTGTACTTATTGTTGTTGTTGTCTTGTTATTGAAGTCCAGTCTTAGCTCATGCTGATTTGATATAATGCTTGGGATTATTTCACTCTAATCTTCCTGTATTTGTTGAGTTTTGTTTTGTGTCTGATTATATGGTCAATTTTGTAGACGGTTTTATGAGGTGCTGAGAAGAAGATATATTCTTTATTTGGGGAGAAATGTTCTGTAAGTATCTGTTTAATCTATTTGGTTCATAACATTTGATTCTATGACCTGTCCATTGGTGAAAGTAGAGTGTTAAAGTGAAAGAAATCAGGCATTACTATCTACTATATAGAGTTAGAAATTTCAAGACAAGTTTAGCAAAGTAAATTCTTATTATAGTCATGTATGGAAGACTATATTACTTAATAGAAGAAAGTTTGGTGGGCTCCTCTGGTAATGGAAGTCCCCCACAAACAATTTAGAATACAGCTGAGTCACTCTCATATATAGGAATTTGCAGTGGTTTAGGAAGAAGACTGGGATGTGGCTTAAGGAGGAAGTAGGGTATTGCTTTATTCATGAAAAGGTTAGCAAGAGCAGAACTCACTAATACAGACTTTCACTAGCCCAGAAGAATAGCATATTTACTACTAATAATAGGTATTTACTAAGAGCTGGCTGGTGGTAGGTTAAATACTAAATTAGAATTACAACTATTACTTGGGTGTGAAAGCCCTTGCCCCTGGAGTGTAAAGACCTCACACCTGGCTTCTAAGAATATAGCTGACCTTAGATAGGGCTGATTTTGTCTCAGTTGTTACATTGCCTGGCTACTGCCTGTCTTTATGTATACATTCTTCTGTTTTGTGTAAAAAGTCTTTTTTTTTAATTAGATATTTTCTTTATTTACATTTCAAATGGTATCATTAAGCATCAGGTAACCTCAATGTACCTTGGCTGATGTGTCACCTAACTTCCTTATTTTCTTCTGATGCTTGCTTTGAGAAATTACATTCAGATACAACACAGTCTTTGGTGTTTGTGTCTGTTTGTCATTTTGTGCCGACTCCTTGCCCACCTGAGTACCTGGACCCTGATTTTCCCACAGGTTGAGGGACCGACTGAGTCTAGTCCATGGCAGTTATCTATGGTGTTAACTGGCCTGTGTATCTCAGACTGGAGCAGGACTCTTTGGAGGCAGGTAAAGCTGTGTGACCTAGGTTAGAGAAGGCCTAGTAGGAGGCAAGCAGTGTTGTCTCTCATTAGGGCAGGTCTCCTGTGTCCTGGTTAGAGCAGTCTTCCTGTTTCCTTGGTTAGGGTAGACCTTTTGGGAGCTAGGCAGGCTATAAGGTTCAGAATACAGGGCCACAGCTCTGCTACAGGTGCAGGTAGAGGTGAAGACCAGAAAAAAGAGTGCTCAGGCAGTGGAGGATAGATTCCACATTTGCTGGGCTCTATGGGGGTACCCCAGCTAGCATAGGTATTGGGGTGGGGATTCTCATCTATGTCCCTAATTAGGATAGACCTCCTGGGAGATCTATCAGGCTTTTGGGACTGAGGTTCCCTGTTCTTCTGTGGGTGCAGGTGTAGGTGCAGATCTGAAGGGAATGGTCTCTGTCCATTATTTTAATTATTTTTATTGATCTCTCTCTCTCCTCCTATGTGTGTGTGTGTGTGTGTGTGTGTGTGTGTGTGTGTGTGTGTGTGTGTGTGATTGAGGAGATCAGGAGAGGATATTATATCTTCTGTAGCTGGAGTTAGAAATGGTTTTGAGCTGCGTAACTTAGGTGATGGTAACCAAGCTCAAGTCTTCAAGCAAGAGGAGCCAAAATTCTTAACCACTTCCCAGGAGGTGGTGGGGGCATTTCTAACTTAGTCCTTGAAATATAAAATGCTCCTCACAGGTTCTTTTTAAAAGTATTATACTTCTATTCTTTCTTTAAGTATCTTTTCTTACATAGTTTGAAAATTCTGTGTTGTGGTTTGCATGGGATGCTGCCACAAATTGTGAGCAGTTGAATACTTGTCAGTTTGTAGCCAGCTTTGAGGATACTTAAAAGGTGTGGCCTTGCTGGGGGGGGGGGGATAGTTTTGCGTAAGCTGCTTAGGGTAAGGCTTTGAGGTTTGAAACACCATTTCACCTTTCTAGTCCATTCTCCACTTCTTGTTTATGTTTTAACATGTGAACTTTTAGCTGGTACTTCAACTGTCTTCTATCTGCTATCTCTGTACTACTAACATGGAAAATTATCTATTTGGACAACTAGAAAGTTAAATAAGCTTGCAGAACATTTTCTTGGTCATTGTATTTTCTTCAGACTAATTGGAAAACAACTAAGGCAACATGTAAGCTTCACAGAGAACCTAAAAGCCTTTAGTAGTTCCCTGTTCTCCTGTGCAAATTGGCCCAGTCGCAGGTTGACAATAATTAAGACAATGATAGTAAATTAGTGCAAGAAATGAGTCTCACATTTCAAGAATGTTCTCCATTCCAGAATTCATAGCATAAAATTATGAAAATTTCCTTCCACTCAAACATTTTAATTTAACTAAAGAATTTTTTATTCATATATAAATATGCACATATAATGAAATACATTAATAACAAGACATTTTCATTAAGACCAACTAACAATCATACTCTATTAAATTTGATGGATTTGTCTCCTTGACAGAATTAGAAAATCTTTAAAAAGTCTAATTATAGACCTCTGTGTACTTATATAATAACAGAACGATTGACAATATAACAAAACACATAAATTGGTAGCTTTTCAAACCTCATAAAGTTAACAAGGCCTTTCCTGGTTATCTTATATCAATTGCAAGCTTTGAACAGCACAGCTCACTCTATCTTTGAGGTCTCCAGAAGCACTGGGCATCATTTGTAGTGTATCTTTCTCTTACTGATTTTTATTAAAATTTGCTTTTCTCAGCTACAATCTAGGTTCTGTTTCATTCCATCAGAAATTCCAGGACTATGGAACAGTATCTACTGGAACACAAATCGTCAAGAGCACAAAATTCACATACTGTATTGTTTTCAGAGTAATAGCAAGAATTTAACTTCAGCACAATTTGTTTCCCCAAATATTTTTCTTGTGTAAAAGGTTAAATCCATAGATTAAGAATTATTATGAAGGACTGACTGGATTAAGTGTTATTTAAATTTGGGTAATCAGTGACCAGTTGGAAATTAACATTCGCACCATCCCTTTAAAGAGATTTGAAGTGGACCCTGCTTAGTACAGCCAGAAGCATGTCTAGCTTTCCCTGGAATGGTTGAGGGATGGGCAGATTGGGGGGGAGGATCATGAGGAAGAGACTATTAGAGGCTACAAAGGGATAATCGGAGGACTAATGAAGCACTGTATATGAAGTACAGTCTCCTGTGAGGACATAGTGTACTAAAATAGTATTTATTTGTGTGTGTGTGTGTGTGTGTGTGTGTGTGTGTGTGTGTGTGTGTGTGTGTGTGTGTGTGTGTGTGTGTGTGTGTGTGTGTGTGTGTGTATAAAACCTAACCATAAACAGAAAAGTTGAAGGAGGGTGTCAGGTGTCTTCCTTTTTCATTCTCCATCTATTTCTTTGAGACAAGGTCTCTCTTTGAATCTAAAACTAACACTTTCTAACTAGCAAGCTAGCTCCAGTTATCCTCCTGTATCCATCCACCTTGCAGCTGGCTCATATACATGTGGAGGTTGTCTGGCTTACTCTGTAGGCACCACTGCTTATAATTGTACAGAATGTGTAGCAATGGCTGAGCCACCTGTTTTGCCCCAGAAATTTTGTGCTTATTCTAATTTTTCTCAGTCTTACCTAGTTTGTTTCAGTTAACACAAAAAGGACTAATTTTGCTCTTAGGAGGGTATCTGTCAGTGTGTATAGCATCCTTCATGGTCCAAGCAATGGTGAAGAGCTTTTAATGGTACCCAGAGTCTAGACACCAGCAGTGTGTCCTTTAATGCATAGAACAGCTATGAGAATGAAGTGTCACTTCTCATGTAATCCAGACTCAAGGTCTCAAACTCACTGTGTAGTTGAGGATAATGCTAAACTCTGGATCCTCTGCCATGGAAATGTGTCACCATGCCTGGTATATGCAGTAGTGAGGATGTAACCCAATGTTTTCTGCATGGTTGACAAGAACCTCAACAACTGAGCTATATCCCCAGCCCGTAATTTAATTTTAAAAGGGTGACTCCAGATCTAGTCCTGAGAATCCAATGAGGCAACAGAAGCAGTAGAGAGGCTAGCTTGGAGGTGACTGAAACAAACCAGCAAGGCCAGGCTGGCTTGACGAGGGTTGTAGAAATGACCTTTGTCTCTTCCCATCTGAAAATGTTACATTGTATGAAATAAATGAATGTCACATGATATTCTCATGTTAATATTCTCTGTATTCTTTAGAGGATGACAAGCAAGGACATTTTCAACAAGGATGTAGATGAAAACAGATACATGTACCTACAGTCAGACACTTTGCAGAAAGAGACTCTCCATCTAGTCTCTCCCATCAGAGCTTAGGGAAGAGGAGGTAGAAAGATTGTAAGTGCCTGAGGGGATGGAGGACACCAGGAGAACAAAGCCCTTTGTATCAACTAAGCAAGGCTCATATGGACTCACAGAAATTGATGAAGCAAGCACAGGTCCTATGTGTACCATGTCTTCTGTGTTTATATTGTAGTACTATATTGCAGATTAGTATTTTTATGGGACTCCTGAATGTGTGGACAAGAGGCTCTCTGATACTTGTGCATTCTCTTAGCTCTTGTATCCTTCCATTGGGTAGCCTTGTTCAGTTGTGATGTGATGGTTTCTGCTTTATCTTATTATTTTCTATTTTGTCATATTTTGGTTGATTGTCTCACAAAAGCCCATTCCTTTCTAATGAGGACAAAATGAGAGTGGATCCAGAGGGGAGGGAAGGTGAAGAGCAACTGGAGGGAGGAGAGGGAAGAAAAATTATCATCAGAATACATTATGTGAGAAAAAGTTACTTTTCACAAAAGGAAGAAAATGAATAAGAGAAAGACAATACTTTTCTTTCATCTGTGACAAAACTACCAAGAATGTCAGAAGCACAGTTGCTTATGTGGGTATGTAGTTGAGAAGAACCTTCTGGGTTGAGTTCTGTATTTGGGAGTTATTAGTATATTGGTAACGTTTAACAAAGATTCTGGAAAGTTAATGTAAGAAGTAACAAGAGGAGAAGCAAGAGTTGAACACAAGGGTTGAAAACAAGATGTTAGACACAAAGACCTACAGGAAACACTAGACCAACAGTCTTCTCCATATTTCAGTAGGACCATATGCACTTAAGTAGTTGAGCTGTATTTTGCCTTTTTTGGAGAATGTATCTATCTATTCCAAACAAAGAAGGCAAGGGTGGATTTTTATCTCTATTTCTAGAGCCTCTTTGTTTTACATTATTCTGCATAGTGTGTGTGCATGTATGCATATGTGTGTATATGTGCATGCATTTGTGTGTGTTTATGTACATACACACACACACAAACACACACACACACACACACACACACACACACACACACACACACACACTGAAGTTAAAAAAAAAACAGTTGCAGAAGTTAGTTATTTCTTCCTATGGTGTAGTTCTCAGGATCAGATTCAGGTCATCAGGCATGATGGCAGGCAATCTGGATGGCCATCTTTTGTACATTATGGAGCACATCTCTTTGTCAACTTTTTTTTATTCTAGTTGACATTTCCCATTTACATCTCTGTTTACTCAATAAAGTGCACAGTCAATATCATCCTGTGCCTATTTAATACACATGAAAACACACACACACACACATTTATATACATCAATTGCATTCAGTATATGTAACTGTAAGTGTTCTTTCAATTTCTGTACCATGTTAAATTCTACATTGTATTTTGACTTTTTAAAATAAATTAACTTTTTTAATATGTTGTGTGCATGACTTTTTAATATATGGTATAAACATCTATCTATGTATATAGGTGCATGTGCTCACACAGACAAAAACACAGACACACACACACAGAAATAGACACACACACACACACACACACACACACACACACACACACACACACACTTGCATGTGGAGTCCAGAAAAAGAGGCATTGGATATCCTGCTATATTATTCTCCATCTCAGTCCACTGGGATAGAATTTCTTGTAGCACCTTGAATTAGGTTGATGGCCACCAAGCTGCAGTGACTCTGCTGTCTCTACCTTCAAAACTCCCAGGCACTTGTTTTCCAGGTGCACATGGCCACATGAGTCTTTGGTGGGATGAAAAATCAGGTCTTTATACTTGTGCAGGAAATATTTTTTTTTTCTGTAGCCCCCATCTCTTGGTTTCTGAGTGTGAAATTTCCTCCAGGAATTTGCTGTGTTACTGGGATATTAGCCATGTGTCAAGTCTTCAGAGAACTCTTTATAAGCATCCATGAAAGGGCTTGGGGAGCCTTGTGCTTATGTTTATTCTAATAGTTGTCAACACTCTTACCAGCACTTTCTATTCAGATAGAGATTTCGTGACTGTAGGAAACAGCTCTATTCAGCTTGAGATTGTATCTCTACTATATGACATTAAGTAGGTGCTCTACAAATGTTTGTTGAGTGAGTAAATAAAATAAGAGATTAATTTGGACATTTTGTATCATTAATCATCCTGAAGGCAATTCACCATGAAACTAAATGAACTTATTTTCTTCAGCACCTGGTCCATTTCAGGAACAGGGTAGGAAGTAGTAAATAGTCCTTGATTGATGTAATTGAGTTTATGCTGTGAATTATCCCATTCATCTGAATTTCTTCACATACAATATTTGTGCTGAAAATAAGTCATGTCCTGAATAATCCCTTGGGGTATCATTTCTGAATGGTACTGAATTTAAATTACATCAGTTTCTTTTGCTGTCAGTAGGACCATGAAATTGTGGGAGGTTAGGAGAACAGAGAGAAATGATCAGATTAGCATCTTTGAAACTGTACTCTTCTGATAGTTCTACACAAACATGAATATTAAAGTGTCTATAAAGGTCAAGCTGTGTAAAAAACGCTTCCAGCAAAGTAGAAATAGAAGTCCAGCAAACAATGCACTAACTAAATTTGTGACTCCCTAGGAGATAACCTTTGTGTGCCTCTGACTTTGAGGCAGGTTGATTGCCAATGTGTATAAATATCCTCTTCTCTTTCTCAAAGGTCAGTCAGCTTTTATCTCAAAAAGAAACAAACAAAATTGAATCAACCTATAAAAAAAATCCAAAGAGAGGCTGTAAAACTAATGAGATGTATGATTTTGCATAACCATAGAAGTGGATCTGAAGAACCTTTGGGCAGATCAAGCCAACCAAGTTATTTATGGATTCCCAAATACTGTACCACTCATGCACCTGCAATACCTTCTAGTGTTCCAACTACAAAGTGTGAGTCTCTTTCCTATGCAATTTGCAATACTTGCTTAACTTTTTGATAATACCTACTACTATTACTACTACTACTACTACTACTACTACTACTACTACTACTACAACACACATATACACAAGTACTCATGAGTGTGCATTCACATGAGTGTGCATTCATAAGCAGGAGTGTGGAAGAGGGAGAGAACTTTCACATTTAATTAAAGCTACACAGGCATCACACACCTTGGTTTGATCTGGATTTTCCTTCTCTAGGTTTCTTTTCTTCTTTGATTCTTTTCTTTGTGTTATCTTTGTGTGTTTCTTTCTTGCTGAGTGTGTGTGTGTGTGTGTGTGTGTGTGTGTGTGTATGTGTGTCGGTGTGTATATGTGGAAGCTAGGGGTCATTAATTATTTATATTGTTCTATCCTCTATGCCTAATTCTTTTGAGACTGGATTTCTGTGTGAACCTTGAGCTCACTGATGCAATGGGGCTAGCCAGCCAGCAGGCTCTGGGAGTTCTTCTGTTTCTATCTCTCCCACACAGGGTTATGGTCATATATCACAGCATCTGGTTTTTCACTTGGATGCTAGGAAATAAATGCATGTGCTAACTGATTGCGCCACGAGGGCTTTCTTGGCTGAGCCATCTTTTCACTCCACTATTTTCTTTCTTTGATATAGTGTTTCACTATGCAGCACAGCCTGTCTTGTACCCCTTCCATCTCAGGATCCTGATGCTGACCTCTGTATTTCTATACCACTTTACCAATATTTTAAAAATAGTCCTCAGCCCACTATTTTAAACTTATTGGCTTTATCATCCCTCTTTCCTTGTAGAATATGATTGACTGTAAATCATTAAGCCATGCTATTGCTATCTTCAATATTGTGTTTCCTTTGTCCAAGGTGATACCCAGAATAAAACAGAAGCCTTCAAAAGTAGTGAAGGAATCCATGCAAGAATAAATGACTGCGTATAAAGGCATGAAATCAATTGAAGATAGTTTGTTTGGTAAAAATGAAATAGGTGGATTTAACTCTACACACATGCGTCTTAGCCACTAATGGAGTCACATTCATCTCCTTTCTACCTAACAATCTCAGATGATTTCAATGCATTTTTAGTTTCCTTCTCAGAGAGATTGGAACTTTTTTTTTTTTTTTGTACAGGAGACATTTTTGGCCTGTGTTAATCATTTTCTCATCATCATGACAAAGTACGGAAATAGCAACTTAAGGAAGGAAAGGTTTATTTGGGCTCAATTTGAAGGTGCAGTCTATCATGGAAGGGAAGGAATGGCAGCAGGAATGAGGCAGCTGATCACATGGCAGTCATTGATGGAGTGAGGCATCTGGTCATGTTGCATCCCTAGCCAGGAAGCAAAAAGGGATGGATGCTGGTGCTCAGTTGCCTTCTCCCCTTTCATTCAGTCCAGGACCCTAGACCATGGAATGGAGCCACACACATTTAGTGGCAGTCTTTTCATCTCAGTCTAGAAATTCCTCATACATACGTATACCATATTATTTTAGACAAATGCTTGCTCGTTCTTGGGAGCTCTCTTGGAGCTTCCAGTTATGCTCTGAGAACAGGCACTGCCATACCACTGTTTCACTCAGGCCTGCCAGTGACCAGTTGGTGTTTTGCTGAGAAGTATTTTAAAACTGGCCAGATAACTCAATGGCTGGGTAAAGAATTTTCTGTTTTAATCTTAACAGCAGCCTTTTCCATCCTCCTTAGCCTCTGCCACTGGTGGTTTTGGGGCATTCGACCTACCACAGGACTAGAGTTCTCCACTCCTATTGATGCCAGATTAGGCAATTCTCTGCTACATCTGAAGCTGGAGCCATGGGGTCCTTCCATGTGTAATCTTTGGTTGGTGGTTTAGTCCCTGGAAGTTCTGGGGAGTCCAGTTAGTTGATATTGCTGCTCTTTCTATGGTGTTGCCATGTGTGAGTTCCTGTCCTGATTTCCTTTGGTGATAAACAGAAAGTGGAAGTGTAGACTTTCCTCCCCAATTTGCTTCTTGGTCATGATGTTTTGTGCAGGAAAACAAACTCTGACTGACAGAGGGGTTGAACAGTCCTTTCACAGGGGTCACATATCAGATATCCTGTGTAGCAGATATTTACATTATCATTCATAACAGTAAAAATAACAATTATGTAGTGGAAATTTCTGGTTTCTTTGGAGTCTCATTTGTGTGATGTGATGTTTTTCTGAAAGCTGTTTTATAAGAGGATGCTTTGCTGAGGCAGACACTTGAGAGGATATGTGATGTTTGGAAATACTATAAGTAGTATGCAGCAGATAGTGAATAATGCTCTTCTATTGGTTCGCCTTGCAACTCTGTTCATTGGTTCACCTTGCTACCCTTTGTGGGTTTTTGCTGATCTTCACACGCTGTGGCTGTGTAGAGTACACAGCAACTGGAACAGGTAGGTATGGTGGTTGAAGCAGCAAGCTGGCTGCTCACATTACATCTATACCGAGAAAGCAGAGACAGACTGTTGTGGGAAATACTAAAAATCGAACCTGCCAACTCTCCATGATGTGGACCGAGCTCCCATGCTCCTGCCAGTTAGCCCCCAACTGTGCCCAATTGCTGTATTCTGAGCTCTTGTTCACTTGTCCCTGGTGCCACTAGTTCTTCTTCAGCCATAAAGCCATGTAGTCCACGAGCCCACATTCCAGTAACTAAATGGAACTGCCAAGCTCCCAGTTGCATATCACCATACCCAGTAACCTCATAGAATCATGACTCTTAAAGCTTAATTAACCAATCAGATTTATGTATCAATAATATCACAGTTTATAAGATTTCAAGACAGTAATTTAAGAGCCATTTGATAATAAAAGCTTTATCCCAATATTTTTAACTTTGTGAAATCAAGGTTCCTTGTGGCTGGTAAATGCCACTTGGGTATATGTCCGCAGCCATGTTGGGTTTCCTATTCCAAGATGCACCATCTCTCTCAACTCTTAGCTCCGCCTCTCTTTTCCCTGTCCAATCATAGGTCTCCCACTACCCTAAAGTTATTTGACAGGGAAAATCCTGCAAAACAGACAGCAAGAGGGGCCAGAATACAAATCTTCAAAGGCTACCTTCAGTGACTACTTCCTCCCACAAGGATTCATATTCTAATTGTTTTACATCCTTTCCAAACAACATGATTAATGTTGAAACATATGAACCTATGGAGGCCTTTTTACATTCAAAGCACAATATATAATATATATATTGTCCAACTACATCTGTATCTTTTAGTCTATCTAACCCTAAACAGAATTGTTCCAGAGAGTAAGTGTGACAGGATGTAGAAATACCAAGAAATAATATAATGCAGAGGGATAAGTCAGTTCATCTAGAACTGTCTTTGCTTTTCTGAGTACATTACATTCAGAACCAGGATTGGGTACAATCCTGAAACTGTGAGAAGCCTTGGGAATGGAAACAGCTGTTATATGAGCCAAAGTGAAAAGACTCATTTGCAAAATGAGATTTTCTTTAATAAAACAACAGTTATTGTTGCCCTGGTTAAATGATTGCATTTGCATGTGACTGATGTTCAGTTCTTTGTGTAGCACAGACCCACTTTGAGTCACCATCCAGACATCTAAGTTCTTTTGTTCTCCCATTGGCAAAAATAAACATGTAAAAGCCAGGTTGTGGTATCTTCTTTCTGAACTTTTACATTAATCTTAGATTAAATCATAAGCCTGGGATTTTAGCCATCTATGCTGTATTATTCCTTATAATAATAAAAGAGCAAGCATTGATATGATGAATGAGTCTTCTAATGACATTTGTAATAGGTGGCACCACAGCAAAGATCAAAAGGAAAGATTCAGAAGAGGCAGGAGCCAGCTACTGTGGCATTTGCCTGTCAAACCAGCCTTTATTACCAATTCACTTTACTCTTGTAAATGATTTAACATTTGCTCATTTGTGTGTGTGTGTGTGTGTGTGTGTGTGTGTGTGTGTATCTACATGTGAGTTTTTGCATATGAGTGCAATGTCTGAGGAGGCAGAAGAGATGTTGGATTCCCTGGCACTGGAGTCACAGCTGGTCAATAAGCTGCCTGAGTGGATTTGGAAAACTGAGCTTAGGTCCTCTGTAAAATGTCAACCCCTATTAACTAATGAGCCATCTCTCTAGGCCCAACTCCTCTTCATCTTCATCATTTTTCTCTTTTTAGTCTTCTTCTTTCCAACAATGCACAGAGATCATTTGAAGACATAATAACATTAAGTCTTTAATAATCACCCAGTAAACACAAAACAAAACAAAACTGATCACATCACCAAATCGGAAGCTGTAAGATATCTCTTATCTTTTAAGCCCTGTTAATACAGACTCAATTAAAGAAATTTCTGTATTGGTCTTCTTTCCACTATCTACTTATTCTATCTCTGTTTTAAATTATAATAAGCCATGGTGAACAGCTATTGTTCTTTCACCAAAATGTATTAATAAACTTGTTATTCATCATTATCATGTGATTAATAAATTTGTTAGTATTTCTAATTTTTTGTTCTATGATATTTTATTACAAACGTATCTATTAGGCTATATATATATATATATATATATATATATATATATACACACACACACATATATATATATATATATATATATATATATATATATATATAGAGAGAGAGAGAGAGAGAGAGAGAATGGGTGTGTGAGTGTGTGCACATGTGCGCGCGCACACACACACATAGCCTACAATATTTCCCCATCAATGACAAAATTTTGAATGGCTTGACCTAATGTAATATATCATAGATTCTGTGAGTTCATGTGGGTGATACCCATGTCATGTCCAGAAGTTAGCATTTCCTTATGATCTGCCAGATCTTACATCTTTCTGACAAAATTTCTGTAAAGTTCTCTGAGACTTGCATGTGGAGATTGGTATTGATGACCTACCCATAGCCTAGCCATGCATTCAGAGTTATTAATATTCAGTCCTTTGATGAGTTATGACTTTCTACAATATCCAATATATGCTATAAAATGAAGCTTTTTAAAAGTAAACTACAGCACAAATCTATGAATATAGACATAAATATTTAGAATTCATTGAGACAGCATTAGAATTTAGTAAAATAACAAGAGAATGTTCCACCCTAGAAAGTACAACCCTCACAGTCATGAGCTATTGACTAGGTTGGATGGAATGCCTCCTGTGAATTTGGGCTAATATTCTATCAGAAAAGCTGGATACTTTCATAATTATTATTTCACTATTGCACCAGTGATCACATCTTACCAACAGGGTAGTATTATAGCTTTCAGAGTCCAGCACTGGGTAACTTCCAAGAAAAAAAATCTTCCTTTAGCTTTGGTCCAGACAAACAGAAAATATCAGAGTCAGCTGCAGCCACACCCCAGCAAACACACATAAGCACAGATTTTTAGTAAATAGCTTTCAGAAAAAGTTTGATCAAAGAAAATTCATGATCTGACTACAAAGAACAAAAAGGAGTATTTTTAACTTCCCAAAGTCTACCGATGGCTCCTGCCAGTCACCAGTTTCTTGTTGCTGAAGCTCTTCTGTCTCTTTTTGTTTCTTTTTAAGTAGACATTAGGAATAAAATCCAATGGTTCATTTTTAAAGGTGCCTTCAGATCAGCTTAGGTCCATCTACCAATATCAGGAATTTCCAGATCCTAGCTAATGTCACTGGTAGAGCTGTAACTAACTAAACAAACCAAACTTCGCTAAGCCACAGCCTCCTCTCCCATTTAGAAACTTATACTTGCCATCAGACTTGACTGCAAGGCTATGCTACTGGGCTTTTAAATGAACAGGATGTAAAATGTAGACATGAACCTTCCCATGATTTCCTTTAAAATGAGAAATAGTCAAATGTAAAGAACAGAGGGGATTACTGATGCTGTGTAAGTTTGTACCCTCGTGATTGTACACAAAGGAATGGTTTATGCAAAGGTTTATAAACTATTATAAGCACGCAGTCAGCCATTCCAGGCAATGCACAAGTTTGAAAGGTCATGAAATAAATGCCTCTACATTTACTACTGATCCTTCAGTGCTCTTATTATGAAGTAAAGCTCACAAAGTCTCACATGGGATGATAAAAAGGTCTTCTTCTTCTTGTTCCATGGAGTCATGACAACTGAGGTAGCTTGTGTTCAAGACATCTATTGGATACTCAGTATTGTTTTGTGGCTGTATTTATTTTAGTATTCTTTTTGTAGATAGGCATGGGTATCCATGCTTCTCTCTCTCTCTCTCTCTCTCTCTCTCTCTCTCTCTCTTTCTCTCTCTCTCTGTGAGTATGCATTTGTGTTTGTTTGTGTGGTTATGCATGTGTTTGCATTCCAGAATCAATATAAAAAAGCCAGATATAGCAAGCAAGAGGAAAATCTGTAATTTCAATACTCCTATAGGGAAATGAAAGGTAGGACAAGAGATATCTAAGTCTTAGGCTAGGTAGTGTGTTGTATACAGCAGAAAAAAACAGCTAAAGACACCTCGTGTTGGGGCTAAATATATTGCTTAGTAGTTAGGAGCACTCACTGTCCAAGAATGAAGATCAAATTTTCGATCTCAAGTAACTTGCTGTGTGGCTCCAGGAGCAAGAGGGGAGTCAAAGGGGCATTATGTCTTCCAAACTAGCCAAGAAAATTGCAGTTCAGGTTCAGGAAGAAACTTCTAAGGAATATATGGAGGATGAAAAAAGATCCTTGACCTCATCTTCTGGCCTCCTTGTGTGCAGGTACATGTTCCTGTAGACACAAGTCCTTTCTCTCCCCCACTCAATCTCTTCATGTCCCTTTCCTTCTCTCCTCCGCCCTCTCTGTCTCTGTCTCTTTCTTTGTCTGTCACTGTGTGCCTCTGTACAACACACACACACACACACACACACACACACACACACACACACACAGAGCTTCATAGAGGTACAAGGTGATCTCTGCTTCTATTGGCCTATTGCTGCCATTACTGAGATCTGTGCTACTTTGCATAAGAGGTAATATGCAATAAGCCTGGCTCAATCTAATTGTTCTTTATTCAAAGGGGGAAATGATGGATGAGTTTCTTGGAAGTGTGAAATATATAGTAAGTCCAGAATAATAAATAAGTAATGTGTGAGTGCCGTATGTGTGTTTATTTTATGCACGTGTATATTTGTATGTGTATGTATATGTGAGCTGTATGTGAATGAATTTGTGTGTGTATATGTGTGCATTTCTATGCATGCATGTGTGTATGTCATGTGTTTGCCTTTATATGTACATTTGTACATATAAATGGACTATGTGTACATATGTGAGTGTATGGTATGTGTATGTGTATATTTATGTGCATGTTTGTTTGTATTTATGTGTTATATGTATTTAGTCTATACATATAAGTGTTCTATGTATTACTGGAGAGGATTACCAGTGACAAGACTGGAGACTATGGACACCATCAAAACTCTTTGATAGAATAGTAAGAGGGCTTCATAGGGAAATTTTATTATCTCCATGGCATTCAAGAAGAAATGACCCAGGACCAACCAATGATTGCCACTGCAACTTTACTCATGTTGAGATGAACGAAAAAGCTATTATGGGGAAAGCACTTAGTGCTATTTCAGGAATATGGAGTGAGCTCAGTACTTGAGAGTTGTTGTACAGAACAACACTACCTCCTTGTGTATGCATAGAAACGTTTGCAAGTGAAGATCTTTTCAAAATCAGCCCCACTTTGGTTTTCCGTTATAAAATTATTGAGTCATTCGGTCTGCTCACCGCTATTGAGCTTGGGTGCATCACACCGACAACAATGGGTCTGACAAGATTTAATAGAAGAATGTCGATTTCCTGTGGTGGGCTATTGGTTTCCTATGCTAGTTACAGATGCCTGATCCACTCTTACCTCTCACATCTAATGTCACTAGCAAAAATGAATGAGGCTTAAATACTGATAGTGGGCATTATTGATGCTTGGCTCTCATTGATAACTCATTGATATCTCAGCTGTGTGCATGCTAAAAAAATTCTTATTTAGGAAGAAAAGATTTTTTCTTTCATTTGAACAAATGACTGTGATAATGTTTGATGAGTTTGGATAGACTGAACTCTGGATGCTACAAAGCCATACATTTTCTGTCCCTGGGCTGATATGTCACAGGTAATATGTAGCAATTCTTTATACATATGTGCATTTGATTATATGCATATTCTTCCTCAGCTGTCTGTGCTTTGTACACAATTACAGGTAATATCACAAGATTCATGAAGTCAAATGTTTTAATGTATTGCTCAGGGTTCCATAAAGGAGCAGAACACACAGAATGAACATTTATCATGGAAAGGGATTTTATTGGATTGGCTCACACAATTTGGACTGGGTGGTCAAAAATTGTCTGTCTGCTTGTTGGTGATTCCCAGTCTATGAGACTGGATGTCTCGGGAGTCCTAGACAAACACTGAAGTTCTAGAGGATTTTAGGAGAGAAGCCATCCTCCTTCTCCCCAGGATCTCTTTTATATCTAGGTCATGTTTGGAAGGTGTGTCCACAATGGGGGAAGAGCTGCTGCTGCTTCTTCTTCTTCCTCTTCTTCTTCTTCTTCTTCTTCTTCTTCTTCTTCTTCTTCTTCTTCTTCTTCTTCTTCTTCTTCTTCTTCTTCTTCTTTTTGATATATTCTTCCAGCAAATGCCCTCAGAACTTGCCCCACAATGTGAATCTTAGTTTATTACTGTACTGGCTAGTTTTGTGTCAACTTGACACAGCTGAAGTTATCACAGAGAAAGGAGCTTCAGTTGGGGAAATGCCTCCATGAGATCCAGCTGTAAGGCATTTTCTCAATTAGTGATCAAGGGGGAGGGCCCCTTGAGGGTGGTACCATCTCTGGGCTGGTAGTCTTGGATTCTGTAAGAGAGCAGGCTGAGCAAGCCAGGAGAAGCAAGCCAGTAAATAACATCCCTCCATGGCCTCTGCATCAGCTCCTGCTTCCTGACCTGCTTGAGTTCCAGTCCTGACTTCCTTGGTGATGAACAGCAGTATGGAAGTGTAAGCTGAATAAACCCTTTCCTCCCCAACTTGCTTCTTGGTCATGTTGTTTGTGCAGGAATATAAACCCTGACTAAGGCAATTACCGAACAAAATCAAGGTAACAATCAAGGTGAACCAAAATACAATCAAGAGCACTGTGTTTCTAAAACCAGATATAACATAAGGGAGCATATCTTGGGACAGCCTGGGACAATGAGCAGGCCATCAGGAACATGTAAAGTCAAGTGTGGGTAATATTTATGACAGAGTATGGGAGAACGAAGATGTTGGCTAAGTTGAAAAAGCACTTGCTGCACAAGCATGAATACCTGAGTCCAATCCCAGCATCCACAAAAGGCAGTGTACTGGTGTTTTATGCCTATAACCCTCAACAGAGAGGTAGAAGTAGGAGGCTTCCTAGGACTTGCTGATCAGCGAGGGCCAGGTTCAGTGAGATTGTTTTTGTCTTAAAAGCCAAGGTGGTTGGTACTTGAAAAATGCTGATCGAGATTGATCACTGCCTTCCACATCCACAGGCACAGGAAGAAACACACATGAAGTTTCAGATAATTGTATTGATGCTAGATCTGCTATTTGAATATGTAAACCAGGGAAAATGAGAACCTTCCACAGTTTGTAATTCTGTATCTAGTGCACCCTGAAATATATACATCAGTATATCAGTATCAACTTTTACAAATTAAAGTAAGGTAGAATGCCAAGAAAATAGTATTTATTTGTGGGTCTGTGAAAGGTAGCCTGGTTCCCAGTTGAGCTAAGGATAGAAACCCTAAAGATCCTGAAGGGACAGGAGGAGTTTCACCTGTTCCTGGGCACCAGGCCCTTGTCACTAGCTGTAGCCCCCCATAGATTTGTGGCCATCAGTCATGTTAAGGCAATGCCCCAAGCCCCTCCACATGTGAAGGATGTGACCTGTAAGACAGATCTCCATTTTAATGATGTACCTAAAGGCCTGGAGGACTGAGCCAATAGACTTTCCTTCCCAGACATTCCTCCCTGCAATAGGCATTTAACCTCAAGACCACCCTGAGAAGTGGGGTATGGTTTTATTCATCCACTTTCTGCCATGACAATAAATGCCTTAAAACTGTTGACTGCCTCTTTTCATAGGGATCCACCTTGTTGATCCATGGAGAAGGCCTTTGCCTATAGAGCCACTATCTAACCTTCAATAGAAGGCCTCTCTGAATTCCTAGCCATGGCCTCCACCAAGCTAAGCCAGCCACTGAACAAACCACGGACTCTCCACCCATGGGATCCAGCCGGAGCTTCCCCCTTTCCCCTTTGGTCTTGAGCTAGATTCCGCCTGTGGGCCTCCACTTTGTTCTCAGCTCTTCTGCAGCTTCCAATGGCACCTGGATTTCCAAGAACCTGAGAACCAGAAATCCCAGCATCCTTGCAGGCCTAGGGAATCCCCAAGCCAGCTCCAGCTGTCCTAAGCCTCAGAATGTGCTTTCCCACCCCTGGAGAGGTGTTCTGAAACTTCCCTACAGCAAGCACTCACCCTCCAACAGCATTCATCTCTCTCTGCTTCCCAACTGTAAAGATGACGGAATCAGCTGCCTCAAGCAGCTATCAGATGCCAAGTTATTGATGTTATGTTTTTGAGATGAAGTCCAAAATATGTTATCATGCTAGTTTGATTAATGTGCATTTCAGATTAACATCAAATGTGTATATTTGAGCCAACTCATGGAACTAGAGGGCCATTTGGGAGTAGAGACCTCTTTAAAATCCTTCAGTGTGTGCCGACAGCCATTACCTTCTCGTAAATACTAGAAGTGATGCCAACTAGAGAAAAATGAGAAAATACAGCTCACGTTTACTTCAGAGCTCACACAGTTCAGTGATTCCAATGAAAGGTGAGTGTGAAAAGATTGTAGGCTCAAAGATTTTGACACAATGGACAGGTCTGGAGGTGGAGACGCTATCAGTCCTCTTTCTCACCACTCTGATGAAATACCTGACAAGATCTACTTGATAGAAGAAAGAATATCTTTTGGCTCACATTTTTAGGCTACAGTACATCATGGTGGTAAATCATAGTGATAAGCAGAGTGAAGCAGCTGGGCCCTTTGCATGGACAGCTCGAAAGCAGAGAGATGAATACTGCTGCTTAGCTTACTTTCTCCTCTTTATTTAGCTTAGGACTCCAGCCCATGAAATGGTGCTGCCCACATTAAGGTTGGCTCTTCCCACCTCAATGAACCGAATCTGGAAACTTCCTCTTCGGCACGTGCATGTCCAGACTTTTCCTTTGGTGGTGACTCAGGTTGACAACATTAACCTTCACAGAACCTGATCATCAGAGACTCCAAACCATCCCAGCAGAATGTCATGGTTTGAAAGAATTGCTTAGGACCCAACAGCACAGTTAGTTTCTCTCAGCATTTCTCTGGGATTGACACTTGGTATTTACTAACCAGGTCAAGAGCAGACAACTGGTATTCCCGTGGCTGTTCTTTTGCAGCCATGAACACTGGTGGGTCAGAGAGTCCCTTTGAGCTCCCCGTTCCCATCTGTGTTATCCAGAGATTTATTTATGTCAAGATGTTCCCTGGAGCCTTGAAACTGTCAGTCTATTAAAGCAAGATGCAGAATTAGGAACACCTTCTCCCTTTCAGGATGAAATAACCAGCTCCATAAATCTACTGAAACCTTGTTAATCTTCAGACTATGTGAGAAGCAACTGCTGCTATTGGTGCGGCACTGAGAACGGGCAGCTTTATTACTTTTGGTGCCATAAAACATCTCTTGAGTTAGAAGTGAGGCTAATTCTCTAAGAACATTTTGGTGCACGCTTTGATGCCCTAGGCACTCTGATTGGTCTGGGAAGCAGATTGGTTCTTCAAAGGAGACAAACGCAACTTTCACCAAATGCACTTAAAATGCGCCACCAGAAAGAAGAATATGAGAGTTGGACAAATGGCTCATATCCATTGAATGCTTGCTGTGTAATCATAAAGACCTGAATTTCGATCCCCAGGACCAGTATAGAAAATAGTCTATGGACTGGAGTGATGGCTCAATAACTAAGAGTACATAGTAGTCTAAGTGAGAATTTGTGTTCAGTTCTCAACATCCACATCGTGAGGCTCACAACCACATGTAACTCCTGTTTTGGGGAATTTGACACCTTATTTTGGCCTTTACATACATTACACTGACAAGCACATAGATATGCATAAAAATAAACAAAAACAAACAAATAAGCAAACAAATAAATAAATACTTTTTAAAAGACAGCACAGTGGTCCACAACTATATTCCCAATGCTAGAGAAAGCATCACAGGAGGACAACTGGAGTTCACTGGCCAGCCAGTCTAGGTGAATCAAAACTCCAGGTCCAGTGAGAGTTCATCTTCAGAAAATGAGGTGATTAAGGAAGACACCTAACATCAAACACTCGCCTCCACATGCACATGTATCTGTACACACATGCATACAACACATAATACACACATACAGTGCATCTTTAAAAATACTTACAATTATTTTATCTTCATGCATGTTCTGGGTGTGAGTATGTGTACATGTGTGCAGTGTCAAAAGAGGACAGAAGAGCATATAGGATGCCCTGAAGCTGGAGTTACAAAGAGTTGTGCTGCCCAATATGGGTACTGGGTACAGAACTCAGATTTCATTCAAGAGCAGCAAGCACTCTCAATCACTAAGCCATCTCTCTATTCCCACAGAGTATTTCATAAGGGTCTTCAGATAGAAGATGTTAGCCAGACTATCTCAAATGGGTTAAAATCAATTACTGCAAACTTTAGGGTTTATTATTAAACTGTGGGCAAGATGATCAGGAGAGGGTTGTAAATATATTTTATGAAGAAAAGGTCCTCTTCCCTTTGAGAATACCAAATAGCCAGCCTTGAACTGTGTGCTATTTAGAAAGCTGCTGTTTCAATATGAAGTATTGACAATGCTGTAACGGCATTGGAATCCCATGGGATCTTCTGTCTGCAAATGACTGCTCAGATGTACTTTTCTATCAGATTCTGTCCACCTCTAATATGTGGGTTTTCACGTATGTGACAGAGGAGGGTCTTGTTGATAGTTTAAAGACTACTCAGCTACCTAGAAATACCTGTGAGATTAAGAAAATTTTGAATTTTATTTTTAATTGTGTATGCATATGTTCATGTGTTTATGAGCAGGTGCCCACAGAGGCCAGAAGAGTGTGCCTCAGTCCTGGGAATTGCAGTTACAGGCCGTTGTAAGCCACCCAATATGGGTGCTGCAGATTGAACTTTTGTCTTCCAGAAGAACAGGCAGTGAAGAAGCCTTTACGCAATCTTCCCCAGCATTCCAATTGGCTTTTAAATGGGACTTTTTCTAAGGCGGTGTGTGTATCTCTGTGTATGTGCACATTTGTGTTTGCATGCTTACATATGCAGAGGCACACTTTTATGTGAGTGCATGCCTGTGCACACAGAAGCCTAAGAATGATATCAGGCATCTTCCTCAATTGCACTCTCCTTATTCAGAGTTTCTCAGCAGAACTCACAGCTTGCCTATTTTATTAAGCTCACTAGCCAGCTTGCTCTTGGGATCACTTGTCTCTGCCGGCAGAGGGCTCAAATGACAAGTGGGCCCTTGTGCCTGCCCAGCAATTTTATGAGTGTTAGGGACAGAAACTGCAGTTTTCTTGTCTTTGCACTAAGCATTTTCACCACTAAGCCATCTCCCCAGTCCATAATAACCACTCTTTTTGAATATATAATAGCATGCCATTGGTCGTGAGAAAGGCAGGCAGAGAGGAAGACAGCCTGACCATCTGGATGTGTCGGTCTACGTGATTATTCATAAGATGACTCAAATAAGCAGATGCCTCAGATAGTAATTAAACCTCTCTTCTGTTCTCACTGGAATGTAAAACTGTTTCCTTTGATGACAAAGGACCAGTGTCACATATTCAAGGGTAATCACAAAGGAATAAATAATCACCCTGTTAATCATCAGAGAATGGGGACACTGTCAATAGCAGTACTCTCTCAAGGTGGCTGCATTTCCTTTGCACAGAATGTACTGCCCTTAAGACACACTTGTCAGACCTCAACGGGTGTAGTCACTCACTCACCCTCCCAGGATCCAAGCAATTAGTCAGCACCTCCCTATGGCCTCCAGAAATATCTTCATCTCTTTAGATAGTTTTGTTGTGTAAGAGACAGTCATATGTACCCTGCAGAATGCTCAGTCTGAGCTCTGGGAGTCTTTTGAAATTGCAGGTGCTTTCTTTGCTGGATAGAAAAGTGCTCTATCCTTGGATTAATTATATAGAAAGCATACCACCTCCTCAGAGCATCCACTCATGGCATCTGTGTCTTTCACATTTTTAGAGAAAAGTAGATCACAGTACAAAGGTCATGTACCTCTGATGCATTCAGAGGACAGACACACTTTCAGAAACACACAGCCTTCTCCTTCTGGCTGGGGATCACCACCAGCAGTGGACTATTTGTGTGGCTTTAGGCAGCAAGTTGTGCAAAGTCAAAATGAACCTTGTAACAAGAAGGTGCTGTAGCCACTGAGCCACTGCCTGGTTTTCTTAGCCTCTTTGATTGTTGCTTTGATGGGATTTGCAATTACCTAGAGATACACTGCTGGATATGATTATGAGGGAATGTCTCTTAGGCTAATTGAGGGAAGAAGGTCTACCCTAAATGTGTGATACATCAAACCCCATGGGCTGAACAAAAAGGAGAACATGAGCTGAATACCAGCATCCATCTCTCTCAGTGTCCTGATTGTGGTCACAATGGGACAAGCTGCCCCAGGCTCCTGTTGCCATGCCTTTCCCACCATGATGGACTCTGTGTCCTTGACCTGTGAGCCAGAATAATCCCTTATGCATGAAGTTGCCTTTCCCAGGTATTTTTGTCACAACAGTGAGACAACAGAAAACAACAATACAACACTCCTGGCTACAAATCCTGCTTTTAAAATGCAGTTTTCCATTTGTCTCCTCACAGTGTTTAGATAGGACACATCTGGCCTCTGCTGCTGCTTCTTTACTTGCTGTCTTATGAAAGTGGAGTCCAACAAATCAAGGCCACAACCTGTTCTACTTCTAAGCTCTATGAGTGGGCACAGGCAAGTGCTTACGAATGAGTGAGTGGGTGAATGAATGAATGAAGGAAGGAAGGAGTGAGTGAAGCCAGTTGTCTTAATTAGGATTTTTATTCCTACAACAAAACACCATGACCAAAAAGCAAGTTGAGGAGGAGAGAGTTTATTCAGCTTATACTTCTCCATTACTGTTATCATTGACGGAATCTGGAGGCAAGAGCTGATGTAGAGGCCAAGAAGGAATGCTGGCTTGCTCCCAGGGGCTTGCTCAGCCTAGTTGCTTCTCTCTCTCTCTCTCTCTCTCTCTCTCTCTCTCTCTCTCTCTCTCTCTCTCTCTCTCTCTCCCTCTCCTCTTTCTTTCTTTCTTTCTTTCTTTCTTTCTTTCTTTCTTTCTTTCTTTCTTTCTTTCTTTCTTTCTTCTTTCTCTTTCTATTAGATATTTTCTTTATTTACATTTCAAATGTTATCCCTTTTCTTGTTTCCTGTCCAAAAATCCTCTAACCTCCCTCCCCACACTGCTCACCAACCCACCCACTCCTGCTTCCTAGCCCTGGCATTCCCCTATATTGGGGCATAGAACCTTCACAGCACCAAGGGCCTCTCCTCCCATTGATGAACAACTAGGCCATCCTCTGCTACATATGCAGCTGGAGCCATGAGCCCACCATGATTTTTCTTAGTTTCTGGGAGCTGTGGGGGTACTGGTTAGTTCATATTGTTGTTCCTCCTATGGGGCTGCAAACCCCTTCAGCTCCTTTGGTACTTTCTCTAGCTCCTTCATCGGGGACTCTGTGCTCAGAGACAAAGTGTGGAGCAGAGAATGAAGGAATGACCATCCAGAGACTGACCCAGCTGGGAATCCATCCCATATACAACCGCCAAACCCAGACACTATTGTGGATGCCAACAAGAGCCTGATGACAGGAGCCTGATATAGCTGTCTCCTGAGGGGCTCTGCCAGTGCCTGACACATACAGAAGTGGATGGTCACAGCCATATGGTCCCCAGTGAGCTCAGCCTGCTTTCTTATAGAGCACAGGATTATCATATCAGGGGTGTTGTGTTACCACCCACAATAGCTGGGCCCTTCCACATTGATCACTATTTGAGAAAATGTCATACAGCTGGATATCATGGAGGCATTTCTTCAAATGAGGCTCCTTCCTCTGTGATAGCTCCATCTTGTTACAAGTTGACACAAAACCAGCAAGTATACCAGTTATGTTTTGATTGTGTTATAATCACCCATAAACTCTACACCCACTTTGCATCTGGATTCATTATTATTCCCATCTGACAGAGCAGAAAACAGGTATCTGTTGAGACACCAGATATTAATATACATAGTGAGTAGGAGAACCTGGATTTGAAGGTGAGACATCCAATTCCAGAGTTGAGTGCTTAATTAGTAGGGATACATTTACATAATGGGTTCATTAGCATACATCATACTCAAGTTTATAAAGACAGATAAACTTTCATTTTGAGTATAGTATATATGATTATATAATATACAAATACAAGAAAATAACATGTGAGAGAGAGAGAGAGAGAGAGAAATGTGTGTGTGTAGGTACACAGAGGTCAGTAGGGGTGTCATCAGTTTTTTTGGAGCTGGGATTACAGGTGTTGGAGAGTCTTCTGTTCTGGGTGCTGGCCTCTGAATTCTGATATTCTGATAGAACAGTGTGATTGTCTGAATAAAAATGCCTGCCACAAGCTCATATATTTGAATGTGTGGTCACCATGAGGTGGGACTCTTCAAAAGGATTACAAGGATTAGGATGTATGGCCTTGTTGGAAGAGTTATGGTCTTGTTAGAGGACATGTTTCACTAGTGGTGGGTTTTTAGGCTTCTAAAGCCATGTTATTTCTTCCTTGGCCTACAGATCAGGCAGTATATAGCTATTAGGTACTTATATAGCACTAAAATTTACTACCATGCTCTCTACCATGATGATAATAGACTAAACTTCTAAAACTATAAGCAAGGCACAATTAAGTGTTTTGTGAGTTGTGTTGGTTGTGGTATCTCCTTACAACAATAGAACAGTGACTAAGACAAGTATTAAGTGGCCTTAACTGATAAGCCATCTCTCCAGTCTCTAATTATTTTATTTTGGAAGTCTAATGAAGAGAGGAGTCTCCCTGCATTCTTTTTTTTTTTATGGATGTATTTATTATAATTTTAGGCATGTGAAAAATACTTAGCAAATGGAATATATTTAAATGAAACATTAAATTGAGTATTTGAACATTTGTTCTACAGCATTGAGTAAAGGGTTATGTATGTATATTTGCTTACCTTACCTTCTTTCTTTCTAGGTAGAATATTGCATACAGTAAGACTATTTCATTCCTCATTGAGATAAATGACTTAAAATAAGAAGATGACTATAGTGACATAGATATCATGAGGTGATACATCTTGTTTTACATAAGAAATCAAGGTTTTCAAAGTCTTCATAAAATTTATAAGGAGATAATTTCTCCTTTATTCAGCATTGCTGTCAGGGCTTAACATATAGCATTTAACTTTTTGCCCAAATATTTCTATCTTTAAAATAAAAGTTATTTTGTTTTTTTTTTCCAATTTTTATTAGATATTTTCTTCATTTACATTTCAAGTGTTATCCAGAAAGTTCCCTATACCCTTCCCCCTCCCGGCCCTGCTCCCCTACCCACCCACTCCCACATCTTGGCCCTGGCGTTCCCCTGTACTGGGGCATATAAAGTCTGCATGACCAAGGGGTCTCTCTTCCCAATGATCAGCTTGTTACCAGGCTTGCTTTCTATCTTATCATTATGGTTTTGTTTCCTAAGTATGTTGTCTCCCATGTCTACTGTACCTTTGTGCCTTTATGATGCTGTTGAAAGAACACATATTCTCTCAGCCCCAAAGCTCTAACACTTTGGGGGAAGAAACAAGAGGATCTCTTATAAGTTCAAGGCCAGAATGGCCTTCATAGTGAATTCCAAGCATCCAGGGTTAAAAAGTGAGGTTTATCTTTTGTTTGAAATACATGTTTCATTCTTAATCCTGAAGTTTCAGCTTTGAAATCATGAGTTATTTCTATTTTCTTGTATATTATCTTAGTTATTCTTCTAGAATAACTAAGTTCCATTGGAGATGGAACATACCTGCCATACCAAAATTCATACAGTGGTATGTAAAGCATATGCAGGATGCTCCACGAGTGTATGGGGGATGGATGGATGTAAAACATTTCAAAATTCTGTTTTTCTAGTTTTCATCAGACATACTTGAGACCTTTACCTTATATGCATTATGCTGTTCCTATTGATTGATGTTCCTTCTTTTATTCCTCTATTGGGGCCTCTTATGTTTAAGCTACTACTTCAAAGACTGAGTTTCCTCCTTTAGAGCATATTGTATTGAAACCAAGGACACAGCTGAGTTGGTGCCTATCATTATTCTAAGAGATTATACTCATCCATTCTCATTTTTCTTGATTTCTATCTGTTAATGTATTGCACTTATGTTTAATCCTATTTGGAAATAACTTATCATTAACTCCTGTTGCTGTGACAAAAATCAACCTATGTGAAAAAGGCTCACTTTAGGTCAAAAGCCTAGGTTGCTCTCAATAATAGCAAGGAAGTTAAGATAGCAGGACCATAAAAGAAAAGAAAAAGTGTATGCATACATGCTTAGGGCTCCTAGATTTCTCTACCTATACTGCTCAGAGCCCAAACCCAGGGAATGTCTCAACTCAGTAATCTGGGTCTTCAAACATCAATTAAGTCAACCAAGATAATCTCCTACACACCTAATTCAGACAACTCCATAATGAGACTCTTCCCATTCTAGATTGTCCTGAGTTGACCTTTAAAATTAGCTATCACAAACTAAATAAAAAAAATGTGTGATCTTCTTAATAATGTAATTGAGAACTTCCAGCTTCCACTCATCACTAAAACACAGAAAACAGACAAACAAACAAAAAAAAAGCAATGAAAGGAAATTAGGTAGACTTCATAAGTGATGCAGAAAAAAGTTATTAATGGTAATTTTCTAAAATATTTTCCACTGAAAACAGAAATGTAACAGGAACTTTCTGTGTTTCCATTTCTGCTGAATATGAAGACACAGGGTCTATCCACTACAACAATAGCAACATCAAAGAATTGGGAAGCAAGGATAAATTAATTACATNGTAGTCATTGCTGTCCTGGCTCAGTCTGTAGATCAGGCTGGCCTCAAACTCAGAAATCTGCCTTCCTCTGACTCCCAAGTGCTGGGATTAAAGGCATGCGCCACCACTGCCCAGCTACTATGGGGTTTTTATGCTGCATTGCTCTATTGCTCTATTTGTATCAGTGCATTTTGAGGATTTAAATGCTTTGGAAAAAAAAGAAAGAAAACAAGAAATCACATCCTCTTCATATGGCATGAGATAACATAACAGGTATTGCCAACCTGGCTTTTGTCCTAGTTGAGGACTCATTCAAAGAATAAAGGATGTTTTGCATAATGTAATGACCAGTACAAGTAGACTAGGACACAAAGACAGGATGCAAGAGAATGGGTATTTTATAGTTGATTTATGAAAATCAAAACCTTCCACTTGTTCATGACTAGTTCTAACAAATGTATTAAAAATTGGAATATGCCATTATCTTTTCTCTTCAAGTAGGAATCTGAGTTTGTTTAGAGATTCTTTTCTTATGTTCTGCAATCCATTAGTCTCAGAATCATGTTTCTCCTGCTTTTCTAACAACCATAAGTACTGATATGGGAAAGGATCTCTTATCTGGATCACCACATGAGTAATAGACCCATAAGGGACTTTCTTTCTATCATTAACAAGGCTGTCATAAATTCCTCATCAGGTAGCTTTATACCAACACTACCAATAAATATCAATTTTAAGAACCAATGAGTGATTACTTACAGGATTATGGGAAAGAGGTTATTTATAGGAACAGAATCATCACCCAAAGCCCACCCAATATGGAAGAAGATTTGTAAAAACAGGAACTTTGGGGATCTCTGCACAATTTGTAGGCAATTTAAAAGTTCAAAGAACCTCAACCATGTGAGTGGTCTGAATCTCTTTAACAGTCCTTACTTAGCACATAATCCTGTGAAGGGAAGGGTTTTGTGCATTTGATGAGTTTCAAGGACTTTCTGAGTCTTTTGGGTTGTGTACATCCAGGATCTTAATAAACCTTCCTTTAGAATTCTTGACTTTTTTCTTTTCTATTTTATCTTTTTTTATTAGATATTTTCTTTATTTACATTTCAAATGCTATCCCGAAAGTACCCTATACCCTCCCTCCACCCTACTCTCCTACCCACCCACTATCACTTCTTGGCCCTGGCATTTCCCTGTACTGGGGCATATAAAGTTTGTAAGACCAAGGGACATCTCTTCCCAATGATGGCCTAGTCGGCCATCTTCTGCTACATATGCAGCCAGAGACACGAGCTCTGGGTGTACTGATTAGTTCATATCATTGTTCCACCTATAGGGTTTCAGACCCCTTCAGCTCCTTGGGTATTTTCTCTAGCTCCTCCATTGGGGGCCCTGTGTTCCATCCTATAGATGACTGTGAGCATCCACTTATGTATTTGCCAGGCACTGGCATAGCCTCTCTTGAGATATCAGGGTCCTTTCAGCAAAATCTTGCTGGCATATGCAATAGTGGTCTGGGTTTGGTGGCTGATTATCAGCCACCAAATCTTTTCTATTTTTTTTTTATGTATGTGTTTACACTCCATATTTTCTCCCCTGCTGCATCCACTATAAGACTGTTCCATTTCCAATACCTCTTCCCCATCCCCTACTTCCCACCCCACTTAACCTCTAAACTCCCTGGAGCCTCAAGTTTCTTGAGGGTTAGGTGTATCATCTCTGACTAAACACAAATGCAGCAGTCCTCTGCGGTATATGTGTTGGGGGCCTCATATCAGCTGGTGTATACTGCCTGTTTTGTGGTCTAGTTTTTGAAAGATCTTGGTGGTTCAGAGCAATTGAGACTGCTTGTCCTCCTACAGGGTTGTCCCCCTCCTCAGCATCTTTCCGCCTTTCCCTAATTCAACCACAGGGCTCAGAAGCTTCTGTCCATTGACTGGGTACAAATACCTGCATCTGACTCTGTCAGCTGCTTATTGGATCTTGAGGGATAGTTATGATAGGTCACTTTTTTTGTGTGAGGACTCCATAGCCTCAGGAATAATTTCAGGCCTTGGGACCTCCCCTTGAGCTGGATCCCTCTTTGGGTCTTTCACTGGACCTTCTTTTCCCCAGGCTCCTCTCCATATCTATCACTGTAATTCCTCTAGACAGGAACAAAGACATGGAAAGTCCAATTCTCAAAATCATCTGGAAAGGACAAAAATCCAGAATAGTGAAAACAATTCTTTTCTTTTCTTTTCTTTTCTTTCTTACTTTCTTTCTTTCTTTTTTTAAATTACTGATTCTAAGACAGGGCTATTAAAATTATAAAATGAGAACACAGCATGTGTTTCTAGAAAGTGAGGGAGTGGTAACATAAACGAAACTACCTCCATGAAGGATTGTAACCAATCCACATTTCAACAACAAAAAACTTCTAATGGAAGCTGGTACAATTAGGTTACAGTCTTGTGTTATACCATAGAGTGCAAAACAGAAATTCAGGAGTTCATATTAAATGTGGCTGTTTTATATAAATGAGAAGGTTCATGTATTTAAATACTTGGTACCTAGTTGGTGGTGCTGTCTTGGAAGGCTATGGAGCCTTTATGAGACCTTTATGCTAGAGCAAGTATATTTCTAGAGGTGGGTTTGTTGGAAAATAGCCTCACCCCACTTTCTTTTTTTTTCAGTATTCTTTTTTTTTAATTATTAGATATTTTCTTCATTTACATTTCAAATGCTATCCTGTGAAAACAATTCTTAATAATAAAAGAACAGCTGGGGGATCACCATCTCTGACCTCAAGCTTTACTACAGAGTAATAGTGATTAAAAACTGCATGATATTGGTACAGAGACAGACATGTTGATCAATGGAATAGAATTGAAGACCCAGAAATTAAACCTCATACTTATGGTCACTTGATCTTTGACAGAGATGCCAAAAATATACAATGGAAAAAAGATAGCATCTTCAATAAATGGTGCTGGCCTAACTGGCTATCTGTATGTAGAAGAATGAAAATAGACCCATATTTGTCACCTTGTTCAAAGCTCAAGTCTTAGTGGATCAAAGACCTCAACATAAAACCAGATACACTGATTCTAATAGAAGAGAAAATTGGAAAGAGCCTTGAAGTCATTGGCACAGGGGGAAATTTCCTAAACAGAACTCCAATGGCTCATGCTGTAAGTCAATAATTGATAAATGGTACCTCATAAACTGGAACGATTCTGTAAGGCAAAGGAGAGCCAATAAGACAAATTGGCAACCTACAGATTGGAAAAAAAAAAATCTTCACTAACCCCACATCCTATAAAAGACTAATATCCAAAATGTATAAAGAACTCAAGAAATTAATCACCAAAAACCAAACAACCCAATCAACAAATGGGGTATAGAAGTAAACTGAGAATTCACAACTGAGAAATCTCAAATGGCTGAGAAGCACTTAAAGAAATGTTCAAAGTCCTTAGTGTTCAGAGAAATGAAAATCAAAATGGCCTTGACATTCTACCTTACACCAATCAGAATGGTCAAAACCTCAGGTGACAATACTTGTTGGAGAGGATGTGGAGAAAGAGGAACTCTCCTCCATTGCAGTAGGATTGCAAACTGGTACTCTGGAAATCAATCTGGCGGTTCCTTGGAAAATGAAAATAGATCTACCTAAAGAGCCAGATATATCATTCTTGGGAATATACCCAAAAGATGCCCTACCATGCCACATGGGCACATGTTCCACTATGTTCAGAGTGGCCTTACTTGTGATAACCAGAAGCTGTAAACAACCTAGATGTTCCACAACAGAAGAATGGATACAGAGAATGTGGTTCATTTACACAATGGAATACTATTCAGCTATTAAGTATGAGGACATCCTGAATTTTGTAGGAAAATTGATGGAAGTAGTAAACATCATCCTGAGTGAAGTAACTCTGGCACAAAAGTACATATATAGTATGTATTTACTAATAAGTGGATATTAGCAAAAAACAAAAGCAAAAGTACAGGATACCCAAGATACAGTCCACAGAACTAAAAAAAAGTCAACAAGCTGAAGTGCCCAGGTGAGGATGCCACAGTCCCACTTGGGAGGGAGAATAAAGCAATCACAAGTGGGGAAGACCCCTTCGAAGTGGGAGTGGGTGGGTAGGGGAGCAGGGTGGTGGGAGGGTATAGAGAACTTTTAAAGTAGACTTATATACTCTCTTTCTGGTCTGGTGAAATAATAAAGTCACTTGCTACATGTTTGATGACCTGAATTTGATCTCCAAGATCCACATGGAAGAAGGAGAAGACTGACTTCCATAAATTTTGCTTTGAGCTCTACACTTGGACCATGGTATGTGCATGCATACATATATAGACATAATGAATTAATTTGTTTTTAACAATTAAACCTCCTTCTTCCTTAGTGCCTCTTTTCAAACCCTTAACAGCCAGGAATGCACTTCTATCCTGTAAGTTTCTTGGATGTCATATAAATTGAACTATTCAATTGCAATCTCTTCATTGTTCTTCATTTCTCTTTGTATAGTCTGTATAGACTAACAATCACAATCTTCTTGATCCATTTTTGGTCATCTATAAGAATCCTGTGTCCATTATCAATGTTCTTCCATCATTGAACTGAATAACACCCATTGCACGAATCCTTGTTTCTTATCTGCCTGACAATTAAAAGACATCTTGGTGACTTCTTCTACTAAATAAGATTGCTAAGGACATTTGTGTCTACATTTTCAAATCATTGTATGACTCAGCCAGCAGGCAGATAAGTGGAACTGAATTGTAAGCCTATGTATTTTACAGTTTTGTAAAAATGTTTCCTAACCTTTCCTGTCTCTGAGCACATATCTATGCTTTACCTTCTTCCTGGAGGGCTCATTTTTTAACTCATTTTTCCACCCACTTCTTTCTTATAGACACCTCCCAAGGGTCATCTTTTCTTTCATATCACCACCTTTTTCTTTGTGCTAAATTAGAGATGGTACTGGGTACCATCATCATTGACATATGATTTTCTTTGACACAATTCCTTACAAAGAAGAAATTGTTTAACACTTTCAATTAAGTATCCCTTACAAGTCAGTGAATACTTTCAAGGAAAGTGCTATGCCATTTAGTTCAACATTCTCAGTGTTTGCTAAAGCTTCAGTGTATGGTGGAAACTCATAAATTGAAACTTCAATCATTTTTAATGGATAATACTGAGAATAAACTTCATATGTATATTTAATTTAGTTTTCCCAGCACTACCTATGTTTGGGTATAACTTGATATTTATACTTTGCTCTTAAGTAAATCTATATATGTTTTTAACTGTTTCATCTCACGGTAATACATTTTATAGGGATTTTCAGATGCCTTTCAACCTTTAAGTGAAGGAATGGTTGTATTGAATTATCTCCTTTCCTGACCATGCTTTTTTGGTGTTAATAATTATTTCTGTAACACTGTTTCTTTCTTCTTATTTTCACAAAGGTTTCTAATGGAGCAAGGTCATTGTCCCCCAAACCCTAACATTATCTAATTATGTATAAATATCATCCAAATTCAATTTGAGAAACAGTCTATGAAATGAATGAAAATTCTTTCCTTTTTTTGTTTTGTTTTGTTTTGTTTTTTTGTTTTGTTTTTGTTTTTCAAGACAGGGTTTCTCTGTATAGCCCTGGCTGTCCTGGAACTCACTCTGTAGACCAGGCTGGCCTCGAACTCAGAAATCTGCCTGCCTCTGCCTCCTGAGTGCTGGGATTAAAGGTGTGCACCACCACTCCCGACTGGAAAATTATTTCTTAACACTTTCAATATCATTTTAAAAAGGAGAAAATGTCACTGTCCAGAGTAGGTTGAGGATACATGACAATTAAATGTGATGTTCTGTTCTAAGCTCTACAGAGCTGGAAGTTGGAGAGGGAAGAGACTGAGGCAAAGCTGTCTAGGGATTCACACCATCTCTACAACATTGAAGATTATGCATGGGCCAGGAAGAGACAGAGCTAGCTTAGACCATTTCTTATACTGTAGTGACATGGAACACAAAGCAAAGTTATGACATAAACTTTCTTTCTTCACATGATGGAAAAAAATGTTCTGGAAGCCAGAGGCATTTTAAGAGTTCAGAAATCTGTTCACTTTTCTAAAGGTGCATATTCTAAAGGAGAAAATCCTTTCTTTTATATGATTTAGACAAAAGAATCATTTTGACTGAGATTGGGAGATGATATCACTGAACTCCTGCAGTTAACTATGATCTTTCTGGGATGAAGTTGGTGTTGAGGTCAGTCTCTCCCAGGCACTCAGAAAAGAAATAAGTAAGTAAGGGGATAAGTAAGAGTCAGGAATGTAAAAGTGTCTGGAAGAGACTTAGGAGCAGGCTCAGTCAGTAAACATCTGCTATGCAAGCATAGGGATCATCAGAATTCAGTCACTAGCACACACCTAAAGAACTAGTCACAGTGACACATGCCTGTGCATTGGACACTGGGGAGACTGAGGCAGGAAGATTCTAGGAGCTTGCTGGCCATTCAGTCTAGCTAAATCAATAATCTCTAGACTCTGAGAGAACAATTAAGAAGACACCAGACATTGATGTTTGGTCTCCATATGAACATGCACACATGTACCCCCCCACACACACATATGCACTTACATAAATGTGTGTAAGCATATACATGCCCTACACTCACAAAGATCCAGAATTTTTTTAAAGAAAAAAATCACCAAGCCAGTCGATAACTAACAGATTACTATCAATCTGCCACCCCCATATTAACAGAATGTAAGTCTTTAGGGAGAGAAAATGAATTACTTATAATCAATGTTATTAAATTCCTTTTTCATATAACCAAAGAAAAGTTAGTCATGCGAAAAGGCCATCAACTGGTCTTCCAGTAATGAAAAGAGGCAGAGGGTGATGGTTGTGCTTAGAGAAGAGGATATGCACCATGACATGAGGGTGCTGGTTTCAGAAGCACATTCACTTTGTCCAAATTCTGAGAACCACTAATGATATAGCATCTCATGCTCCAACTGCACCATCTATAGCTGTGAGAATATGAAAATGTACCTGTTATTTAGATCTATGGATAGTGATTACTAATTCCAATTAAATCACACTGTACTGTCAAGAGTCAGGCTATCAGTATAAGCTCCACATCTCAAATATCTCTAGATAGTCCTCCTGGTGGAGATGCCGCAGAAAATCAAGTTAGCCCCTTGAGACCACTTCATTATTCTGTATTAAGTGAATCTTAAGTCTTTACTCTAAAATTGGGATGGAGAGAGAGAGAGAGAGAGAGCGAAAGAGAGAGAGAGAGAGAGACAGACAGACAGACACACACAGCGGGGGCAAGGGGCGGGATAAATAGCTAGTCTGTAAAATGTTTGCTTTGCCTCCACTTGAATTCAGTCCTCAAAATCCATGTAAAGAGATGGGTAGGACCATTCAGGATTGTAATCCCAACAATGCCAGGGAAGTAGAGATACACAGATCTATGGGTTAAACAGCTTACTGGTTAATCAGATGACTCAGTGAATTCCAGGGCAGTAAAAAGCCCTGCCTAAAAATAAGGAGAGAAGTCATGAAAATGTCAATGAAATTGTCTTCTAGTCTTCCCATACATATGTTTATATGTTCATGTGCACCCATAAATACACATACACACACATGCATATACTGTACCCACATGGTAATGCACATATACACATACACACATACACACAAATAATAGAAGAGATAAATGTGAGGTCTGCCTACAGAATTAAAAGCAGCAGACAAAAGCTATGCCTACATGTTCCATCATCTCATGAGAAAATAATTAATCAGGAACAAAAGGATTAGAGAGATGGAGTCATTATTAAGAGCATGGGCCACTCCTGCAGAGTACCCAGATTTAATTCTTGGAACCCACAGTGGGCAGCTTACAACCACCAGTGATTCTAGGTCCAGGTGATTAAACTGCCTCTTCTGGCCTCCACAGCCTCTGCACATAGACACACATGCATACATAAATTTCAATTTAAAAAATGTTGGAAAAGAAACCAGGACCATAGAACCCTAAAGCATCACAAAGGTGCAATGTGTTAAGCGCCCATAATCAATATCTGTGTGTGTTTTATTTTGTTTGTTTCCTGTTACAATGATCAGTTGACCTTTAAACCAAGTGATCTGTGCATTCATTTTAAGCACGGATGCCAAAGAGACTGTGTTCAACTTTGCAAGTTGAGTTTTGTAGAAATAGAAGGGAGAGAAAAGTTGCGAGCAATAACAAACCGGAAAAAGGAATCAGTCTGAGAATCTATCTCCCATTCCTAGAACCTATGAGAAGACATGGAAGTCTTGCTTGGAGAATACAGTGGGAGACAGCTTAGTCAATAAAGCACTTAGCATACAGGGATGAGGACCTAAATTCAGTTCTGTGAGGCTCTATTGCCAGCATCCATGTGGAATCTCACAACCATCTGTAACTATAGTTCCAAGTAATCCAAGCCTCTGCACGTGCACACGGCATGCATATGGCACAGAAACACAAACAAAACACTGATACACATAATTTTAAAAAATGTCTAGGCATGTTAGTGTGCTCATGTAATCCCAGTGCTGCTAAGGAAGAACGATGGGGACACCTGGGGCCCTTTACAAGCTAGGTTAGCTTATTTTCAGAGCTCCAGGATGTTGAGAGACACTGCCTCAGAAAATAAATCTAAGTGAATGGTCATTCTTGAGGAATGACATCCAAGGTAATCCTTTGACCTCCATATACACACAGAGAGAGGGAGACACACACAAAGAGAGAGGGAGAGGGAGAGAGAGAGAGAGAGAGAGAGAGAGAGAGAGAGAGAGAGATACAGAGACAGAGACAGAGACAGAGACAGAGAGAAGGACACAGCGATCCTTGGTCTATGGGACTGGTTTTCCAATCTGCAAAATCTTTGTATTGCTTTGATGGGGAGAGAAATCAGGATACGAAGCAGATTTTGAGGCACACGTCTCCCTAGAGGTGCCGGCACAAGCCGAAGCAGGGGATTCTTCTCCCTCTTTTTCACTATTTCCTCTTTTTTCTCTGATGCTAAATGAGCAAATGAAAAATCCCCAGACAGTCAATCAAACTCCAGTTAGCAGAGGAAGTGAAGGTTACCACATTCTGACACAAACTGTATTCCACGTTGATAAAACAGGCTGATCTGCATTGTGCCAAGTCTAATCTCCCTAATCAATTATTGATGGCCAGGAGAAGTGATAAATGGCCTGCCAGCAAGAAAATCAGACTGCTTCAGCTCTGACTGGCAATGGATGATGAGATTTTCAATACACACAATGAGACCTTCCCACATGCATGATCAGACCTCTCTGTTGATAATCAACAGCACAGAGATTCATCTGAAGGCTACAGGCATTTTCAATTTAATAATCTAGGTAGGTTTCTCAGGAAGAAACATTTAAAATTAGTTATGTCAAATGCTATCCTTTCTTTTCAATTGCATTATAGGGATTAATAGTGGCAGAGTCAAAAGTATGTCTAGAAGGATAAAGAGAATGCTCAATTGTTTAGATCCTTTGTTCCTTTTGCACAGGACATGAGTTTGGTTCCCAGCATCCTTCCCTGGTTGCTCACAACAGTATATAACTCCATCTCCAGGGGATCTAGCACTCTCTTCTGGACTCTTCAGGGCCATGTACCTATACTTGACCGTCCCCACACATAATTAAAAAATAAATCATTTAAAAATAAAACACGTTTGAAACACAGGGGATGGCTAAGATTCGAAGAGTAGTGTTGCAGTAAATCTCCAACCCAAACATGCCCCAGCAATGAAAACATGACTCAATTAATATGAATACATGCTTTGTGCCTAGATTGGGCAGATCTATTGCTATACTACCATCTTCCACATCTATGAGACCCCTTATAGCTTGCAATTTCTCCAGGTCATGTGCTTCTGCTCTGCTTTTCTTCTTCTTCCTCCTCCTCCTCTGTGTCCTCTCTCCCATTTTCTCCTTCTTCTATCTCCCCATCTTCTGCTTCACCTTACCTTTATCTACACAATCATCAGCTCTTTATTTTACAAATTAAGGTGGGAAGCAGGTTTAGAGGAAATCACCTGAGTGCTGACTCAGTCCTTGTTCACAACCCCTCACAGGAGAATGGAATTAACATCAAATATAATTAGCCCCGGGCTATCCACAGCAGAGTAGAGACTCTAGCTACAGTCCCTAGCGCCAAAACAACATTAACAACATCAACAATAATAATAATTCTTTGAAAGATGGAAGATGAGCAGAAGAGTGTAAGTCTTGGTTTTTCTATTTCCTTCCTATGACACTGTGAACTGATTTCAGTTTTCTGTGCCTTGTTAATTTGTAAAAATAAAGACAATTTAATGAAGTGAAGTGTGAGACCTCCCATGTCTTATGTAAGATGTGACTGAATAAGAGTTTTCAGCTATTCTATTGCCCTTCAGGATGGCATGCCCACTTACCTATAGCTAGCTGAATGATGGTGGTGCACTCCTTTGATCCCAGAACTCAGGAGGCAAATGCAAATGGATCTCTAAGTTTGAGGCCAGCCTGGTCTACATAGTGAGCTACAGGACAGCCAGGGCTACACAGAGAAACCAACTTATAAACCAAACATACAAACAAACAATAAAAAAAGAAACAACAACAACAAAAAGAAAACAACAACAACAAAAACCAAATTACCTGTAGTATTAGTGAAAAGATGAATTTTAACTGTAAAGGGTTCTAAGAACTAACTGAAATCTACTGAATGTCTATATGGAGACTGGAGGCCTGCACTTCAGCCAAAACCAGCAGCTGTTATGATCCTCTGTCAAGTCCAGGAAGGGCCAGTTCACAACTGCACACCTCATGTAACTTTGCCCTTTTTTCTTAAATGTTTTACCTTAGCACACTGGATACAAGGTTTCTGCAGCTTCTTACAGTTTCATTTCTCTTCCTGTGTAGTAATTTCTTTCTTTCATTTATTTAGTTATGCATTTTTGAGGACTATGAGTTTGAGCACTAAAGACCAGGAGAGGGAATTATTTCCCCTGGAACTGCAGTTATGTATGGTTGGGAGCCATCTGAAGTGGGTGCTGGGAACCAGTTTCAGCTCCTGTGTGCTCTTAATCTCTAAGCCATCTCTTTAGCATGCAAATTTCTGAATGTGTGCATATCTATGAATTCAGTTGCATGGCAACCTGCCTCCTGCTAGTAGATGCAATAGGTATCTTTAGCAGCTTAGTATCCTATAACTTTCCAATCAGCATCAAGAATGTCAGATGAAATACATGTAGATACTGGAGATGTAAAGTCTGGATTAGGAAGTATATAGGACCATGATGTGATCTCTAGAGCATATTTGCAGTAGTGGCTTTTAATATTTCCTTACTTTCTTGTGATTCCTCTCAAATATTGAGAGTTGGATTGCACATATAAAATAAAAATTTATATTAAAACAGTGAGAATTAAAAACAGCTATGAACTTAGACAGCTTATATTTTTACTGTGGTGCTTATACACTATTTGGGAATATTGTGATTGCTTTAGTTATTTCTCTTGTTGCCATGACAAAATATCTGAAAAAGCTACTTAAAGAAGGAGTTTCTTTTGGCTCATCATTTGAGGATGCACAAATTTATGGTGGGTAAGGATGGCAGCAGGAATGAGGGGGAGCTGGTCACCCTGCATCCCCAGTCAGGAAGCAGAGAGAGTTGAGTGCTGGTGCTGAGCTCCCTTGATCCTCTTTATGCACACCAGAACTCAGCATATGGAGTGCTTCTGCCCACATTTTACAGAAAGACTTACTACCACAATTAATAGAATCTAGAAAATTCTTCAAAAGTATGCTTTCCAGTGGCTTTAGATATTGTTGAGTTGACAATTTGTTTTAGGTATCATGTATAGAATGTTCTCACAGTTTGTTTGTTTGCTTATTTTGCTCTCCTGTTTTTTTATATTTTCAGAAACGTCTTGTAAGCATTGAGTTAGACCGCTGGTGTGATTGGGGTGAGTTAGACCACTGGTGTGATTGGGGTAAGAGTCTCTTTCTTCCCCTCTTTTTGATCAAGGAAACAATGCATTTGACTGAGGTTTGAAATGGCCCTGGGAATCCATTTCATATATGTCTACATGTTCTGGCTCATGTGTATGTGTGTGTGTGTGTGTGTGTGTGTGTGTGTGTGTGTGTGTGTTTCTTTGTGTTTGTGCATGTGAGTGCACATGCGCAAGCTCATGCATACACATGCATGCATATGAATGTGTGTACATGAAAAGTCAATGCCAAGTGTCTTTCTTGATTGCTCTGTTCTACTTTGCTTTCTGTTGTTCTGGTACAACACTGACCAAATGTGACCTGGTTGAGAATAGGTACGTTTCATTTTATACTTCCAATTCACATCCATCACTGGAAGAAGTCAGGGCAGGAACTCAAAGCAGGAATTTGAAGGCAGGACTATCCGCTATTCATTTACTTTTGACCAGGAAACTCACTCATAGAAAGGAAGAACTTACCTTGCTGGCTCACTCACAGAATCTTACTTAACTTTCTTGCAGAGGCTAGGACTATCTTTCTAGGGAATGATGCTGCCCACAGAGGGATAGTCTCTCCTACACCAATAAATAAATAAATAAATAAATAGATAAATAAATAAATAAATAAATAACACAATCTCCCACAGATATGCCCACAGTCCAGTCTGATGCAGGCAGTCCCTCTGTTGAGGATTTCTTGTCAGACAATTCTAGGCTACATCAAATTGAGAATTAACTCTGACCTTATTTTCTGAGACACAAACTCTCACTGAACCTAGAGCTCATCAGTTCAGCAAGAATTATTGGTGAGGGAGCCCCAGGGATGCCACTGTTTCTGCCTTCCCTGTCCTGGGATTACAGGTGTTAGCCATTGTGTCTGTCTCTTTTGTGGGTTTAGGGGAATCCAAACTCAGTTCCTCCTGTTTATACAGCAAGTACTTTAACCAAGAAGCTACTTTCCTATCTCAGTGAGAACATTTTTGATGCAATATTAAAAAGGTCATAAAGATGTTGTTAGCAAGGCTGACCACAGAACAAATGGAATTGGTTCTCTAATCCTGCATGGTTTTAAGGGCCATGAAGTTAATACCAATGACCTTGAAGTTATAGACAGAAGCTTAAGCTTTAGAAACCATTGAAGTGAAATGATGGAAAAAAACCTTACATATTAAAAATTATTTTGATGCTCTTATCTAAAAATAACAGCATGTGCAGAAATGTCAGTCTCATAACTGACTAGAAAGGGAGAAAAGCTTTGAAAATTATAAAAAATTCATGATGTAAAATTTATTTCTGTCTTCTACCAGAGACATTGATTTATTCTCTGCCAAGGTTTTTTTCTTTGCAATTTTGGATTAAACAATGTCATTTCTAAGTTAGAGTCAACTGTGATTCCCCCCACCATTGTTGGATGATTAGTAGAAAATGTGATAATATTATTTTTCCTTTTATTAAAATTAGATTTTTTCACAAAGTAGGTAATATTAGTTTCCCCCTCTCTCTACTCTTTCCAGTTCCCTCCCAGCTTCTATTCCATCCAGATTCACTCCCTTTCTGCCTCTCATTAGAAGACAAATATTTTCCTAAAGGATAAAAAAAACAACAACATGTAAATGATAAAAAAAAAAAAACCTAACATATTAGAATTGGACAAAACAAGCAGACTAAAAAGAGCCCAAGATAAAGTATAAGAAACACACAAACTAGTTCACACAACCAGGAATCCCATAAAAACACTTAACTGGAAGCCATGATGTCTTTGTGAAGGACCTATAGGGTAAAAAGGAGAAGAAAAATATGTAAATAAAATCAATAAAAAGGGAAAATAATAAGATAAAACTTAACAAAATAATAAAAAGATAAAACTTATCAAAATAATAAAAAGATAAAAGGAAAAGCCTTTCAAATGACATTATGAGACAAAGAACCTCCAGAGATGCCATCATCATGACTTTCTGTTGCTGTCTACTGCTGGGAATGCAGCCTATACTTAAGAGGAGTTTGTTTCACCAGTGAGACTCACTTGGAGGAAATTAAATTTTATTTGCAAGTGGTTATCAATTAGAGATATCATTTGAATCTGGGATGAGGACTAGTGTCTTCCCTTTCAGCTCTAGGATCCAATCTAGTACAAACCCCTGCAGGCCTGAGACATGCTCTCTCAGTCTCTGTGAGTTCATGTGAGCTTTGATCATGTTGGTTTGGAAGGTCTTGGTTTTTTGTTGTTGTTGTTTTGTTTTTTGTTTTTTGTTTTTGTTTGTTTGTTTGTTTTACATGTCTTCCAACCCTTCATAATATTATACTTTTTGCTTCCTCTTTTGTGCGGTTCACTGGGTCCTGAGGAGTGGGATTTGATGGATGCATCCATCTTGTTTAGGGCTGAGTATTTCAATGTATTCCACTTTGCATAATACCATGGGTTTCTGTATTTGTTACCAGAGAAGCAGGAAGAAGCTTCTCTTATGATTGCTGAGTAAATCACTGATCTATGGCTATAGCAGAAAGTCAATAGGACTCACTATTGCTAGGTTTCTGTAGCAGAACAAGACTACTTGGTTTTTCCATAGCTCTATGACCTATCTAGTCTCAGGTTCTTGGTCACCAAAGCAGTGTCAAATATGGGATCCATTTTGAAGCGTGGGTTATTGCCTGTGCCCTGGACTACTCACTGCCTGACTCTACATGCTCTTGTGGGTTGGGACTGTGGTGGCACAAAGTAAATGACACAGACTCTGGGAGCAATGTCACAGCAAGATCATCTGAATGCTGCTGCAAGTTCCTTTAATACCCTCCACCCATGCCCCATTGGTCCCAAGAAAACATCTCTTCTAAACAGCAGTTCTTGATTGGCTGGCATTGTCTGCACCAGCAATTCTTGGTCTCTCAGACAATTCTCAATTTTGTCCTCCTGCAGGAGATGCTTTTGTGACTACACGGCCCTCTGCATTTACAAAGAGGTGGCCCTGCCATTCCTGCTACAGTGGACCTTTAGTCAAATCAGATATTGGTTGGTTATTCCCACAAATTTTGTGTCACAGTGTCATTAACATACTTTGTAGGCAAGAGCTACAAAGATACTCTTGTAGTTCAAAGGAATTTTGGCTTAATTGGTCTTCATTTCCCCTTTGGTAGTATAGAGAATACCTTCCTGTCCAAAAATGCTAGCATGTGGGCACCAGCTTGACTTCTCTATATTAAAAGAGTTGTATAAATATTATCTTCAACAATGGAGCCTTGTTGTCAGTATATGGAGAGCAGCCTAAAGAGTTTGCAACAGCCTGGGTGCTTTGTAGATTTACATTGGTCCACTTTGGTCAACAACTCCATTTAATGTAACCCAGTCTCAATATTGGAAGTTTCATTTGATGACAGGAGATGTCCAGCTGAGGCTCTGTCTCCCTCATTATCTGGTGATTTCATTATATATATATATATATATATATATATATATATATATACATATATATATATATATATATATATTCCATTGTATATAGATATAGAATATATAATATATAGAATCTCCTTTATCCATTTCTCTGTTGAGGGGAATCTAGGTTGTTTCCAAATCAAGCCGTTATGAATTAAGCAACAATAAGCATAGTTAACCGAACATTTCTGTAGTAGGGTGAAGTTTCCTTTGGGTATGCCAAGATTGGTATAGGTAGATCTTGAGGTAGCTCATAGATCAAATCTCATCTTCCTGAGCAACCACCACTCTGATTTTCATAGTGGCTGTTCAAGGTTTTACTCCCACCTGCAATAAATGAGAGTTTCTCTCACTCCTCATCCTCACCACTATGAGCTGTCACTTGTTTTCTTGATCTTAGACTTTCTGATTGGTGTAAAATAAAATTTCAAAATAGTTCTGATTTGCAATTTCATATGTTGTACAATAGTTTCCTCAGAACATTAAATCCTGCAGGAAGGGCCTTAAAGCAGAAAGGTAAACAACTCAAAATAGCTTCAGGAAGTCCCTGAAACTGACCAAAATCACTAGGTCCCTTTTTTTCCAGAATAAGCAATAAAATCGAAGAGTCCTTTTTCAGATACAGCAGAGCCAAGCAGCAAAGAAATCTCTCAGAACATTATAGATTCCTGGATAAAGTAGAAACCAGCTTCCTCGAAGAGGTTTAGATCAACTGAAGCACCAGAATGGACACTCTCCAACCTGGTGATCTGTATCCAGGATCCAGGTTGTATAGTGTGCTTCTGGTTCTTAGCTCTGCGATCTGTCACCTATGCTAGGGTGGGGTTCGGTAAAATATCTTTCTTTGAGTAATTTATGTTCCTGTAAGTTACTCCTCATTCATATTCTTGGAAGTGACCCCCATAAAACTTATTGGTTTTCAAATTTAGACTTTGATAGTGTGTGTATTTTGGTCTGTCATGCGTTTCATAGCTGAGGTGAGTAGATATGTGTGCTATGTGTATGCAGGAAAAAATTTGTTACATAACATCCTTATGGCTAAAGATGTTGAACATTTCTTTAAGTTTTTTTTTTCAGGTATTTGAGTTTTCTCTTTGAAGAATTCTGTTTAGATTTATACCCCATCTTTAATTTGTTAGTTTTCTTGAAATCTAGTTTCTTCATATATCAAATGTGGAGTTTGTAAAAAAAAAAAAAAAAACCTTTTCCTACTTTTTAGGCAGCCACTTTGTTAAAATGGTGGTGTCCTTTGTCTTATAGAAGTATCTCAGTTTTATGGGGTCCATTTATTAATTGTGGATCTTAGTGCCTATGCTAAGGGTATTCTGTTCAGAAAGCTTTTTCCTGTGCCAATGAGTTCAAGTCTATTTCCCACTTTCTCTTCTGAGGTGTGCAGTATCTGCTTTGACATTGAGGACTTTTATCCATTTGTAATTGAGTTTTGTATGGGGTAATAAGTATGGCTTTATTTGGATTCTTTTATATGCAACTATCCAGTTCGACCAGCAGCATTGGTTTGGAGAGAATGAACAAGCTTATCTTGTTCCTGAGTTTAGAGCAATTGATTAGAGTTTCTTTCCATTTAGCTTGATGTTGGTTATTTTTCCATTGTGTATTTCTGGCTTATCTATTAAACCTCAGGTGTCTGTAGGTGTGTGGATTTATGTATGGGTTTACAATTTGACTTAACTCACCAACATATTTGATTTTTTTTTGTCAATACCATGATTTTATTACTACTATAGCTTCATGGTAGAACTTGAAATCTGGGATGGTGATAATCTCACCAGTTCTTTTATTATCTGGAATTAGATTTGAGTTAGCCCTTCTGTTTTTTATTTGTTTTCAATTTTGGGTTTTGTTTGTTTGTTTGTTTGTTTGTTTTTGTGTGTTCCCATATAAAAGTAACAATTGTCTTTTCAAAGTCTTGGAGGAATTGTGCTATAATTTTGATGAAGATTAATTGCTTTGAATTAGTAGGTTGCTTTGGTAGGATGGGCATCTTTACTATATTAATTATAATATCCATAAGTGTGGAAGATCTTTCAATCTCCTGATATCTTCTTTAATTTCTTTCTTTAAAGTCTTTATTATATAAGATTTTTATTTGCTTCAATAGAGCTACCCCCAAGGTATTTAAAATTATTTGAGTTTATTATAAAAAGAATTGTTTCCTCTATTGATTTCTTTATCCATCTGTTTGGCATTTGTATGTATGTAAGAAGGCTACTGACTTTTGTGAATGAACTGTTTTTCCAATTACTTTGCTGAAGGTATTTATTAGCTGTAGGAGTTTCATGATGGACTTTCTAGAAACATTTATATATATTCTCACAACACCTAAAAATGACTATACTTTGACTTCTTTCTTTCCAATTTGTATCCTCTTGATCTTCTTCAGTTGACTTTCTGGTCTAGCTAAAACTCAATTACTATATTGGATAGGTATGAAGAGGATGGATAGCCTTGTTTGGTTCCTGATATTAGTAGAATTGCTTTGAGTGTCTCTTCGTTTAAGTTGCTATTGGCTATGATCTTGCTATAAACTACCTTTATTATATAGAGGTACGTCTTTTGTATCATTAATCTCACCTGGACTTCTATCAGAAAGGTGTTTTGGCTTTTGTCAAAGGCCCTTTCTACATCTAATGAGATAATCATAAGACTTTTGTCATTCAGTTTGTTTATATGGTAGATTATGTTACTGATTTAAGTATATTGAAATACTATGTCTCTGGGATGAAGCTTATTCAATCAAGGTGAGTGATATTTTTGAAGTATTCTTAAATTTGGTTTTCAAGTATTTTACTTTTTATTTTTTCCATCTATGTTTATAAGGGATATTGGTCTGTAACTCTTTTTTCTTTATTGGGTCTTTATGTGATTTCAGTATGAAAGTAACTGTGGACTCATAAAATGAATTGGGCAATGTTCCTTCTCCTTCTAGTTAGTGGATTGCTAGCATTAATGCTTCGTTAGAAGTCTGGAAGAATTCTGCACTAAAACCATCTGCTCCTGAGCATTTTTTTTGTGTGTGTGTTGGTTGACTTTTAATTACAGCTTCTATTTTTTAAGGGATATATGTTATAGTTCTATTGCTTATTGGATCTTAATTTGACTTAGGTAATTGGTATATATTGAGAAAATTATCCAATTTAGTAAAGTACAGGTGTTTAAAGTATGTCCTTATGATTCTTTGGATTTCTTCAATGTCTGTTGTTATATCTACCTTTTCATTTATAATTTTGTTAATTTGGACATTTTCTTCTCACCTTTTAGATAATTTGAGTCAGAATTTGTTAGTCTTACTGATTTTCTCAAAGAATCAACTTTTTATTTGACTTACAATTTGTACTTCTTATTTGTTTGTTCTATTCTATTTACTTCAGCCCTGAGTTAGATTACTTCTTGCTATGTACTCCTTTTGGACATTATGTTCTAGAGATGTTAGGTGTGGTATTAAGTTACCAGTATGAGCCTGTCCATTTTTTTTTACTGAAAGGACTTAGTGCTATATCTAAAATCTTGCCTCTTAGAATTGCCTTTATTATGTCCTGTAGAATTGGGCATGCTATGTATTCATTTTCACTCAGTTCTAATAACCTTTTAATTTCTTTCTTAGTTTTGATCTTAACCTTTATTTCATTCAGTTGTGAGTTGTTCAGTTTTTAGAAGATTGTTGGTTTTTTTTTTTCTTTCTGATTTTGTTGATACCCACCTTTAATCTGTGGTATTCAGACAAGATACAGGGCATTATTTCAATTTTCTTTTATCCATTGAGACTTGCTTTGTGACTGAGTATGGGGCCAATTTTGGAGAAAGTTCCATAAGGTGCTAAGAATGAGTTATATTCTTTTCTGTTTAAATTAAATATTCTTTAATTGTCTGTTTTGATCCATTTGGTATGCAATGTCAGTGTGTTGGTTTGAATAGGAATGGTCCCAATGGACACATATATTTGAATGCTTGGGCACTAGTTTGTGGCACTAGGAAGTATGGCCTTTTTGGAATAAGTGTGGCTTCATTGAAGTATATGTGGCTGTGGAAGAGGTATGGCCTTGGTGGAGTGGGTATGGTCTTATTGGAGTAGCTGTGGCTTGTTTGAGAAGGTGTCATCTTGTTGGAGTGGGTGTGGTCTTGAGAGAGGTGTGCCCTTATTTGGGTAGGTGTGGCCTTATTCGAAGAAGTATATCACTGGGCATGGGCTCTGGGATTTCAAATGCTCAAACCAGGCCAAGTATCTCACTCTTCCTGAAGTCCTGAAGTCTGCCAATCCAGAATTCCCAGCTACCTCTACAAAACCATGTGGAAAAAGAGAATCACCTCATGTCAGTTGTCCCCTGACGTTCATACACACCATGGCATGAATATTCCCAAAGACAAACAGTAAACAAATGTAGTAAATTAAAAACATAGAAATAAAACAAAAGAAAATTCAACTAGCTCAGTTGGAATTTTCATTGAAGAGGATGGACAGTAAGATGTGTTCAGATAGCCTTCTGTCAGTCAGTACTCTTCCAAATTCCTAACTGGATTAGGAGTTAGGATTTAAATCAGAATTCAAATGTTTGGCTTGTGATGTAAACTAGTTAATTTCTCTGAGTCTCGGTGTATGGGAAATTGAAACATACATTCAACAGGTTTGTTGTTAAGATCATATAATATTCTATAAAAACCTTCTGAAAATAGAAACAAAATAAACCAACCAACCACAAATCAACAAACAAGCAAAAACTATTGCTATTTTATAATCATTACCATAATATGAAGATCTCTGATTCAAGACAAATCACTTTTATATGTATAGGAACATGAGATTATGTATTTTATTTGATAGGGAAAGGCATGGCTAGGTAAAAAGTTAGTCTTTGTTGGTAGTTATAAGGGAGTCTTGCTTAATATCATACTTAGATCAAGCTTCAACACAATTCAAATACTATTAGGGAATAAGTAAGCCTCATTATTTCTTTTTATAGAACAACTGTTTCCAATTTTAATGAGTTATTCCATTCTGATAAATTGGAGAAATCATGTTTTGGGTTTTGTCTTAGGGTTGTATTGCTGTGATCCCAGCAATTCGAGTAAAAGAAAACGATTAATTAGGACTGGCTTACAATCCATATGTTTAGTCTATTACCGTCCTGGTGGAGCCATGGCTACATGCAGGGAGACAATGTGATGGAGAGGTAGCTGAAAGTTCTTCATCTGGTTCAGCAAACAGCAGGTGTATGCCACTAATCCAGGCTTGACTATCTGAAATCTCAAAGCCCCCATTCCCCAGCCATCAACACACTTTCTTCAACAAGGTGACATCTACTCCAACAAGGCCACACCTTCAATAATGCCACTTTCTGAGTCTGTGAGTGCCATTTTCATTCAGACCACTACAGGTGTAATTATGTCAATTTGTTTCCTAAGGTAGGACTAAAGACTAGTGCACCTTAATGTTTGGGATCTGACTAATGCAGAGAGAAACAGAAGCACACCACACTCTTGATTGTCTCTGGGTTTCATAGAAAAATAAGAACTAAAAATATTAAGAATGCCTGTTCTAGTTTCCTTTCTGTTGCTAAAGCATCTTTGGGGAAAAAGGCTTTACTTGTGTTATAATACCAGGATGCAGTATATTATTGAGGGGAAGCCAAGGCAGTAACTCAAGCATCTAGTCAGATCACAACCACAGTCAAGAGGGAAGAGAGGATATATATTGATGGATCCTTATTTTCTTGCCTGTAGTGTAAGCTCACCTATTTTTCTTCACTCTTACACCATTCGGGGCCCAGTATAAGAAATGATTCTGCCACCAGGCGTGGTGGCACACGCCTTTAATCCCAGCACTTGGGAGGCAGAGGCAGGTGGATCTCTGAGTTCAAGGCCAGCCTGGTCTACAGAGTGAGTTCCAGCACAGCCAAGGCTACACAGAGAAACCATGTCTCAAAAAAACCAAACCAAACAAACAAACAAACAACAACAAAAAAAAAAACAAAAACCAAAAAGAAAGAAAGAAAGAAAGAAAGAAAGAAAGAAAGAAAGAAAGAAAGAAAGAAAGAAATGATTCTGCCTATAATAGGATTGGTTAACTGAAAATCAACATAATCCCCCAAAGAGAGGCCCACAGGTCAATCTAATCTAGACATTCCCACAACTGAGATTACTTCTTAGGTGAATTTAAGCAGTGTCATGTTGACTATTAAACCAAACCCAACTTCTCCTTTCAGTTTCTGGACCCCATCAGGTGTAGGACCTTGTAGATGCTATGCATGCTGCAGCTGCCTGCATTCTGATTCTCAAACTCTTTCAGTCTCTTTTCTATAGAGTTCTACATGCCTCCACCTCTAACAAGGATGCTATTCCCAATCGAAAACCACTAAATGAAACATTTAATTGTTTTATTATGTGATACTCTCATTTTCTCCAAGGGAGCCTCAGTGGGAAAACAAACTATTGTGAAGTGTAGGCTTCATGTTCAGCAGTAGATGGCCAGCAGAAAATGGAAATGATTCTTTAGAGACTCTTTGTACCATGATGTGTCAGGCTGCCCCACTCCATCCCTTTTTTTCAATTTTATTTTATTTTTTATTTTTGTTTTAATAAAATAAACTGAAATTGAGATTTTTTTTGATACTTTCTTTATTTACATTTCAAATGTTTTCTCCTTTCCAGGTCTCCCCTTCAGAAACCCCCTATCCCCACCCCCCCACAGCCTCTATAAGGGTTCTCCTCCACCCACATATACTTGTGCTCCTGCCCTGGCATTCCCGTAAACTGGGACATCAAACACCCTCAGGCCCGAGGGCCTCTTCTCCCACTGATGTCCAACAAGGCCATCCTCTGGCATTTATGTGGTCAGCACCATGGATTGCTCCATGTGTATTCTTTGGTTGGTGGTCCAGTCCCTGTGAGCTCCAGGGTATCTGGTCTGTTGATACTCTTGCTCCCTCCATGGGGTTGCATACCCCCTCGGCTTCTTCAGTCCCTTCTCCAACTCCTCCATCTGGAACACCCCCACCACCACCACCACCGCAGCTCAGTCCAATTGTTGGCTGTGAGCTTCTGCCTCTGAATTTGTCAGGTTCTGTTGGAGCCTCTCAGAGACAGCCATATCAGCCTTCCATCAGCAAGCACTTCTTGGCATCCACAATAGTATCTGGGTTTGGTGGCTGTTTATAGGATGGGTCCCCAGGGGGTGGGGACAGTCTTTGGATGGCCTTTCCTTCAGTCTCTGCTCCACACTTTGTCTCCATATTTCCTCCTGTGAGTATATTGTTCACCCTTCTAAAAAGCACTGAAGCATCCACATTTTGGTCTTCCTTCTTCTTCTTACCCTACAGGTCTCTTTGAGTATGTATTGGATACTATGAGTATATATATATATATATATATATATATATATATATATATATGTGTGTGTGTGTGTGTGTGTGTGTGTGTGTGTGTGTGTGTGTGTGTGTGTATAGCAACTTGTTAGCACACTTGGGAACCTCATACATAATGTATATATATACATTATGGCTTCTCATTCAATGTTTGTATGAGGTTCCCAAGTGTGCTAACAAGTTGCTCCTTGTATATATTTGTGTTTCTTTTCTTACACTTTTTCTTGGGCTCTTTGTCTTCTGATTTGTTTGTCCTATTCCCATGGTTTAGTTTTGCCTCATCTTATTTTACTATATCATATTGTATTATATTAAATTACTATCCTTAGAAGCCTGTTCATGATATAAGAGACAGAAAGTAGGTAGATATGGGTGGGAGGGGAGAACTGGCAGGAGTACAGGAAGGGTAATCCATAATTAGAATATATTATATGAGGAAAAAAAGGCAATTTTCAGTACAAGGGAAAAAGCAAAGCAAAGAAAATGTAACCATCATAATAACCTATCTGAATGTCTGACAAGGGATTGCCAAACACACTATTGTCAAATAGTGTCCCTAAAATTTAGAAAACTATTTAAAAATGATTGGAATAAAGTATTTAGTGAAGATATGGATAACTTGATGATTTGCTAAGCTGAGTTAAAGAGTTAAAAGGGTTGGAATCTAAAGTTTGCAAGACCAAGGGGCCTCTCTTCCCAATGATGGCTGACTAGGCCATCTTCTACTACATATGCAGCTAGAGACATGAGCTCTGGGGATACTGGTTAGTTCATGTTGTTCCACCTGGTCTTGCAAATTGTATATGCCCCAGTACAGAGGAATGCCAAGGTCAAGAAATGGAGGTGGGTGGATAGGGGAGCAGGGTGGGGTATAGGGAACTTTCGGGATAACATTTGAAATGTAAATAAAGAAAATATCTAATAAAAAAAGGGGGGTGGAATCTTCTCAATACAATTTACAGTCCTCCAGTGAAGTTTCTGGTGTATTATATCAGATTTGGCATTTTGGAAGGAAATTAATTCCTTTGAACACCTACTGTTTACCAGCTGCTTTACATAAGTCTTCTCAATTAATGCACACAGCAGCCCTTTAGGGTATAAATTATTCATACGTGACTTGTGAGAAAATCTGTTTAGAGTTGCTAAGATCTAAGTTCATAAGACAGCAGGTGGTAGATCTGAGACCCAAAGTGTCTAATTCCAAAGTCATTTCTTTTCTTCCTTACTGTCTTGGAATTCTCAAGCCATGTATTCTTGTGGTTCATGTGCTGGCTGGAGGTAGTGATGGGTATATGAAAGGCTTTGTACATGGCAGTGTGTTCTTAGAGCCATGCCAAATGGACCTGCAGATTTTATCCTTCAGATAAAAATAACCCAAGAGGACTGGGTGTGATGCATGCTTTGAATCCCAGAAATCAAGGGATAGGCTAGTTGCCCTTATTCAACATAGTGTTTTTCCAGGCCAGCCAGAGGTGAGACCCTATCTCAATGTAATAAACTAAATAAAATAAAACAAAACAGATAATAGCCTAAGTATTGTTCAAGCATATATTTTTGTGCATTTATTATATGAATTTTGATTACATCATGTTAACTTTTAAATTTAAGAGCACAGACCTTAGAGTTACCACTGGAAAAACTACTCCATAGGCAAATTTCAATGGAAGTTCGAGACTCATGCTTGCATACTAAAGACAAACAGATGACCAAAATAGACTTTAAAACTATTAGCTTTCAAGCAGGTTTCCTTATGGCATGTCCATGCAGTCTTAGTTTTTCTAACCCTCTCCTCCCCACCTCCTCTCTCTCTTTACCCAAATTCACTTTCACATCACCCGGGTTTGACTACTCTCCCTGTCCTTCTCCACTGAAGCCTCCTTTATCCCACAGAAAGGACTCCATTCTGTATTCCTGGCATCTATCCATACCTACCCCCCCCCACACACACACATATGTTTATAAACATTAGAAGATGTAACACAAACAGCCTTACAATTTCTTTCCACTTCACATTACTAGAAACCTGGGAGTGTAGTGATCAGATGACAGAGGATGGGTGCATCTGACCTCTCTGGAGCTCTACCTGACTGCTCTTTTCTGTGGTACTCTGCTGCTTAGTATTTGTCAACCCAACTCAAACTCGATTCACCTGGGAAAAGAATATTCAGTTGAGAAATTTCTTCAATCAGAATGGCTCACGGTATGTCTGTGGGGAATTGTTGTTGTTGTTGTTGTTGTTGCTGAGTGGGTTCCATGACTGGATAGGTGGTCCTGGGGTGAATAAGAAAGACAGCAGGGGGCTGGAGAGATGACTCAGCGGTTAAAAGCATTGACTGCTCTTCTGAAGGTCCTGAGTTCAAATCTCATGTGGTTACATGCTGGCTCACAACCATCCATAATGGGATCTGAAACCCTCCGCTAGAGTGTACTTAGATATAATAATAAATAAGTCTTTAAAAGAAAGGAAGGAAGGAAAGAAGGAGGGGAGGAAGGAGTGTAAACCAAATAAACCCTTTCTTTTCCAAATTGGTTTTGGTCCACAAACAACAGCAATAGAAAGCAAACTAGGCCAGGATCCCTACTTGATCTTATTTAGAGTAAACTTGGAGAAGCTCTGATTGTCAGTTGGTACCACAGTATGGGTTACCCTGGCCCTTGTAGCCCTTCCTCTTGTTCTCCATGTTCCAGAACATTTCTTAACTGCTTTTAGGTGATCTACGCAGGCTTAAGAAATACTGGACTTTCTATTGTTAGTGACTATTGTGAAGGGTGATGTTTAACTGATCTCTTTCTCAGCCCATTTATCCTTTGTATAGAGAAAGGCCATCCATTTGTTTGAATTAATTCTATATCTAGCTACTGCACTGAAGCTGTTTATCAGGTTTAGGAGTTTGCTGGTGGTGTTTTGGGGGTCACTTATATATACTATCATATCATCTGCAAATAGCTATAATTTGACTTCTTCCTTTCCAATTTGTATCCCCTTGACCTCCTTTTGTTGTCGAATTGCTCTGGCCAGGACTTCAAGTACTATATTGAATAGGTAGGGAGAAAGTGGGCAGCCTTGTCTAGTCCCTGATTTTAGTGGGATTGCTTCCAGTTTCTCTCCATTTAGTTTGATGTTGGCCACTGGTTTGCTGTAGATTGCTTTTATCATATTTAGGTATGGGCCTTGAATTCCTGATCTTTCTAAGACCTTTATCATGAATGGGTGTTGGATTTTGTCAAATGCTTTTTCAGCATCTAAGGAAATGATCATGTGGTTTTTATCTTTGAGTTTGTTTATATAGTGTATTACGCTGATGGATTTCCGTATATTAAACCATCTCTGCATTCCTGGGATGAAGCCTACTTGGTCATGATGGATGATTATTTTGATGTGTTCTTGGATTCGGTTGGCGAGAATTTTGTTGAGTATTTCTGCATTGATATTCATGAGGGAAATTGGTCTGAAGTTCTCTATCTTTGTTGTGTCTTTATGGGGTTTAGGTATCAGAGTAATCGTGGCTTCATAGAATGAATTGGGTAATGTACCTTCAGATTCTATTTTGAGGCCTCCCAAGGAAGGAGCTAGAGAAAATACCCAAGGAGCTGAAGAGGTCTTCAACCCTATAGGTGGAAGAATAACATGAACTAACTAGTTTCCCCTGTGCTCATGTCTTTAGCTGCATATATGGAAGAAGATGGCCTAGTTGGCCATCATTGAGAAGAAAGGCCCCTTGGTCATGCAGACTTTATATGCCCCTGTACAGGGGAGCGACAGGGCCAAGATGTGGGAGTGGGTGGGTAGGGGAGCAGGGCCGGGAGGGGGGAGGGTATAGAGAACTTTCTGGATAACACTTGAAATGTAAATGAAGAAAATATCTAGTAAAAGTTGGAAAAAAAAGAAATACTGGACTTTCTTTTGTTTTGAAGATTGTTTCTTGGGTGTTCTAGGTTTTTGGGCTAATAACCACTTATCAGTGAGTGCATGTTAAATGATTTCTTTTGGGATTGGGTTACCTCACTCAGGATGATATCCTCCAGATACATCCATTTACTCAAGAATTTCATAAATTCATTGTTTTTAATAGCTGAGTAGAGACCAATGTGTGGATACTTCATTCCTCCCTATAATAGGGATTAAAATATGCATGGAAGGAGGTGCAGATACAAAGTTTGGAGCTAAAGGAAAGGATGGACCATCCAGAGAATGCCCCACCCGGGCGGTCCATCACATAATCAGACACTACTGCACATACCATCAGGATATTGCTGAAGGGACCCTGATATAGCTATCTCCTGGCAGGCTTTGACAGTCCCTGACAAATACAGAAGTGGGTGCTCACAACCATCTATAGGGCAGAACACAGGGTCCCCAATGTAGGAGCTAGAGAGAACCCAAGAGCTGTAGGGGTCCTGGTCTAGCAATGTTTATATGCCCCAGTACAGGGGAATGCCAGGGCCAAATAGTGAGAGGGTGAGGGTAGGGGAGCAGGGCGGGGGGTGGGTATCGGGGACTTTTGGGATAACACTTGAAATATAAATGAAGAATTTCTCTACTTGGCATATATCCAGAAGAGTTTCCATCTGGTTATAAGGACACATGTT
>LR750377.1:341468-383818 GCA_902729485.2 Mus minutoides | reverse complement strand
AGAGAGAGAGAGAGAGAGAGAGAGAGAGAGAGAATGAATGTTCATGCTAGCATTCAAATTTAAGCTTGAAGTCTGACAAGGCCAGGAGTAAAATCATTCCTGTTGAAAAGTGGAACATGATTAAGTTTTATTGCTTTTGTGTTCCATCCACAGTACCTGCTTGTACTGAGATGATAGTCTACAGCTCACAGAGAACCCATAATGTCTAAGACAGACAGGGGGTCCACACTAAACCTCAGCCCCCTACCTACTCCTTTGCCTCTCTTTTGAATAAACTACATTATGTCTTTGTATTTTTAGCTCTCCCTCCCCAGAGCTTGAATAATGACCTCTTTGTTTGGAAGAAAATTTGTTACAGCATCAGCTTCCAGTCCATCAGTGTCCTGACTTTCCCCCCATTGTTTCCTGTTTACTTCTCATTTACAGAGGCAGAGAAGAGGGAGCTCTGGAAAGTGCTTGCTGTGGCAGGATGACTGGAACAATGGCTCTACATGCTGGAGGGAAAGCTTCCAGAGAGAATTCAGAACCAGACAATGATGGCACGGATGACAATGAGGACAATTTCAAATGCTTTTCAACAGGAAACCAGCCATTGTTTGAGATCAAATAAGAGAACATGCACTGTTGTCTGTGAGATTAATCAGGTCATGGCAAATATATCATATTTTGGGAGATGAGAGATGGATTTTCAGTGATGCTGAGAGGGATCTGGGGTTGTTTGGAGAGAAGTGGAAGCACTAAGAATGGAGGAAAAAAGAAGACTAGCTTTAGAATTGGAAAAGATTTCCTAGAATTACTATGGAAGATGTGCCTTGCTTCTATATGACTCTGAGTCTACACTGTATATTGGATAAGAAGAGATGCCCTTCCCTTCATCTCAGCCACTGTGGTTGTGTTTCTAAAGGAGAACCATTCGTGGGCTCCTGAAGGAGAAGAGTTCATACGAGAGGAGAGTACAAGTCGTCAAGGTTTATTTCATCATGTGCAAAATGAAAAGAAAAGAGTAAGTATATTTTCTGATTACAGAGTAGACCCTGCTTTGGGCAATAGCACAGGGCTCCAATACCTGGACAGACAAGCCTTGAGACATCATTTCTCATCCCCTTGCCCAAGGTGGTGTAGGGGTAGCCTCCTTCCTTGGATAGACAGAGGTTTCAGTCTGTTACAATTAGACACATTACATCAAGAGTGTTGAGAAGTTTACTACCAGGAGGAGCAAGGGGATCTGCTCTTTTTTATTTTCTGGTGTGCCTGTGGACAAAAATTGGAGAGGACTTAATGTGATCCTCCAGAGACTAGCTTTGTGGGTTTTCTGAGCTCCCTCTACTGACTCTTATCTTTTTCGCTTGGCCTTCCCATTCTCACCTACAAGCACACCTGTTTATCTTTCATGGTATTCTCAACCATTCCATTATAATTCTAACATTCATTTTAAACACAACATAGCCAGATTTCTAGGGACTGTTAATTCAGATGGAAAACAGATCACAAGGGCTTCCCTTAATTTGGGACAAGTCTTGCAGGCTGTTGTGCAACAATTTCCTCTGAGAGAAAACTTTCCATCTTGGAGAAACAGAGGAGCTAAATTATCTGGAATAGGTTCAGACATTGAACTACCAGGGAAGGAGACTCTTTAACCTGTTGAACTCTCTGTAGACTAGGTCATTCCCTCTAGGTTTATAGAGTTTGTGAATTGTCACCCATGCTGGGGTGGACATTTGTTGATAAAGCTGTCTTTGAGTCATTTCTTTGACTGTAATTAATCCCTTACTTTTACTCCTGTAAGGAATTCCAATAAAACCCATTGGTTCAATAAGTTGGTCTTTGGTGTTAATCGGTTCCTTCTCTGGGGAGAATAGACATTTCTGTCTCCCAAGGAAACAGTGATACAATAAGAGTGAAAAAGTAACATTATAATTAAACTGAAAATGGGAGGAAGACTAGATCTACTCCCATTCTCCCCAGACAAGTGAACAGAGGTAGGTCATGAAGTGGGATAGTTTGTTATTTCTTTCTAAGCGTCAGGTGCTAAATACATGAGTGTTAATGATCTTGTCTTTAATATTCGTATGGTTACAATAGTACATGCCTTTATTTTTAGATTCATAGTGATCATTTTATTAGTTGAGTCTTTTAAAGATAAGAGTCTCACGCGTCCTGGTATAGCCTTGGACTTCCTTTTTAGCTTAGGTTGGCTCTGAACTTCAGAGCATCCTCTCCTGACCATACGAGTATAGATGCAAGTTTGGCTACCTTATTGGCTTCTTTTATCTAATAGCTTTTTCTACCCTAATCCCCTCTAACTCCCAAAAACTAGGTAGAAGAGAAAGAAGGTTAGAGGGGAAGGAGGACATATATCTCTTTAGACTACTCCTTGCTGATTAGGGATGTCCAGTTCCTAGAGGTAATTCCAATCTTCCTACTAAGGGTATCTTTAATCAGTAACCAGAAATCCTGCAACCAGAAATCCAGCAATAGTAACAGCAGAAATCAGCAGCACCAGGAACCAGCATCAGCAGTGGGAGAAGCAGCTGCCACAGGTCCTCTCAGTGCTTTCATATTTATACCCTCTCAAAGGCTCCAGAATTTCAAATTTAAACTATCTGCAGCTGACAAAAATCATTCCGTTCCTAGAGGATGAGACATAGTGTCTGTGAACAATCTGAAGCAGTCACATCTTCCACCACACTGGGGATCAAAACAAAAACATATTCACATGACATGGCTGGGTTTTTAAAGAAACCCAAATTCTTGCTACACTTGAGTGCTGGGATTACAAGTTTGTGCTACCACATCCAACCTTATGAGTACTTAGTACCTGAGGCCTTATGTATAGTAGCCAAACACTCTAGCAACCAAGCTGCATACCCACTATTTGCTGATTTTCAATGAAGTTGTTAAGTCAATAAAGTTGTTACTAAGGATTTCACATTGGACTGTGGGGTTATGTCTACATCCCTGAATCCCTGCTTCCTAACAGGTCTCCATTCTTTTCTGTTATACTTCTGTCTTTCATTTGTTACTTACACAGTTTCCATGATATATGGCTTGCCCCTTGGCCTTGCCTTCATTATCTATACCATCTTATTTCGTGTTTATGACAGTCATAGCCTGTTTGATCTTGCTCAATCTCTCAGAACATTTCAATTGTAGAGTTGTTCTTTTTTATCTTCTCACTTCCTGGAAATAATTTCTGCAGAAATCTATATGACATTTCCACAATTACATCACCAAGGCCTTTCTCCAGAAAGACCTTTCTGAATATCTCTACTTAAAATAGAATTCTTGTCCTTTTCAATATCCTGCCTTTATAGGTTAAAATAATCAGCAATTTTGATTTTCTGAAATAACTGATATACTTATCTGTATTGAGGACTGCTATTCTATAAACACTGTGATGAATCAAGCATGGAGAAGGATAATTCATATAATAAATGAACAGTTAGTGAATTGTCTCAAGGTATTTGATCATACTGTGAACCCTAAGATTTAGTTATTGCCTGGGAAAAACTCTTTCTAATTGTGGTGTGGCTCAGCCCTAGCACATATCTTTAATCCAAGAGCTTTCTGTTTATTGTAAACAGTATTAAATAATGTCAACCATAGGTCAAGAGACAGAGCAAGCAACCAGTTGACAAGTAGTGAACGTAGGAAAATGATAGAAAATAAGATGAAGTCAGGAAGATGCAGAGAGAGAGAGAGAGAGAGAGAGAGAGAGAGAGAGAGAGGAAGTAGAAGGGAGGTCCATTCAGTTTGAGTGGTTTTTGAGACATTGGGGATATCAGCTGAGGAGGATGATCACCTGAGTGCTTTGTTTCATGCTCTGAGCTAGCAGATTTTCACCCCAGCATTTGGCTCCCAAATGTTTACTGGTAAAGTCAAACATTTGAGATTTTGCTAAATCCAGCTGAATGACTGAGCAAATTGTTATCTGTGTTAAAGGTATAAGATATGTTCTGTTTTGATATAAAAATATGATGGTTTGAATACAAGCCATTCTCATCCATATGCATGACTGCCCATAGGCTCACAGATTTGAATCCTTAATCATCAGGGAGTGGCATCATTTTAAAGAAGTAGAAGGTATGCTCTTGTTGGAAGAAGTATGGGATTTCAGGTTTTCAAAAGTCCAAACCATGGCTAGTGACTTGCTCTTCCTGCTGCCTATTTATCCAGAAGTAGAACTGTCAGCTACCTCTCCATCACAATGTTTGCCTGCCTGTCACCATGTCTCCCTTCATGATAATGCACATAAATTCAGAAAATATAAGCAATCCCCAATTAAATGTATTTATTTTACAGAAGTTATCATAGTCATTGTTTCTCTTTGCAGCAATGGAACACTGACTAAGACAAGAAATTTTGGTATCTGTTTGGGAACAATGGAGCCTTTCTCAGGGCTTAAGGTACATGAAACTCATTCACCATCAAAGTTAACCCTAGCTAATGACTTTTGAACTTTTCTTTTATGAACTCAAAAAATGAAATTCATGGACCACAGAGGATGAGATTTAGAGGGAAGTTTGTTATAGACTGGTAGGTGAACCTAAGAGAGAGGGAGAGAAGAATGGAAAGAGAGGGATGGAAAAGCATGAGAGAGAGAGACAGAAAGCCCAGAGCCCAGGACAGAAGGGGTTCCAGGAAATAAGGGGTCTTGGAGCTGCTACTATGAGGGCTAATGGAAGGAATTGTGGTAAAGAAAAAGATAAGGATGAGCTAATTAGTCCTGTTGGCCCAAACAGGTGTCCAGGTGCCTCCATTCCCCCTCGGTCACACTGCCACGGGAGCCTTTAGACACAGGCGTATTTCCTTAAAACTTAACAAAGATCCATCCTTTCATGGGTGGATCCATCCCATAATCAGTCACTAAACTCAGACACTATTGCATAGGACATCAAGTGTCTACTTAATGGACCCTGATAAAGCTGTCTCGTATAGAAGTGGATGCTCACAGTCATCTATATGATGGAACACAGGGCCCACAATGGAGAAGCTAGAGATAGAACCCCAGGAGCTGAAGGGGTCTGCAACCCTAGAAGAGGAACAACAATATGAACTAACCAGAAACCCCAGAGCTCATGTCTCTAGCTGCATATGTAGCAGAAGATGGCCTAGTCGGCCATCATTGGGAGANTCTGGCAATGACAGAGGAGATTCTATCAATGACTTCCTGTGCTGTCAACAACTATAGACATTATATAAAATGAAGTTTACAAAGTAGCTATCAGAAAACAGCAGAGCTGGAGCCAATATTTTTAGAATAATCTCCTAAGGATAAGGGAAATATATTTAGTTGATCCAAGAGTCTTCTAACACCTTTGTATTTAAGACACTTGCCAAGTTTTATTTTATGCAGGACTCCAGGTGGCAGATTATAAGCTAAAAATATAAGTACAGTGTTTGGGATTTCACGTCACTAGAGAGAAAAATAAAATTCTATGCCAACAACAAAAACAAAATGACAGGACTTGATTTTCAACATAGACTTTTTTGGTTTATCTTTTGTTACCTGACAAATTAAAAAGAAATCCTCTCCAAAGAAAGATAATACCATGTAGAATAATTTTATGTTTATAAACATATCTTTGATTCCATGAACATTACTTAAACATGAAAGCACGCCAAACCAGATTGCTCAACTACAAGACAAAGATAACTGATTAAAAAAAAAAATACATGATCTAAATTTTGTGCTTCTAACAATATAAGCATTTTGAGGATTTTATAATTTTCTAAACAAGTATACTGCTTGACTCATTATTTCAAGGCATTTTCTACAAATCAGTGTCCTTTTCACTCTCTCTTTTTTTTTTTTTTTTTTTTTTTGAGACAGGGTTTCTCTGTGTAACCCTGGAACTCACTTTGTAGAACAGGCTCGCCTCGAACTCAGAAATCCTCCTGTCTCTGTCTCCCGATTGCTGGGATTAAAGGAGTGCGCCACCACACCCAGCTCCCTTTTCACTCTCTTAATAGTACTTTTGAAACAACGGATTATTTGATGTTTGATTGGATCCAGTTTATCAATTTATTCTTTAATCAATTATACATTTGAAAATCATGCTAATTCAAGATAATATCTTTTAATATATTTGCTTTCAAAAGGTTTGTAGTTTTAAATTCACTATATAAGGGTCTGAAGAGATGGCATAGGGGTTTAGACCACTGGCTGCTCTTCCAGATGATCTATGTTTCAATTCTAGGACCCATGTAGCAGCTCACAACCATTTCTAACTACAATTCCAGTGGAGCTGACACCCTCTTCTAACCTCCCTTAGTGCAAAGCAAGCAAGTGGTATGTGTACAAAGAGGCAAAGCATCTATATATATAAAATAAAAATAAAATTAAAAGTAAATCAGTTATATTAAAATATAAATATAAACATGTAGCTAATTATATATATACTAAATATTGAAGTTCCCAAGAGAACAAATAATTACTTTAATAATTGGGGAACAGAACTGAAAAATCTTAGTTCTCAAAAGAAATATAAATGCCCTATAAATACATGAAAAATAGCCTTTTTAGTCCTGAGGGAAACACAAGTCAAAACTGCATGGGCATTCTATTTCAAATAAATCATATGACCACTATCATAAAAACAAGAAACAAGAAACAACAAAAATAACCAATGGTGAGAAGTATGTGCGGAAAGAAAAAAATGGTACAGGTGTGTGTGTGTGGGGGGGGGGGGTGTCTGCCTGTTTGTCTGTCTGTCTGTATCTCAGTCTGTGTATTGCAATTTTCTTCAGACCTGAAGTGTATGATATTCAAATTATCAAAATCAGTTTTCAGTAAAGATATAACACACTCATGTTTAGTATAGCCCAGTTCGCTAAGTTCATGTTATAAAATCAGCCTACATACCCTTTAACAAAACATGTACATGAACACAATGGAATACTATGTAGCTAATAATAATAATAATAATAATAATAATAATAATAATAATAATAATAAAATTGTATATCTTACCAGAAAATTGGTGAAACTGATATTTATTTTGTTACGCAAAATAAACCAGACTCAGAACTACATGGCATGTGTTTCATCTCTAATGATGCATCTGGAATTGTTAGATAAAATTCAGTAGTAGAATTATTTGTGAAGAAGGAAGCAGGTATGAAGAGGAAGCAGTAGAAACTAGAGGGGATATTGAAAAGGACTAAAACTGGAAATAGATCTACCTGAAAATCCAGGTATACCACTATTGGACATATACACAAAAGATGCCCCACCATGCCACAGGGGCATATCTTTTACCATTTTCATGGTAGCCTTGTTTGTGATAGCCAGAAGCTGAAAACAACCCAGATGTCCCAGGACAGAAGAATGGATACAGAAAATGTGGTTCATTTACACAATGGAATACTACTCAGCTATCAAGAACAAGGACGTCTTGAGTTTTGCAGGCAAATGAATGCAACTAGAAAATATCATCCTGGGTGAGGTAACTCAGACCCAAAAGGACATGCATGGGATGTACTCACTAATAAGTGGATATTAGAAAAAAAATGTAAGTACAGAATACCCAGGATAAAATTCACAGAACTCAAAAAGGTCAACAAGTCGAAGGGCCCAAGTAAGAATGCCTCAGTCCCACTTGGGGAGGGAGAAGAAAGTAGTTGCAGGAGGAGGAAGGACATGGGTGGGAAAGGGGACAGAGAGGGGGAGAGGGGAACATGATCAGTTATTGGGTGTGAGAAACAGGAGTGAAGTTCTGAGGACCAGCAGAAAGAATGGAAATAGGCAACCTCTGAAGGTAAGAGGAAGGGAAACCCTATAGAAGGTACCAGAGGCCTGGGAAGTGAGAGACTCTCAGGACTCAAAGGGAGGGACCTTAGATGGAATGACTGACAGTAGGGAGAGGAAACTTGTAGAGCCCACCTCCAGCAGGAAGATAGGGCATCAAATGATGGATGGGGTTGCCATCCCACAGTCAAAACTCTGACCCATAATTGTTCCTGTCTGAAAGAATTGCAGGGACAAAAATGGGAAAGGAGGAAAAGTAGGTCTGAAATTGGAATCCAGTTCAAGGGGAGGCTCCAAGGCCTGACACTATTATTGAGGCTATAGAGTGCTCACAAAAGGAGGCCTATCACTACTGCCCTCCGAAAGACCCAACAAGCAGCTGAAAAGAGTCGGATGTTTATACCCAACCAATGTACAGAAGCTGGTGACCACTGTGTTTGAATTCGGGAAAAGCTGGAAGAAGCTGAGGAGGAAGGTGACCCTGTAGGAGGACCAGCAGAGTCAATCAGCCTGGATCTCTGCGATCTCTCAGACACTGGACCACCAACCAGACAGCATACACCAGCTGATATGAGGCCCCCAACAATTATACATCAGAGGACTACCAGGCCTGGACTGAATCAGAGAAGATGCACCTAACCCATAGGAGATTGGAGGCCCCAGGGAAAGGACAATGTCATTATTATAAAAATAAGGAGTAATGATCCTCTATATGAGGTGGGTAGGGGTTGGTCCATGATGATCTGTGGAACTGACAGAGGACCATTTTTTTTGAGGTTTCAAGGTAAATTTATTATTTTGATCAATTATAAAGGATTGAAAATATATTGAGATAGAAAAACATAAAAGTGTTATATACACACCTTATGTGATCACTAATGAAAAACAAAAACATTACATTTCCAGAAGACAGAATTATTATAATTTTTGGCATCACTTTATGTTAAAATTAAAATTAACTCCATAAGAAGAAAATTGTAAGTTATTTCTTATGATATACTAATCACACACTAATCATACCTTAAACCCTTGAGTAGACCAGGTAATAAAGATATCACATATAATTTAATTAAGAAATATGCTGGTATTCTTTTTTGATGTTATAATATACTTTATAAGTGGAGTTACACAGTATTATTAACATGATACTTATGAATCACCATGCTTTGATGCCACATATAAACAATACATGACAATTATAATTAATGTAGAGAATTCATGGGACAAAGCATGATTTGATTATTAAAAAAATAAGTCTGTGTGAAATTTTAGTCACAAAAAATTAAAAATAAAACTTTACTTAGGAAATCCATCTTATACCTCTACCATGTAGGGACTTTATGGAAGTAAACATATAGTTGAATCTAAAACCCCCAGTTACCAAACTACTACCTCACTCAATAATTCCTAACAATAATCTATGAATATTTGCCCACAAGGATGCATTTTGCCTTTACGCAAGGAAACAGCTCTTTTAAAAACATTTTTACTAGATATTTTCTTTATTTACATTTCAAACGTTATCCCCTTTCCTCATTTCCCCTCTGAAAACCCCCATCACCCAACCTCTCTCTCACTGCTCACTAACCCACCCACTCCTACTTCCCTGTCCTGGCATTCTTCTACACTGGGGCATCGATCCTTCACAGGACCAAGGGCATCTCCTCTCTTTGATGTCCCACAAGACCATCCTCTGCTGCATATGTGGCTGAGCCATAAGTCCTTCCATGTCTACTCTTTGGTTGGGGGTTTATTCTGTGGGAGCTCTGGGAGTAGTGGTTGGTTCACATTGTTAAGAATGTGGATAGTGTCATGGAAAGTCAGCTCAGTGGTTAAAATACTTGTTGCTCTTGCAAAGCATCCAGGTTCAGTTCCCGTACACACATGGCAGCTCACAACTGTCGATTCCTCTGAAAGCATCAGGCATGCATGGGGTTCAGTATGTTCATGCAGGCAAATGTTCACACACATACAATATGAATGGGTACTTCCTTTAAGAAAGAATTCAGACAACTCAATTTTGATGTCAGTGCTGATGGGAGTATTAGTATTAATATAGGTACTTGGAAATTTCATTGAGCTGTGTACTTATGACTTACAAATGTATCAAATGTATGCTGAACTTAAAATAAAATGTTTATTTCCAAATAAATACACAACACAATGGCTTAATTTTGATTAATTTGAAATATTAGAATATTGAACATTTTATAACACAGGATAATTTTATTTAAGATATTGTATATTTTTTTTCAATTTATTAAAAAAAAACTAGTTCTAGACAAATTTCTCTACATTGTCAAGGTCATATTTCTTTGTGCATGTTTGTATTTTGTCTTCTGATTAATAAGACCATGAAACAAATAGGAAGGCAGAGGAAGCATTCTCAGAAACCACACAACTAATATCTTCCAATTAGTCTTAATGAACCTCAGAATATTAACTTCCCAGGCTTGTCTGTGTTTCCTTCTTAGGTTTATCAGAAGACATTTTTAAATAGACTGTCTCAGAGCTTATCACTGCTAAGAAAAATGTCTGTAGCTCTGACTAATAAATACATATTTCATGCACTCCCCCAGGGGAAAAAACTCTGTTGCCACTAGGGACCTCCTGAAATAGGAATGAGGAAAGTGGGTTTGGTTTTAAGGCAGAAAATCACTAAATAGAAAATAAATGGAGCCATCGCAATGTGATGATGAATCGTGTCTGACAGGACGAGCTGATGACTTGGAGTGCAGTTGACTCCCTCAGTCCTTTGGAGCTTAAATATTGATAATTAATTCAAAAGTTTGTAAAACACTGGGTAGTAAAATCAACCAAATGACTATGTCTGTGAGGCAAAGCATGTGACTATTGATCTTTCCTCTAGCAGAGAATAGTTTTCAAATTGTAGGCTTAAAAGCATTTACAGTGGGCCAGTGTGATGAATTAGCAGGTAAAAGGCACTTGCTGCCAAACCTTATGATTTGAGTTCAGTTCCCTGGCCTGGAATCCATGTGGTAGAAAAAAAAAACAACTGATCCCCACAAGTCCATCTCCTGGTCTCTGACTCAGTGTGTACAGACAGACAGACAGACAGACAGGCAGGCAGGCAGATAGACACACACAATGCATAAATAAATGGATAGATATGAAGGTAGGTAGATAAATAGTGTTATGTGTATGTGATGCACATTGATAAAGCTGTCTCTTTTTTTCTGTTAAGAATCCATCCACTTTTGTGTCTGTTTCTTTGTGTTTGTGAGCCTACATGCATGTGTATGTATTTATATGTTGCATGTATGTGTACAAATATCTGTGTGTGCTCACATTTGTGGAGGTCACAGGCAGATATTTGTTGTCATTCCTGAATCGCTCCTCTTCCTTATTTTTTGAGACAGAGTTCCCCATTAATACTGGCACTCACCATTTCTGGTAGGCTTGCTCATCATTAAGTCCTGTAAATATGCCTGTCTCTGCCTACTTGTATGTTTCTCAACCACATTCATGGATTGCCAGAAGAGTCCAGAAGAGGGCACTAGATGCCCAGAAGCTTGCTAACTGTTGTGAGCTATCATTAGGGTAATGAAAATCAATTTCAAGTCCTTTGCAAGGACAGCCATTTATCTTTTTTAACCATTGAGTGATCTTTCTAGACCCTAAGTTACACTTTACTGGTGTTATAACTATAAGAGAAGAAGAAAAATAAGTTGACTCCATAAGACTACACAATTTTCATAAGTTAGGGTTGAATTTTAACTCAGGTCTACCTCTTTTTTAAACTTTTATATTATTTCTGTCTGTACTTCACATTTGGAATGAAATAATAAATGAAAGTGATTTACAGACTGGTAGACACATTCAGGGCCCTGGAGACCTCAATTACGTTGAATAGTCCTTTAATTAACCTGCAATGTACATTGTGCTCAATGACTTTTATAGGCAGTCACTCTAAAAATCTAGACCAGTGGTCCATTGTATAGAAGGATTCTAAATCATCTTATAAAAATGCATCATGGGAAGGTTAAGAAAGTAGTCAGATATCTGGGCAGAATTGTACACACAACTTTAGAAATAACTAGGGATGCTAAATATTTATTTTCTACAATGTATTCACTGGAAGTTTTTGTTCACGTAGATACTATAGGAATTGCTGAGCTAGAGTGGATTTGACACTTGCATGAAGTGGTGCTTTAGGAAGCTGTGTCAGTGAAACCAGCTTACTCAGTTTCCCAAGTTCATGGGTGGATGATGGGTCCTGGCAACTTCTGTTTATAGCAGTCCTCTAAAATGGGACTGCTTTCATTATAACCTGATCTCCGTTGGGAACAAATTATTTTCTTTTTTTGCATTTTACCCATGCCTATTCATAAATGGTAAGAGGAAACTGCAGAAATGTGTAAAGGAACACAGAACAGAGTGTACTAGGAAGCAAGACAACCAATCCACAGAAAAATGGAGATAGAAAATTAATTAACCTTTCATTTATTTTATGGACACTAAAGTGTTTGTGGTCAGTATCACAACCTGATGTATACTGTTCAACTTGGAGTGTATGTGGTTGATTTAAAGGAGAAGACAACTTTCGTGTACTGTAGCTTTTATAGCATTACTCTGTGTCTAAACTAATAGTTTTGACTTTGCAAATAGAGCCAGATTAGTAGAAGCTTTCTCCTGATAGTTTTACAAGGATATGAATTCTTACCTTCTGTCTGCAGTGTACAGGACAGGTTGCTCCTGATGACATTTCTGTTGCTCTCTCTCTCTCTCTCTCTCTCTCTCTCTCTTTCTCTCCTCTCTCCTTCTCCCTTGTTCTCTCTCTTTCGATAAGTCCTTATCACTCATACATGTTATTTCCTTAAAATCTTTAAAGCTAAAACTCCTGTTATTGTACAGAGTTATGATTCTGATGTTCAGTGTGGTTAGATAGAGCCAAAGAATTTAGATTCAGAAATCAAATTGAGAAGATTTTAGTTAATTTCATCAGCCTATTACTGATAGCACTTAGTGCACATACAACATGCAGCAATTCGTTGATTATTAGAAAGTGATTAGGAAACTTGTGTATCAATTAGACTTGATATCAATTTGATATCTACCTACAATTAGCACATGGAAACAATATAACTAGATAATCAGGAATCTAAAAACTTAAACTAAGGTTTTTAAACTGCTCTTCTTGACTGCAAATAAAAGAGATCAAACTGGTGCCCAGATAAGTTCCAATAACTATGCCTAATTTTTTTGGCAATAGGTCAGCAAATGGATAATATAATGTCATAATATAGGTAGAATGGTTATAGATAGATAAATAGGTAAGCAGATAGATAGATAGATAGATAGATAGATAGATAGATAGATAGATTACAGACAGATAGGTGAACAGAAATGTTGACATATGCTAGAAAAAGAACAGGTAGATGATGGATTCAGACATAGGTAATGGAAGACAGAAAGATGATAGGTAAATGTATCAGTGAAAAATAGATAAACAGGTAATAGGTACTTAGATGATAGACAAATGACAGATAGATGAGAGATGAGAGATAGGTAGGTGACTGATGGTTAGATAAGTGGTAGATAATAGGTGACAGATAGACAACATATTGATTGCTAAAGGTATGATATATGATGGATGAATGAACAGATAGAGATATAGACAGAATACACATCATTTCCAAAGATCTTATGAAAAAGGGTTCATATCATCTAAGAACTCTCAGGTTGCACTCCATCATTGAGGTAAATTAGGGCAGGAACTCAAGGTAGGAAACTTATGGAAGGAATTGAAGCAGAAACCATGGAGGAACACTGCTTACTGGCTACCTCTCATATTTGCTCAGTCTGCTTTCCTATGCAACTTAAGAGCACCTGCCCAAAATTGGCAGGGCTTATGATAACATGGACCCTCCCACATCAAACAAAATTAAGAGAATGCTCAACAGATTTACATATAGACCAATCTTATGGAGGCAATTTTATTCAGTTGAATATGCTTCTTCTAGTTTGTCAAATCGACATAAAAATTCCCAACACAATGGTAGATTATAGATGGCAAAAAGATTGGTGATAGGTAGATGTTAGATAAATTATATATGTAAACATATATATGTATAATGTGTGTTATATAAACATATATATATGTATAATGTGTGTGTTTGCATGTGTATAGTTTACATACATATACCATATAGATTTTTTACATATTTTACACACACACACACACACACACACACACACACACACATATATATATATATATATAGTACTTTACACATATTTTTACTTAAATGTCAAAGGTTTTTTGTGTTATATCTATTTGAAAATTCTAAGTCTACAACAACATAAAGAAACAATACATATTATTGAAAGTCAGGATTACCACTTTTCTGTTCTCATCCCTTGAGTCCCATGGCTCTTAGCCAGTCCTACAGAACTCTCAGATGACCCATTATAGTGAGTTTTTTTCCTGGACTCTTCTTTTCTGGAGATTATGGTCTTTCCATTAATTAGGAAGTGTGCTGGTTGAAAACAGGCAGCATTCTTTTAAATCTACGAGGCATACACTGGAACATGAATTCCAGTATTTTGCAAACATGTACTATATTTCCAAACTTGTCTGCTTTTGGATGATACAGGCCTCCATAATCAGACGGTGGGCTTACTCATCCTGCAAAGTGAAAACAACCTTCTATACAACCATATGAGCCATATTGTCAGCATGATCTGTCCCTGTGGCTCAGACTTATGTCAGAGCAAAGTAATAATGTCAAGGAAAGTTTATATTAATAGTAAAAGGATAAATTACCTTTTTCACTCTGATGTTTCTACCTCTAAACACCAGTACCTTTGCTACATGGAATAGAAGAAGTCGAAATACCCACTTTCCCCTGTGCAAAATGGGAAAAGCTTTTCCTCTGAGGCAGGACTGTATACAAGTCTGGTGGCCAATCTATTGCCTTTAAGACAATATGCTCATGGTTGCTGTACATACAAAGGCATGCATGACAGGTCATAGGAAAAGGTGCATTTTCTATTTATCTGGACATTGGTCACAAACGCTAGGAAGGCATGTAGTGGGTTAATTAAGATACCATGCAGCAGGCTTCTTTGTCAGCCTCTACTACTTCTTCTCCTCCTCCTCCTCCTCCTCTTCTTCTTCCTTCCTCTGCCTCTTCTTTTTTCTTCTTATTTTTAATTGAAACAGAATTACATCAATAATCTGTTGTATTAGGCTTCAAAGCTAAATATACATATGGTTGTGTTTCAATTCAGTTTTCCAAATTTTTCCTCAGAATCTTCCTTGCCCTTTTAATATCTATGGCAAGATTATAAAATCAGAGATAGTTCAAGCCAGAAAAGTTGTGCTATGAAGATCTACTGTGAATTCTGTACAGATTACATGCATGTGTGTCCAACTTATAGTTGCATGTGTCCAAAGACACTAAGAATGAGATATCTTAATGCAAATCTGTGAACTTTCATAAGGCACTGTGGATTTTTTTCTAAAGATATTTGGTAACTCATCCTGCCATTCTCTCATGTGAGCATTGCAGATGAAAACACTATCATGATGTCAAAAAAATGGACACGTTTCTCTTTCTTGTAAAAAAATAAAAAGGAGTCAGTCAGTCAAAAATTAACTTATTTTTGTTGTTTTTATTTAGCTGTGGTTACTGGTGTCCTTGCCTTAGAGCAGAATTGAAAATCAACATAGAGACATTTGTATCTCTCTCCTAGCTGGCTTGTTTGTCTCTCTATATTTTCATAATTATTTTAAAAACTAAATGAAATACTTGCCCAAGACAGCAGCACTATAGGATAAGAAGTGGTGCTATTTCTTTGCAAAGCTGACTTTTTTTTTTTTTTTTTTTTTTTACTTTTTCCACCTGGCAAGGGATTCTTAACTCTCATTCCCAGAAGGCATCTTTATTTACAAGTAATTATAGAACTTTCATAAGGCACTGTGGATTTTTTTCTAAAGATATTTGGTAACTCATCCTGCCATTCTCTCATGTGAGCATTGCAGATGAAAACACTATCATGATGTCAAAAAAATGGACACGTTTCTCTTTCTTGTAAAAAAATAAAAGGGAGTCAGTCAGTCAAAAATTATAGTAAGTCCTGTAAAAATAATGGATTGAGAAGCAAGGAAACCATGCAGATGACAATGGAATGAGAATAAGGCTATGGTAAGAGACATAGGAGAATAAGGGTAAGGAAAATAAGACAGAAAGAATATAAGACTGGTGTAAATGCTGAGAGTAAATGGAAAGGAACAGGTGAGAATGGGGTGCAGATGTCTAAACATTAGGAAGGAAAGAAGGAGGGAAAATATAGGCAGCAAGAAGGTGAAAGGGCAGGAGAAAATGAAATGACCATAGGAGCCAGTCGTCAGTGTTATTCACATAAATTGGTGTCTTATAGAATTATTCCTGTTGCTGTGGGAAAAAAAAAATCCTGATAAAAAGCAACTCAAGGGAGAAAATCTCTTTTCCAGCTTACAACTCCAAGTTACAGCCCATCACTATGGGAAAGTCTCATCCCTAGCTGGCAGAGGGAAGCAGATGATCCCATGCTAGCTCACTTGCCTCTGCCCAGCATGAGTTCTCTACTCCTCTACAGTTCAGGACCCCATTTCCAGGCAAAAGTGACACCCGAAGTTAGATGGGTCTGCCACATCAGTTAATTTAGCTAAAACAATATCCCTCAGACACCCACCGGCCAACACAGTGTAGACAATTCTCATTGAGCTTTGATTCCTTGGTGATCCTAGAGTGAGTCATGTTAACAGTTAAAGCTAACGACAATAGTATAAAATATGATTTTGATATTTATCTGAATAGGGGGACATTAAAAAATTAATACTGTGCTTCAAAATATATTAAGCATACTTCAGACCTCACAGCATCAAGAATCTTTATATTTAATAATTTAATGTTTCCAATTATATGGAAGATACACAAACTCTAACTTGAGAAAGAGCAAAACTAAAAAAAAAAAAAGGAAAAGTAAAACAGATCTTTAACATCTGTATATAACTTAATCCTCAGTACTTCAGACTAGAGCCTAACTTCATTAATTTTAATATTTCTTCTATCCATCCTTTGGCTTTTTCTGTTTTGATGATGCACCCTAGGAATAAAAGCCATGGCATGTGGCTCTACTTTTTAATTTGTGTTTGTGTGATCAATATCCCATAATGATACATCCTGTCCTCTTTCAAGCCTGGGGTCTACCTACCTGGTTGTGAAGGAAAGCTGGGTCTCCCTATTTGTATCACACAGTAAAACACAAATTTTGAAGTATTCATGGACTATACAGAGAATGAATTTGGAACATCCCAAGGTCTCAGAGAGGCATGCTCCGGGCACAAGTTATTGGGGAAAATGTCTGGGCTTGTAAAAATGAAAAGAAAAAGAGTTATCAATGATGATTCCTATTGTTTCATAATTGATTAGAAAGAGGTAACAAGGTGCTCAAAGTGACTCAAAGGGTTAGAGCTACATAGTTTTTAGAAGGTAGTTTACTTGTAAAATAAATAAAAAGATAAATAAATAGAACACAAAGAACAGAGCAAAATTCAACAAGTCAACAAGTCCTCCGATTCTAAACAGGAGGCCAATGCCCCAAACTCTTAAATCAAGGCATATCCACAGTTTTAAATATTAGACTTATTTACTATGCTTGTGTGGGGGTTATAAATGGGAAGGTCAGACAACAACTTGTGACGATCAATTCTCTTCTACTATCTTGAGTTACAGTGGTCAAACTCAGGAATATAGTATGCTACAAAGTACTTTTATTCTATGAACCACTTCATCTGGTTCAGATTTAAATATATAAAAAAAGAGTAAATGATATAATGATGACTTCCACAGGAACATAAATTTTAGAGTGTTTAGAAATCATAAGAAGTTTGATCACAGTCAACTCTGGGAATGCCTGAAATGGAAGGAAATGTGTTTTTTGCTAATGTCTCTGTTATTCAAACAGACTGCATTAGTGGCTTTGGTATTTCTGTGATAAAGGACCAGGATGAAGGCAGCTTGAAGAGGAAAGGATTTCTTTAGCTTTTAGCTCCAGAAAGTTACAGTCCATGATGTTGAACTGAGGCAGCAGGCATGATGGGTAGAAGAGAAGCCGAGGGTTCACAGCTCAAATCACAGCCAGGAGTTAGAAAGCAAACCGGGAACTGTGGGGCTTCGAAGTATTTCCTAGATCACCATCAGTGACCTATTTCCTCCAACAAGGCAACATCTCCTAAACATATCAAATAGCTTTATTCACTGGGTACCATGCCTTCAAACATCTAAGTTATGGGCCAACATTTACCACCTAGGCTAACTTCGTGTCCAGAAAGTAGTGTAAACCCTTCACACTCCTGGTCATGATTGAGCATGTTACCTTTTCTAAAACATATAGCCCCATGGATTGAGGGAATGGGAATGAGAACATAGCGGGAAGAGAGAGGCAGGGGGAGCTATAATGTATCAGTTGCTTTTGTGTTGCCTCTGATAAAATTCCCTGACAAGAAACAAGTTAGAGGAGAAAACCGTTAACTCATCTTACACATCCCAGTAGCCATCCATCTTTGAGAGGAAGAATGGTAGCAGCAGAGGGGAGCTGGCTGATCACATTTTATCTGTATGTAGGGAGCAGGGTTAGAGAATTGGGAATGTGGGTAGTCTATAAAACTCAAATCACTGTGACCAGTTCCTCAGCCTCCTGGACCCCTGCTCCCAGATATCCTCCCAGCAAGGATCTGTCTTCTAAAATTTTCATAATCTCCACAAACAGAGGCACCAACTTGGAATCAAATGTTCAAATACATGAACCTATAGGCTACAGTATAGAGGATACTTCATATTCCAACGCCAACCCACAGAGATAGATATAAATAAATTCATGTCTAAATCCATCTTCATCAAAATAATCAATCCTAGCCATCTTTTATAGCATGGTGTGAATATGCCTTTTCATTTCTTACTCTGTACTTAGTAAAATTTTTATTACTTCTCTAAAAAATGCATTATTTTTCAGCAACCTTTATGAAATGTAACTAATGAGATTTACATGCAACGTCCTCTATTAATCTACAGTTGGATACAGAATGATAGATTGATTTGTGGTGAGGTAGCCCCTTATTATGGGACATGTGTCTTTCTGTCTGGATTGAAGCTGAAATAACGGTTGGTATATCATCTCTCCGAGCTCTGTGTTGAGTGCTTCTGCGCCCGGCTCCTCTCCTCTGAGGGGCTGTCTGTGCATCATGAGCAGTTAAAAACCTTATTCTGGCATTTCAGGGGAATGAATTGTGAATTTTCAATGATATTTTATGCCTTCCAGTCTAGTGGCTCTTCCCTGGAGTGTAGGTGTTAAGATTTTTTTTAACAGTTTTGCATGTCAAAGACTGGTAACAGTATATACCTGGAATATTTGGGAAGCCTGTGGCTCTCTTTCTCCCAGTACTGGAAGGAGAAAACTGACTTGAGCTGAGTAGAAATTAAACAGTGGCAAGGTTTGCTGCTGGCTTGATCCGCAGCAAAAATTTGGCTGAGAAGAATGGATCTTTGACAACAAACTTGCTGCCAGGGGCGTCTTACTTCTGGCAAGTGCTAAAAGAAATGATGCTAATAGCCTTAGCCAACAAGCCGGTGTTCTGAGAGAGCCTAATGAGTCCCACAACTCTCATTTACTNTGCAGGTGTGTGTGTGTGTGTGTGTGTGTGTGTGTGTGTGTTGTATATGCACAAATGTGTGCTTGCAGGTATGTGTGTGTGTGTGTGTGCTTGTGAATGAGTCTAAAGGCTACAGAAAGACATTGGATGTCCTGTCCTGTCATCCTTAGCTTTATTTATTTGAAACCATGTCTCACTGAACCTGATGCTCAGATTGCGATCATCATGTTCCAGATATCCCCTTGTCTCTCCCTCATACACTGCAGGAGTTACAGGCATATCTGCAGGCACACTGGATTCCTACCTCTGTGCTAGAAATTCAAACTCATTTCCTCATGTTTGTACAGCAGGTTTCCTACCACGGAGCTATCTTCCCAGTCCGTTGGATAAAGTTTTAGTTTTGCCTAAAATAATTAGCTGCTTATGCCTCCTTCTCTGTGTAGTTACTTCAATTACACACAAGCATTGGGAAACTGTGATGAGGACTTTGTTTTAGGTACTGTACCTAGATTTTTTTTTAATTTATTCTGTAGATGGCTTCACTCTGCCTCACTCCAGCACCTCCTGGTAAGTACACGGGACATAGTACATTAGACTATGTCAGAATACAAGATGTGGCAAAGGTAGAGAACATTGTGAACGGTTACCCTCTTAATTAGATTTGTGATTAAACTTTGTTTTCTCTTAGTCTGTAATTAACTGTTAAGGCATGTTTTCCTTGGCTTGACAGGACTTATTTTCCTACATTTGTTTATGTGAAATAGTTACTGGAAAGCCTCTTTATTTGTAAAAAGCAAGACACTGGAGACTATAATGTGTGTGTGACCATTGGCTACACATGTCCATATGCAGTTGGTAGAAGTGGCAAGCAATCATAAAATACTTACACAAATTGTTTCTGGAATGGGCAGATACACGTTTATCATCTTGTTTCCCTTCTTTGTGGATGCTTAATACAAAGGAGAGTCAACTCTCCTTGGTAGATTTATGACAGTGGCGATGGAGATTTTAATTTCCCAAGTGAAACACTTTTTACACAGTGGTGGCTTTGGGAGACAGGTCTGAACCTCATTAAACTCCTCGTGTGTTATACATGGACAACCTAATTTGATTCCTGTACAAACAGGCAAATGGGCTGTCTGTGTAAATTAAATCCAGGCGCAAACAGGTGTCACTGTGGCACTAGATTACATGAGCATTTGTCTCATAAATGGAAAAGTGAATTAAACTGTTAATTTCAATAGGGATATTAGGAAAAGCAAGTCCCCAGCTGAAGGAGTCAAAGCAGAACGGTGTTGTTCTTGTGTGAATTACAATGTTCTTCGTTCACATGGATTTTTCTGTGGCTAACGTTCCTTTGTAGGAATATTTTTTTAATGGAATTTCCCATGGCTCCGATACTTTCTTCATTTAAAAGTTCCCAATTTACATTTGTAGCCATGTATTCTGTTTTTGTGAACCTCCTTGCCACTGGGACCATCTGTCAGAGGCTGCAGTTCAGCTCCATGTTCCCACTCACAGCAGCCTGGGGAATCCCTTTAAGGTTTGAGGGACCACAACTTAGGTAAAACCAGCTCTTTGGCTTCAGTGTGGAAAAGAGTTTCAGGATGAACTCACATGGAGCAGATTTGGATTTATCTTAGAAGAGATTTTTGTATAGATCTCAAGCAGGTAGGTTAAGAGAAAGAGAGAGTTGCTTAGGAAAAAGAGCAGAGGGACTGGAAAACTGGGAGTATGGCACCTCAGGGAGAAAGAGACAATAGTCCTAGTTTTTCAGATTTTGAAGTTATATTGTTTTTATTAGTTAATTAATTTATTCACTTTACATCCCAATATCACCACCTCTCTCCTCTCAATACCCCCTCACAAGGATCATCCCCCTCATTACTTCCTCTGCTTCTCCTCTGAGAGTGGGGAGATCTCCTTGGGTATTACCCTTCCACACTGGGCACATCAGGTCACTGTAGGACTAGGTGTATCCTCTCCCATTGAGGCCACACAAGGCAGCTAAGTTATGTGAACAGGATACATAGGAAGGCAGAAAATTCAGAGGCAGCCTCTGCTCCAGTTGTTGGGGGACCCACATGAAGACTGAGCTCCACTTTTCCTGTGTGGGGGGGGGGAGGTCTAGCCTATGTTTGCTCTTTTGTTAGTGGTTTAATCTCTGAGACCACCCAATGGTCCAGGTTAGTTAACTCTGTTGGTCTTCCTGTGGTGTGCCTGTTGTCTTCTAGTCCCTCAATCCTTCCTCCAGTTCATTCACAAAAGTCTCCAAGGTCTATCTAATGTTTTGCTGTGGGTCTCTGTATCTGTTTCTGAAGTTATGTCTTCACATTGCTGTTAAGAAACCTAAATAGCCGGGCAGTGGTGGTGCACGCCTTTAATCCCAGCACTCGGGAGGCAGAGGCAAGCAGATTACGGAGTTTGAGGCCAGCCTGGTCTACAGAGTGAGTTCCAGGACAGCCAGGGCTACACAGAGAAGCCCTGTCTTGAAAAACAAAACAAAACAAAACAAAACAAAACAAAACAAAACAAAACAAACCTAAATGAAATCCAAGGGTGATGCCAGGGTAGCACCTGACAAGACTAGAGTTGTTTATAGGAACTGGTAGCTCTCAGGGATATAGGAAGATAAGAGATTCGAATCTTGAAGATCATCTTCTACTTCATTCTTGTGTCTCTTCATGGAAGGTACATTACTTACTTGTCTTCATTTGTTCCATAGCAAACGCAACACCCAGAAGTGGGCTTATACATACCAAGTCATTCAGTAAATATTGAATGAAGCTGAGGGATTATCCACCAACACTGACAGCTTTGATTCTTATAAGAAGACATGCTATGCCCTGGTGTCTTAGAGATAATGTTTTCATTTGTTTTTTGTTTTTTTTTTTTTTTTTAATATTTGAGTTTTTTATTAGATATTTTCTTAATTTACATTTCTTTTTTTAAATTTTTTTTCTCTTTATTAGATATTTTCTTCATTTACATTTCACATGTTATCCAGAAATTTTCCCACCCCCTCCCACTTAATGGCCCTGGCGTTCCCCGGTACTGGGGCATATAGAGTCTGTATGACCAAGGGGCCTCTCCTCCCAATGATGGCCAACTAGGCCATCTTCTTCAATATATGTAGCTAGAGACATGAGCGCAGGGGGAACTACTTAGTTCATGTTATTCTTCCACCTAGAGGGTTGAGGACCCCTTCAGCTCCTTGGGTACTTTCTCTAGCTCCTTCCTTGGGAGTCCTGTGTTCCAACTAATAGCTGACTGTGAGCATCCACTTCTGTGTTTACCAGGCACTGTTTTTTTATTCTTCCCTTTCTTCATTTCTTTTATTCCGTTCCTTCTCTTCCTTGTCTGTTCCCTTCTCTTTTTTTGTCTTCTGCTCCTTCCCTTCCCTCTCTCCCTTCTTTCAGCTCTCCCTGTCTTCTCTTTCCTTCCTTCCCTTGCTTTCTTCCTCCTATCCCTCCCCATTTCTCCTTCTTTCCCTATCCAATTTTTCTGTCATTTTTTTAGACTTCCTTTCTATTTTCCTTCCTATCTTCCTTCTTTCTTTCCCTGTTTTTGATGTTTGCCTCCAACCATTCCCTTCTCCTTTCATAATTTCTTTCTCCCTTCTTGCATCTTCCTTCCTTTTTCTCTTGTTCTACTATCCTGTTCTGTTCTACATCAATGTTTAAATTACAAAGCTTAAAAATTATAAATTATATTTTCCTAATAATACACAAGTCCACACATGAAAACCCCTATTCTTTTCTTTTCTTTTTAATTGAATATTTCCTTTATTTACATTTCAAATGGTATCCCCATTCCTGGTTTCCCCTCCAAAAAATACCCTACCCTTATCTCCTTCTCCCTTCCCTTGCTCATCAACACACCCACACCTGCTTCCTGGCCCTGGCATTCTACCACAGTTGAGCATAGAGACCTCACAGGACCAATGGCCTTTCTTCCCATTGATGACACTAGGCCATACTTTGCTACATATGCAGCTGGAGCCATGATTCCCACCCTGTGTACTCTTTGGTTGGTTATTTACTCCCTGGGAGCTCTGGTGGTACTGGCTAGTTCATATTGTTGTTCCTCCTATGGGGATGCTAAACCCTTCAGCTCCTTGGGTACTTTTTCTAGCTCTTTCATTGGGCACCCTGTGCTCAGTCCAATGGTAGGCTGTGAGGATTTGCCTCTGTATTTATCAGGCACTGATGGAGCCTCTCCGGAGACAGCTATAACAAGCTTCTGTCAGCAAGCACTTGTTGGCATCTTACGAAAGTTTCTGCGTTTGGTGATTGTATATGGAATGGATGCCCAGCTGGGTCAGTCTCTGGATGGTAATTTCTTCAGTCTCTACTCCAAACTTTCTCTCTGTAACTCCTAGTATGGGTATTTTGTTACCCCTTATAAAAAGGATCATAGTATCCACACTTTGGTCTTCCTTCTTCTTGAATTTCATGTGGTTTCTGAGCTGTATCTTGGGTATTCAAGCTTTTGGGCTAATATCCATTTATCAGTGAGAGTATATCTTGTGTTCATTTGTGACCGAGTTACCTCAGTCAGGATGATATCCTTCAGATACATCCATTTGCTTAAGAATTTCATGAAGTCATTGTTTTTAATAGCTGAACAGTACTCCACTGTTTACAGAAATGTACCACATTTTCTGTATCTATTCCTCTGTTGAGGGACATCTGGGTTCTTTCCAGTTTCTGGCTATTATAAATAAGGCAGCTATGAACATGGTGGAGCATGTATCCTTATTACGAGTTGGAACATCTTCTGGGTATATGCCCAGGAGTGGTATATCTGGGTTGTCAGGTGTACTATGTCCAATTTCCTGAGGAACTGCTAAACTGATTTCCAGAGTGGTTGTATCAGCTTACAATTCTACCAGCAGTGAAGGAGTGACTTTTTCCTCCAGATCCTCACCAGCATCTGCTGTCACCTGAGTTTTTGATCTTAGCCATTCTGACTGGTGTGAGGTAGAATCTCAGACTTGTTTTGATTTGCATTTCCCTAATGACTAAGGATGTTGAACATTGTTTTAGCTGTTTCTCAGCCATTTGGTATTCCTCAGTTGAGAATTCATTGTTTAGCTCTCTACCCCATTTTCATAGGGTTATTTGTTTCTCTGGAGTCTAACTTCTTGAGTTCTTTGTATATATTAGATATTAGCCCTCTATCAGATGTATGATTGGTAAAGATCTTTTCCCAATCTCTTGCTTGCTGTTTTGTCCTAATGATAGTGTTTTTTGCCTTACAGAAGCTTTGCAACTTTATGATGTCTCATTTGTCTATTCTTGATCTTACAGCACAAGCCATTGGTGCTCTGATCAGGACTTTTTCCCCTGTGCCCATATGTTCAAGGCTCTTCCCCACATTTACCTCTATAAGTTTCAGTGTATCTGGTTTTATGTGGGGTCTTTGATCCACTTGGACTTGATCTTTGTACAAGGAGATAAGAATGGATAAATTTGCATTTTTCTACATGCTAACCACCAGTTGAGCCAGCACCATTTGTTGAAAAATGCTTAGAAAAAAGCAATTTCCAAATTCATCTGGAATTAAAAAAAAAAAAAAAAACAGGATAGCAAAAACTATTCTCAACAATAAAAGAACTTCTGGTGGAATCACCATCCCTGACCTCAAGCTGTACTACAGAGTAATTGTGATAAAAATTGCATGGTATTGTTACAGTGACAGGCAGGTAGATCAAGGGAATAGAACTGAAGTCCCAGAAATGAACCCACACACCTATGGTCACTTGATCTTTGACAAAGGAGCTAAAACCATTCAGTGGACACCCCCTATTCTTAATAACAATGTATAAAAGGAAACTCCAAGACATAATATCTTCTAAATAAATATATGGTTTTCTCCATGTGTGTTGTGTAACAGAATAGATAATTGCAAAATATTTCATTGTTTCTGGAAAAGCTTTAGGTATTTCAGGTTTATACCTAACTTAAATCTTGTTTACTTTATCATAAAGAAACTCTTAAAAGTTAGTGAACAGACACTACCTAAATGTTGTAGGAGCTGTGAGGTTGCCCCACTATGGATGATTTTCTAAAACACTGGCCTGCATCCAAAACCATGAGTTTATAGGACATTAATCACTTGAGACAGAAAGAGGACAGATGGTCCTTAGATGCACAATATTTTTCAGCAATTGTCCAAACCTTCTTGTTCATTATAGCCTAAAAAAAGATCAAAACAATTGTCATTGAAAGGTATTTCCTCCTCTAGACACAAAATGTTGTTTTTACTTTGTAACATGAAGATACAAGTATCATATGTTTTATTTTGGAAACTATAGTTCAAAAGTACAGCCAAATATTAACCTTTTTAAAGATTTTAGGTGAAAGTATTTCCAGCCTTACTCTCATTTTCAGCAGGAAAAATTGAGCCCTATTGAGAATTCATAATGTTGTTCTGATTCTCTTTGTGGAATTAGTGCTTATTTGTCTCTAGTAAATGTTCATAAGTAAATAATAAATAAACAAGTACATAAATAAATGAAAAAAAGAAAAAAATTAGAAAAGTTACATAGACAGTTAATAATTGGAAATCTATTTTAAAGACATCTACAGCATATCCATCTCCTGGCCTCTCCTTCATGACTAAAATAACCCAAATGACTTTGTAATAGCTGCCTATGAAAGCACAGCACAATGAAAGTGGTTTCCAAGCTCCAACTACAAAATAGTATGTCCATCTTCTTTTATCTCACAAGTGTGACCCTTAAATTCTTGTTTGTTTTAGTAGTATTAGTAAAAATAAATCCTGCAAGGGAGATGGACAAGAGAAATCTTGTAAGATAATCAACATTATTGTGACTCTCGTATTTGTATCAGTTACTTGTCTTGTTGCTATGGAAAAAAGATTCCTGAGTAAATAAAGGGTTTATTTTGGCTCACATGTTGAAGGTACAGTCTTTCACATCAAAGAAGTCATGGTGACAAGAGCATAAGAGTACCTGTCACATCACATCTTCAGTCAAGTAACGGACAGATGGATGCTGATGCCTAGTTAGCTTTCTCTCTCTTATTCAATCTGGTACCCTTGACCATGGAATTGTGCTGTGACCATTGAAACTAGGTTTTTCCTCTTCACTTCAATCAGTCTGGGAGATCTCTGAAAAGTATATCAGAAGCTAATATTGTAAGAGTTTCTGGCTTCTCTCAAGTGGATAATTAAGATTACCCACCACGATCTTTATAGGCACTTGTCATAAAGGCTGCAACACCTATCCCCTTTTGATTAACTTAATGCCATGCTTCTAACTTGAAAGGTTAAAGCATCCTAGTGGTAAGCCACACCTATTCTATTTTGGAACTGGTCTCCATTTTAAAAGAAAAAGAACCTGAGGACTTGACCTATAGCTGAACCTAAGCTGTACCCAAGTTCCAGGAAGAACCACATAGTTTTGTCTCTGGCCCATACCTCAGAGTTACTCTCTAGCTACTCCCTAGCAATAGCCAATCAAGATTCGTCTGATAGTTTCAGATATATTTTCAGATCATTTGTGATTGTTCATAGTTTTGCATCAGAGCACCCGCCTGTCAGTTTACAATAGTCATTCAATTAGATATTTGCCAGGCTTCATGCTCCCTTCCCTATTTGCTCTCCATTTCCACAAAACCTTGTCCTGCTGAGGGCTGGAGCTTCACCTGCTTGTCCTTGTATGTCACGGTCAGCAGTTAGCCCAAACTCCAGCTTGACAAGGCCCACAATGGAGGAGCTAGAGAAAATACCCAAGAGCTCAAGGGGTCTGAAACCCTATAGGTAGAACAACAATATGAACTAATCAGTACCCCCTTCTGTATTTGCCAGGCACTGGCATAGCCTCACTTGAGATAGCTATGTCAGGGTCCTTTCAGCAAAATCTTGCTGGCATATGCAATAGTGTCTGGGTTTGGTGGCTGATTATGGGATGGATCCCCAGGTGAGGTACTCTCTGGAGGGTCCATCCTTTCATCTTAGCTCCAAACTTTGTCTATGTAACTCCTTTCATGGGTGTTTTGTTCTCTATTCTAAGGAGGAATGAAGTATCCACAGTTTGGTCTTTGTTCTTGATTTTCTTGTGTTTTGCAAATTGTATCTTGGGTATTCTAAGTTTCTGGGCTAATATCCACTTATCTTAGAGTACATATCATGTGAGTTCTTTTGTGATTGGGTTACCTAACTCAGGATAATACCCTCCTGATCCATCTATTTGCCTAGAAATTTCATAAATTCATTGTTTTTAATAGCTGAGTAGTACTCCATTGTGTAAATATACCACATTTTCTGTATCCATTCCTCTATTGAGGGACATCTGTGCTTTTTTCAGCTTCTGGCTATTATAAATAAGGCTGCTATGAACATAGTGGAACATGTGTCCTTTTTACCTGTTGTAACATCTTCTGGATATATGCCAAGGAGAGGTACTGCTGGATCTTCCGGTAGTACTATGTCCAGTTTTCTGAGGAACTGCCAGACTAATTTCCAGAATGGTTGTACAAGCTTGCAATCCCACCAACAATGGAGGAGTGTTCCTCTTTCTCCACATCCACACCAGCATTTGCTGTCAGCCACCAAATGCAGACAGGATTGCGTATGCCAGCAAGATTTTGCTGAAAGGACCCCTATATAGCTATCGCTTGTGAGGCTATCCCAGTGCCTGGCAAACACAGAAGTGGAGGCTCACAGTAAGCTATTAGATGGAACACAGGACCCCCAATGGAGGAGCTAGAGAAAGTACCCAAGATCTGAAGGGGTCTGCAACCCTATAGGTGGAACAACAATATGAACTAACCAGTACCCCCCAGAGCTCATGTCTCTAGCTGCATATGTAGCAGAAGATGGCCTAGCCGGCCATCATTGGGAAGAGAGGCCCCTTGGTCTAGCAAACTTTATATGCCCCAGTACAGGGGAATGTCAGGGCTAAGAAGTGGGAGTGAGTGGGTAGGGGAGCAGGGCAGGAGGAGAGTATAGGGGACATTTGGGATAGCATTTGAAATGTAAATGAAGAAAAAATCTTAAAAAAAATAAAGCTGAAAAAAATTCACAGACCACATGAAGCTCAAGAAGACCAAAGTGTGGGTACTTCTGTTCTCCTGAAAAAGGGGAACAAAATACTCACTGGAGCAAATACGGAGACAAACTGTGGAGCAGAGACAGCAGGAAAGGCCATCCAAAGACTGCTCCACCTGTGGATTCATGCCTTATAGAGTCACCTAACCCAAACACTATTGTGGGTGCTAAGAAGTTTATGCTGGCAGGAGCCTGATATAGCTGTCTTCTGAGAGATTCTGTCAGAGCCTGACAAGTACAGAGGAAGATGATTGCAGCCAAGCCAACCATTGGACTGAGCATGGGGCCCCCAATGGAGGAATTAGAATGAGGACTGAAAGAGCTGAAGGGGCTTGCAACCCCAAAGGAAGAACAACAATATGAACCAACCAGGACCCCCCCCCCCCAGCGCTCTCAGGGATTAAACCACAAACCAAGGAGTACACATGGAGGGCCCCATGGCTCCAGCTGCATATGTAGCAGAGGACGGCCTTGTTGGGCATCAATGGGAGGAGAGGCCTTTGGTCCTGTGAAGGCTGGATGCTGGCTTTATATCCGTGTTATTACCAACTAGATGCCCAACAATGCTGTCTGCCAAACAAGTTCCTTGCCACATATATCCTCATGGATAACTCCCAATAAATGCAGCTAGCCATACATCCCCTTTCATTTCCTTGCTAACATAGTTGTCTGCTCTTCTTCAACTATGATGAAGACATGACATGCAGTGACATTCAACCAAGCGAATCACCATTTCCTAAAGAGTGGTGTGTATGGTACTCATGTCAGGTTTAAATGTAATGACTTTAGGCAAGGGTAGTAAAGATGTAAATAAACATGCTTATCAGTTCCACTTACCTCATGCTGTCTGAAAAGATCCAATTCAGGATTCTGTGTGTACAAAGGATGGGTGGTAAGCTTTTGATTACTAACTGTAAACTTTATGTTTTTGTGCCTCTGTGTGTGCATGCTCGTGTATGTACACCAGTGCAGATATTTATGCAAGAGAATGTGTATAAAAATGGTGACCAGAAAATCTATGTTATGCCTGAGACAGGGTCTCTCACTAGAACTTGGGATTCATCAGCTAAACTAGGTAATTTGGCTAGAAAGCCCCAAGAGTCCACACTGTCTCTGAATACACAGCAAATCTGGATTTTTACATAGCTTCTGGGAACTGAACCCAGGTCCTTGTGTTTATGTAGCAGGCACCTTACCACTTAGGACATCTTATCAGGTCCCTGAAATCTGTAACTTAATGGCAGTTGTCCCCATAAAAAAGTATTTCTATAGGTAATAGCAATGAGTATCCTAGTTACTGGTGAGCCTTCAGACATAAGAGTTAATTCCTTTGCCCAATCCCTTGGCGTCAGCTTTTCCAACAGAGTAGGGATTGAGTCCTGCAGATGCTGTCTCTTAAACTGGTGAAATTACTCACTAAAATACCTGGACATTTGATTTTTACAGAAATCATTTAGCTCACATCAGAGGAAGTAGTGGTTTTAACAACTCTAAGATTAACTTCAAATCCTTATTTCTTGTTCTGGCTCATTGGAGGAACTGGCAACCGCTCATGAAAAACTGGATGGGCACAGCAGGGCCCTGTGCCCATGGCTGCCATGGCTGCAATCTGTCTGCTAGACTGACATATGCTGGGTCCCTGGTGAATCTGTTAGACAACTTAGGAAAACACTGAGAGAAAGATAGAAATGCCCAGTGTCTTTTAAGAGGACACACAAAATTTCAATGCAATTTAATAATTTTTAGAGTAAAATACCAGTAAAACCACTTTCTTCCACTCCTTCTGGCATTCGTAGTTGCTCTTAGCACCAGCTCCATTTCTTCCAGGAAATCATTGGAACTTAATTGGACCACCTTCTCCCAACTTCCATATATACGGTTGCCTTTATTTTTAAAATAGACTCTTAGATATTTTCATTTTATTGTTTAATAATTATTCTGGGTGGTTTTATGTCTACTTAACACAGACTTAGATATATTTTAAAAGTGGAACTTTAACTGAGAAAATGTCTCTGCCAAATTAACAGTAACAAGTCTACAATGTGGTTTCTAGATTCACATTTGATTTGGGCCAGTATAGGAAAACAAACTTAATAAGTCAGGAGCAAGCCAACAAGCAGCATCTGTCCATGGCCTCCGCATCAGTTCTTGCCCCAACATCCGGCTTGAGTGCTTCCCTGCCTTCCTTGACTTTCCCTGATAGTGGACTAGAAGCTATAAGCTGATATAAACCCTTCCCTTCCCTAGTTGCTCTTAGTCATGGGGTTTTATCAAAACAATAGAAACCCCAATTAAGGAAATAATACTTGTCATTTTCATGATGAGGTACTTTTCTTCTGAACTGCAACCAGATGTGAAGGATCTGCCCTGAAATCATGCCCTTAAATATTTCTTTCTCTCATGAGCATAATACAATTCTTAGAATTTCACTACAAATTGCTTTCTGCTTTTTTATAACAAAACCCTTCAGAGGATACCTATCTTTTGTTGTCAATTTGACACAATCTAGAATCACCTGGAATGAGTCTCAATGACCGATTATATATTTCAGGTTGACTTATGAACATGAACATGAACATGAACATGTCTGTAAGGATTGAGTTCATTGTTATGGGAAGACCCAGCTCAGTGTGGATAGTATAATGAGCGGAGATAAATGAATGGAGGACAAGCAAGGGAGAGAGTGGTCATATTCACATTCATTTCCCTTTGCTACTGACTGTGGATCTGATGTGACTACATGTTTGAAGTTCCTGAGTTGACTTCCCCACAATGATAGAATGAACTTGGAATTGTAATCTGAAGTACATCCTTTTTTTCTCCTAAGTTGCTTTTGTGGTGGTGCTTTAATACTACAGCAGCAGAAATTAAAATAGAATCGTTTTCCGTGACTCTGTTTCTAACCCCTGTTTTGCATTATGCTTCATTTCATCATATTTTGGAGCCTACTGTCCTGCCATTTTCTCTTACCAGGATTAGCAAAAATTTCCCAAATTCAGTCCTAAATCTTCCTCACACTTATGACTGCTTTCTCCAACTTATCATACTATTTTCATATAGATTTTGTTGCTGTTGTTCATGCCTTTTTGACAAAAATCTCATCTATTCCAAGATGGCCTGGAATTTACTATGCACCCAAGTATAGCGTTGAACTTCTGATCTTCCTGCTTTCACATCTGAGATAGGACTTTATAGGCATGTGTCTCTGTTTTCCTCTAGGGGTTTTGATTCAACCTCATTTTCTCCTGCAATTAAAGAATTAAAAGCCAAAAAATAAATGACCAGAGCAAGAAACCAAGTTTTATAAAAAGCAAAAAATGCATATGTACATTCATAAAGAAGGCTCTCATAAATGAGGAAAGGACTTAGAAACCAAAATCTATTTAGGCATTTTTGGTGGCCTGGGACATGGTGGCATCCTCTCTCGGCATTGGCCAGTTTCAACAGAAAAGCATTGTCTGATCAGCTCACAGCCCATGTACAGAGTTTGTCTAGAACATGTTCAGCTATGGCAGCAGCTGAAAGAAGGCACATGGAAGGGTAGAGTGGGGGAGGAGCTATCAAGCCTTTGTTCTGAAAGAAGCTAGAGTGTGAAATATTGTTTATTTATGGTTTATTTTCCTATCTGTCTGCCTGTCAGGAATTACATGATGCTTTCATTCCCTCACAATCACACTTGGTTTATGCTATGGTGGTGGACATGAACCTAGGGCTTTGTGAATACTAAGTAAATGTTCCTACTTACGGAGCTGAAACTCAGATCTCTAAATTTTTGTCTTAAGTCTCATGTTCATGTTCTACTGGCTTTTCATAACCAGAAGTGACTTAATCCTTGACTGTATTAAAGATCTCTTATAGTTAGAAATCATCTATATGTTGATAACTCTTGCTTGATTCTTTTGTTTTTCATTTTGTTATTGGGTATTTTATTTGCATTTAAAATATTTTCCCCTATCCCAGCTTCCCCTCCCCGAAACCCTTACCTTGTTTCTTCTCCCCCTGTTTCTATGAAGGTTCTCTTCCACCCACCCATCCACTCCTGCATTCTCCTACACTAGGGCATCGTGCCTTCACAGGAGCAAGGGCCTCTCCTCCCATTGATGCCGACAAGGCCATCTTCTGCTACATATGCTTCTGGAGCCATGTTGGTTAGTGGTTCAATCCCTGGGAGCTCTGGCAGGGGTATGGGGTGGGTCTGGTTGGTTGTACTTCCCATTGGGGTTGCAAACCCCTTTAGCTTTTTCAGTCCTTTCTCTAACTCCTCCATTGGGGACCCAGTGCTCAGTCCAATGGTTGACCAAGGATGGGCTGATGTTGTCCTGTTTCTTTGGGAATTCATACTGCTTTGCAGCAAGGAGGGTCAGTCTCTGGATGGTCATTTCTTTAGTCTCTACTCCACACTTTGTCTCTGTATTTCCTCCCATAAGTATTTTGTTCCTCCTTCTAAGAAGGACTGACATATCCACACTTTGGTCTCCCTTCTTCTTGAGCTTTGTGTGATCTGTGAATTGTATCTTGGATATTCCAAGTTTGGGGCTAATATCCACTTATCAGTCAGTGCACACCATGTGTCTTCTCTTGAGATTGGGTTACCTCACTCAGGATGATATTTTCTAGTTCCATCCATTTGCCTAAGAATTTCATGAAGTCATGTTTTTAATAGCTGAGTAGTACTCCATTGTGTAAATTTACCACATTGTCTGTATCCATTCATCTGTTGAAGGACACCTGGGTTCTTCCAGCTTCTGGTTATTATGAATAAGGCTGCTATGAACATAGTGGAGCATGTGTCCTTGTTATATATTGTAACATCTTTTGGATATAGCCCAGGAGTTGTATAGCTGGCTCCTCAGGTAGTGTTATGCCTAATTTTCTGAGGAACTGCCAAACTTATTTCCCAGAGTGGTTCTACCAGCTTGCAATCCCACCAATAATGTAGGGGTGTTCCTCTTTCTCCACATCCTTGTCAGCATCTGCTGTCACTTGAGATTTTGATCTTAGCCATTCTGACTGGTGTGAGGTGGAATCTCAGAGTCGTTTTCATTTGCATTTCTTTGTTGAATAAGGATGTTGAACATTTGATTATATTCCTATATGATCTCCTCGAAAGCTAGAAGTATTTTTCCTTCCCAATTTACTGTTCAATATCTTTAAGAAGACATAAAGAGTTAACACATGAAATTTAGTGCTCCTGATCACCCTGGACAATCCTGCTTTTCTTATAGATATTTAACTTTGTGTCATTCTTGACTCTTTTCTGTTCCTCTCACCTTGAATCAAATTTACTGTCAGATCATGTATACTGTATGTTCAAAATATATCCAGAGTCCATCATTTGTGCACTGAAGCTCACCACCAGTCTCTGCCCTGGCTTGTTGTTAGTGATGTTCCTTAACAGTCATTTTGATTGCTTCAGTGCTTTGTACAATCTACTCTCTGCACAGAAGGATCTTCTAATAATCTTTAAAACCCAAGTCAGAGCCAAACAAAGTCCTATACAATAGCATCCCCCTACCTCCATTATGCTGTAACCATTCAGGCTATGAGGATTTCATTTGCTCTGTTGCAGGCAGTCTGCTGTCTCATTGTTCCTCATATGTGGCAGGTCCTCCTACTCTCAGTACTTCTTACCCTTTCCTCTTCTGAAAACAAGTTTCCCTAGAAAAACTCAGTGGTTTCTTGTCCTATTGAATATTCAAATACATGTTCTCTGTGAGACACTACTCCATTTAGTTGTCTAATTCCTTAATGTTTTCCCCAATTCAAATTGCTAACTCCTTTCCTACTTGCATAGAATCCTTCCCCCTCTCATGTACCATGTATTACATTTGTTTGCTGACTTACTTACAACTTTGAACTTCTCCTACAAAGGTGTCAATTGCATAGTACTCAATAGTTTTTCTGTCTTCCTTATGGTAATATGTGCAGTCTCCAGAATTATGTACAACACCTAGAAACAGCTCCTGTGAAACACACATTAAGTGATTCAAAATTTTATATACAATTGCTTAGTAATTGTTGAATTAAAGTCATAGGTGATGCTTAGGGATTAATTATCTAAAACATTAATGAAAGGTTGGTTCTCTTTTAACATTATATTTAGTGTGTATAAAACAGAGCCTTGTAGGATTTTTGGACCTCAGAGATCTGATCACAATCCATCACTAGCTCTTGACTGGGCAATCTGGTTATTGTCTCTAAAGTTTATAGCATCTATAAATACATTTAGTAATATCCAAATCATATTACCACAATGGAATGAAAAATATATACGAGACGCTCCTTCTCTAGTGCCCAACACATGGTAGTCTACTTTGCTAAATGTGATTGATGTAATATCTAGAAATGAAGACAATTAAATCTTAAGAGGTTATGATTCAGGAGTTATAAAATATATTTGAAAAACAAATCTCAACAAATTCTACCTCTTCTGGGTTTCATCCCCTTTTGATTCAGTCTCTGGTGTCTGTGTTTTGTCAGTTATGAGCTTGCCATTCCATGTTCAATCAGGGACATAGATAGGGCAGCATCTCCTGACTCCTTGTTCCAACTTTCCTGTAGAAGCTGCTAATGTTTATTGTAGCTCTTAAATATCATTTTGTATTGCTTATACCAAAAATCAGCAACTGTGTCTAGACTTCAATATGACAGTCAATTGCATGATTATTTGAGATGTACCAAAATGTGAAACACAAAATAAAAAACTGATATATAGAGCCAGTGAACTACAGTACTAATGAAATAATTTTGTCACTGCTGCAGTAAGAAGTTCTGTGAAACAATGTCAAACACAATAATCAAAACACAATAGAGATCAAAATTCTTGTAGGCTTTTATTTACTTAAAAAAATGTGTCCTTTTCTCATATTGTCTCAAAAATTCAGAAATTGATTCCTAGAAACTTTAGTGATACTAATCTAAGCATAATTCAACAACACGTGTAAAACTTTGTTTCATGTATGGGTGTTTTGCATGTTTGTATGTATGTGTACTACATGGGTGCCTGATTTCCTCAGAGGGTGACAGATCTCCTGGGACTGAGTTACAGATAATTGTAAGCTACCCAGTGTGTACTGGGAGTCAAATTCTGTACCTCTCTAAAAGCAGTGTTCGTAATCACCTAGACTTCTCTTCACAAGGTAACTACTTGTATTTAATGCATTTACTTCACTATTTTCTACATGCAGATGCTGAAGAGATGCCAAAGCTGATGAGAAGAGTTACATGAATTCTTTGAAGTGTGTTAATTAGTACTTTAGTCAACCTACAAACTGTATTTACTAAAGTTTCAGGGATGCTTAAAAGTAATAATCCAGGGGTTGGGGGAATTGCTCAGGGATTAAAGGCATGCATTGCTAATATAGAAACTCACTGCACATGACAGGATCACACCTACTTGTAATTCCATCTCCAGAGATATCTGAAGTGCTCTTCTAACTGTAATCACATAGGCAGATACCAACCCCTCCCCTCACATATGCACATGTGATTAAAAAAAATGAATCCCAACAATAAAAGTTAAAAGAGTACTTTTGAAGCTCTTGATAAGACAAAAGCAGACACATGAGGATTTTCTTTTTTACAGCTGAAAACAAAAGGTAAACATCCGTACATTCATTGTGGAGATCCACAGGAGACAGTTATTTCTGTAATTTTTCTAAGCAGCTCCCAATTCAACTAAACTAGCTGTGTGGCTCATAGAGCTAAAACAATAGGAGTTCCCACAAGACTTTAAATTAGTGCCCACGTCCAACAGTATTTTGCAAGCATTAAATAAGGATTAAGAAATGGAGTAGTGTCAGTTTTTCACATGAGAAAGAGGACTAGGGAATCCAATGTGTGCTAACTCTGTAGGAAGACCATTTATGCTGAAGGTACTCATATAACATATGTTACCTTTTAGTTATGGATAAGTAAGGGTGTAGGTTTTAAAACAATTATGTAATCATCCCCTTAATTTCCTTTCCAATTCACTCATTAAATATTTCTTACAGTTCTTATTTTATTTTTATTTTACATGTATAAACATTTTCTCTGCATGTATGTATATGTACTGTATGTATTTGTACCTCATGCATGTAGTACCCACAGAGTCTAGAAAAGGATGTCAAAACCACTGAACTGAAGTCACAGGTAGTTGTGAACTGTCATTTGGGAGCTAGGAACTGAACCTGGATCCTTTGTCAGGGTAGCAAATGCTCTTCAACACTAAGCCATCTCTTTAGTCCCTTAAATATATTATTAAATATCAACTTCTCATTTTGTAGGTGCTAAACATACATGAAAATGATACACAGAATTTGCTTTCAATAGATTCATTGTTCCATTTTTTTTTTTTTTACATTCTACAGTTCAAAAATAATGCTTAGCCTAACTACTCTGAAAAATCAAAAATACCAGGTCAGTAGGTTATGACCCAGGGGCTCTAGAGGTAACTTAGTAAGGTGCTTGTCCAGTAAGTATGAGGACATGAGTTTGGATCCCCAGCACATAGGTAAAAGCTGGGCATGATGCTTCATGTCTATAATTCCATTGCTAGGGAGGCAGAGATAGGAGCCTTCCTAAAGCTTGTTGGCTATCTTGCCTTGAAAAATCAATGAACTTCAGGTTCAGTGAGAGAACCCCATCTCAAAAATAAGGTAGAAAATAATCAAGGAAAATACAGGACTTCTGATCTCCACCTGCATACTCAGATGTGTGCCTGTGCACCTGCATGCACACATGCTGTATTAATTCCTTCCCTAAGACAACATAGACAATGTCTGTGCCCTCCTTTATGCTCTAAGAGCAAACTAAAGTTTTACTTCAAAGTTTACCCTGAATTGTCAACCAGTTTATTGGTCATATTTACAGAGCGTGGATTAAACAGTTGTTGGCAGGAGCTTTGGTGACCCCATAGCACTCACTCTACAAAAATGATATTATATTCATACCCTCCTAGATGAACAGCTGATATCATGATAATAGCTGTTTTGTTCATAAGATGTCATCCTACAACAACATGTGACTATGCCCAGGCACAATCTTTTACACACACAAATGTAAATACACACACACACACACACACACACACACACACACAAACACACACATTTCTCAGGCTGCTTTCTAAAACCAAGAAATTATTGATAGAATGTTATTTTATTGTATAGTACATGTTGGTTGGATGGACCACTTTTTGCCTATATCTTTTAGGGAAATGCATAAGAAACCCACAAGGTATGCCTGAGGGAGCCATTCACAGTTCTTGTTAGAGTAAATTGATATTAACATTTTTGTAGGAGATACCAATGAAATTCTTTTGTCAGAAAAATCCCCTTCCTATACATAGCCCAAGGCATTGTTTTATGAGCTGTAAATGTATATTCCCCAACAGTGTAACAACCTTGAATTGGTTAATCTATTAGAAAGGCAGTGATAAGATGACTACGAGCAGATTGTATTGCTGTGGAAACAGGTATATAAGTAAGGAACACATTAATTTCAGCATGTAGCTAAAATAGACACAATATAGGTATTATATCAGGTATCACTAAGCAATGTAATCTGCTATGCAAATTACTTGAATCTGTAAAAATAGTACCATTTAGTACATGGAGCTTGTGTTACCATGAGGATTAGGAAAATGCCTCTGAATATTAGAAAGATATGAACATGGAAATAGTTTAAAATGTGACAAATATATATTGGAAAAATTTCATGAAATTTCTGTACTTTCAAGAAATTTTATTAACCAATACTGTACAATCTTTAGGAAAAGAGTTATACTTAGAAGGGTTACACTAGGCATATTATGAGTTTAGGATACAAGTAATTCTATTGCCCTTGATGAGTGAACATGTTTGCCTGGGAAAAGAAAATTTAATTCTCTATGTAGGACATAGGTGAAAGAGAAAAGAAATGATTGCATATAAATTTATCTTTGTGAAAAACTGTGTTTTATAAGGATTGCTTCTAGGAGCATGTGTCAAGGATTATTTATAGAAACATGGGACACTTATAAGTGTTTATCTGAGGAAAATGTCTCTTCAACAGCTTACTGCATGTATTTCCTTAGGGAGGGACAGGCTCTGATGAATCCTTCCCAGGTAGCAACTTTTAGCAGTCTCTAAATTTTTAGTGAGGGAAAGGGACCACAATAGACTACGAATAGGGCAAATAATAAACAGATTTTATTCAGGTAGTCACATATATTGAGTGTATTCAAGATTACAATGGTCATGTCATGTTCAGAGGACAATATTCTACAACAATCTTTACTAAATTGTAAAGTTACTATTGATGAATCAGAGTCTAAACATCTGAAAGAAAACGACTTAAATAGGATATAGGTCAATGAGAATGGTTGTCCTGAGGTGAGTGAATAAGAACACACAATTCTTTATATTGCATAACTTTTCATATAAAATCTCTTTTTCTTTTTTGAAATTATTGTACAATTATTTCTCCCTTTCCATTCTTTCCTCCAAGCCTTCCTATATACCCCTCCTTAACTTTGTCTGATGAATGACCTCTTTTTCACTAGTTGTTATTGTATGAACATATGCATGTATAATACTAAATATAACCTGCTCAGTCTGTATAGTGTTATTTTTCAAATTAATGGGATTTAGAATCACCATGCAAAGAGACATATAAATACTCATATGAAGAGTTTCTAGATAGATCACATTGGGAAGACCCACACAAACTATAGGTGACACCCTGGACTGATCTACAAAGAAGACAGATCATCATCAACTTCATTGCTCTCTGATTCTGGACTATGAATACCATGTTATCAGCTATTTCCTGCCTTTGCTGCCCCTGCCTTCCCTATCATAAAGTACCCTTAAACTGTGATCCAAAGAAACTTGTGCTTGATTATATTGCTTTTGTCAGGCATTTGTTGTAACAAAGAAAGCATCTGTTTCTAAGCACTTTCCCCTAACCCATAGAGTACAAATGTGTATTTTAAGAGGTGTCAGCTAAACAAAAATTTATGATCAAAGTTGTTGCCTTCAGTTTAAATCATTTACATTCAAGTATCTAAATACCTCTGAGCCTACAGACTTCTAGGGGTATGTTAAAAAAAAAGCCTCTCGTGCAAGTAAAAGAACTTCTGTTGTCTCTGGAGTTTAAAAGTCACAAAGTAGCCATGGAGAGCTGACTCTATTGGCCATGTTAGGCCATTTGTAGATGGAGAAAATAGAGAAAAAATTATTCACCAGGTAAAGCACAATATAAGCATCTTGCTCATGTCACACAGACCTTGAGTTCAGCAGTTTTCTGAAATTTTTAGCATAATAAAATATTTCTGTATATAGTCAACGATCTCTTCATTTATAACTTCTGTTGTGCAGAGAAGATTTATATTCAAAATATTTAAAGAGAATTAAATGCACCTTGGTCTTGCAAACTTTATATGCCCCAGTACCAGGACCAAGAAGTGGGAGTGGGGGGATTGGAGACCAGGGTGGGAGGAGGATGTAGGGGACTTTTTGAAATGTAAATGAAGAAAATACCTAGTAAAAAATGGAAAAAAAGTTTAAAAAATTGTGTGAAAATTACTTGCTTTCTCTTTGTAGATGAGAACAAGGTAGGAAGTTAAATTTATTTAGGGCACACTTAGAAAACAACACACAAACTTCACTCACTTGTGGTCTATTAAGAAATAAGTTTTTTTTAAACAATTGCTTATTTGCTTACTTGTTATGTACATGAGATGGCCTTACATGCTACATATATACTTGAAGGTTAGAGGACAACTTGTATGAGTCCATTTTCTTCTTTACCATGTGGGTTTTAGGGATTAAATTCAAGTCATCAGTCTTCAGGGCAAGCACCTTTATCTACGGAGCTATCTCATTTGCCTGAAATAATTCATTTCCAGTCTACGAAATTTAAATATCTTGCAGAAAGTCGTGTGGCAATTCTAGAGAGGCTGTGTTTTCAAGGACCCCTGGACATACATGTAGGACAAAATTAAATCTTGTAATGAAATACCAGAGAGTTTTAAATATCAATTAAAAAACTGCATTTTTATGTGCTGGGTTGTACTGTCACACGCTATGATCATGGCATAGTCATTGGTTTTTAGAAATGAAATACACAAAGAAATGAGAAGGAGCAAGAGAGAAAATGACCATTTCTTTCTCTTATGATTGAAACAAAATGACCTTTGAAGGAAAGAACGGTGGAAACCCTGGTGTGTGCACACTTACTTTGCTGTTTGGTAGCGATTACAGTGCCTTGATTTATTTTATTTATTATCGTGTGTCTGTGGTGTGTACCTGATGATGGTGGACAGGTACAAGCCTCAGCACATGTGTGAAACTGGTTTCATCCCTTAGTCCATCATGTGCACTATGAGGATTTCACTTAGGTTATTAGTATAATGTGTCAAGGGCTTTTACCCATAGTTTTAACTCACTGGTTCATGACTAAAAATTTTCTTCATGTGTGCATCAACTTGGATTGCTACTGCACTCATGTTCATAAAAATTCTTAAACAGCTGAATACTTGTCTTAGTGAAAAAATATCTCCATCCACTGTCTGACTCATGTTCTCCTGTAAACAATAGTCTAGGGGCCTATACACAAAGACCCTCACAGGAATCATGCTCCCATTGATTGATGCTCCACTAAAGCATAGGGCTGGAGGAAAAACTCTATCATCATAATATCCCCTGTGGGAACATTGTGCATAAGTTTTTTGGAAAATTCTGATGTGATTTTTCACATCAGTTTTGCCATGAGTTTTAATCTGAGATTAATGTGGGCAAGTATATTTACTTGTACTGTTTATTGCCCAACCATTAATTGGAAAACTTATGCATATGACTAACTAAGTGACTTCGTGCTTAAGAGCATGCACTGAGCTTGGAGAGAATCCCAGCTCAGTTTCTAGTAACCATGTTGGCTGGCTTATCATCTCCTGTCACACCAGATGCACACAATTCAATGACCTATTCTTGCCTCCTGTGCTTATGCATACATGCACACACGTGTGTGCACACACACACACACACACACACACACACACTCACATATATAGTTAAAAATTTAAAGTATACATTTAAAATTCCTATTTCTATGTTCAGAAATGTTTTCCCTTCATCTTGTAGTTTTGTCTTCTAACTTCCTAACAGGCACTCTGCTTGGTTATTTGGGACATTCCTCACTTGAGGTTGAGTGAGCCAATGATTTCCTAAGTTTCAACTATCTGCTTCTTTTCATCAATACCTTGTTATCAAATGCCTTTCTTTATTCCTTACAACATAATTTCAAGTAGAATTTATAGAACCCACATGCAGGTTGCTACAAACATGCACTATAAATCATAAAGCTCAGAATAACTAATCATTGACAACTTACTAATAGATTAGAGAGCTATGAACAGGTGAATTTTCACAGTTGAAATATCACTGGACCCAGCTAGTAGTCAAAAATATAATGTCTACTTTGTCATCTAGGAAAATCTCTTCTATATAGTCACTTTAAAGTCCATCTTCAATATGAACATTACCTTGATTCCCACCACAATACACTGGCCTTGCATGTTTCAAAACTTCATAGAAATTAAATTCCATAGTTTGTGCCCCTTACTGCCTAGTATCCTTCACTCAGCATAATGTTGATTGATCTATGTGATACATGACAGTAACTCAATCATTTTAATGTGGAATGTTATTTCATGGTATGGATGCATAACAGTTTGTCCATTGATCTGCTAATGGTTATGTGGACTATTTCCAGCTTTCCTTTTATTGATAGAACTGCTGTTGGCATTAGGTATAGAAGGCTTTTTGTAGGAATATACTTTCCTTTCTCTTTGAAATATATGTTCTTTCTATTTTCAATAGTACACACACATATGTATGT